>VBSM01000529.1:33749613-33780075 GCA_008086735.1 Cheirogaleus medius
ATCCTGCTTCATTCTTCTGCATGTAGCTAGCCAGTTTTCCCAGCACCATTTTATTTTAGAATATTACAGAGCTACAAATGCTTTGGTCACATAAATTGACTTTTTACAACCCAAGTCAAAGCTACCAGCTTGCCCATCCCCCAGACAGTGTGCATTGCACCCATTAGGTATGAATTAACCAATATCCTCCTTGCCCCACCCCCCTGCCAGATCCCTGATGAATGTTACTTCCACATGAGCACATACGTGTTGATCGATTAGTACCAATATTATGTGAGTACATATGATGTTTGTTTTTCCATTCTTGTGATATTTCACTTAGAAGAATAGGCTCCAGTTCCGTCCAGGTTAATACAAGAGGTAGTTGACCAAATTTTCATGGCTGAGTAGTACTCCATGGTATACAAATACCATGTTATATTAATCCACTCATGTACTGATGAGCACTTGGGTTGTTTCCACATATTTGCAATTATGAATCATGTTGCTATAAACATTCTAGTGCAGATGTCTTTTTTATACACTGTCTCTTTTTCCTTGGGGTAGATGCCCAATAATGGGATTATTGGATCAAATGGTAGTTCTACTTTTAGTACTTTGAGATATCTCTATATTACTTTCCATAGAGGTTGTCCTAGTTTACAGTCCCACCAGCAGTGTAAGAGTGTTCCTGTCTCTCTGAATCCATGTCAACATGGGTTGTTTTGGAACCTTTTGATAAAAGCCACTCTCACTGGAGTTGAGTGATATCTCATTGTGGTTTTGATTTGCGTTTCCCAGATGATTAGCGATGTAGAACATTTTTCATATTTTTCTTGGCCATTAGTCTATCTTCTTTTGAAATTTACGTTCATGTCCTTTGCTTAATTTTTAATGGAGTTGTTTAATATTTTCTTGCTGATTTTCCTTAGTTCTTTATAGATTCTAGTTATCAGCCCTTTATCAGATGTAGTATGCAAATATTTTCTCCCATTCTGTAGGTTGTTTATTCACGCTAATGATTGCTTCCTTGGCTGTGCAGAAGCTTTTTAATTTGATCATGTCCCATTTATTTATTTGTGTTTTGCTGTGATTGCTTTAGGGGTCTCCCTCATAAATTACTGGCCTACGCCAGTGTTTGTAAGAGTTTTTCCAACATGTTCCTCTAGAATTCTTATGGTTTTATGCCTTAGGTTTAAGTTTGTTATCCATTGTGAGTTGATTTTTGTGAGAAGTGAGAGGTGTTAGATCCTATTTCAGTCTTCTACCAGTGGCTATCCAATTTTCCCAGCACCATCTATTAAATAAGCGTAGTTTTCCCAGTGTATGTTTTTGTCTGCTTTGTCAAAGATCAGGTGGCTATCTGAGAATGGTTTCATATCTGCGTTCTCTGTTCTGTTCCATTGGTTTATGTTTCTGTTCTTATGCCAGTGTTATGCTGCTTTGGTTACTGTAGCCTTGTAGAGTCTTGAAGCCTGGCAAATTGATGCCTCCCAATTTGTTCTTTTTGCTTAAGGTTGCTTTTACTATACAGGGTCTTCTCTGGTTCCATATGAAGTGTACAGTTACTTTTTTTTAGTTCTTCAAGAATGATGTTGGTATTTTAATAGGGATTGTATTAAACCTGTAGATCACTTTGGGTAGTATAGACATTTTAACAATGTTGATTCTACTGATCCATGAGCATGTTATATTTTTCCATCTATTCATGTCCTCTGCTATTTTCTTCCTCAGTGTTTCATAGTTCTACCTGTAGAGGTCTTTCACCTCTTTAGTTCATTATATTCCTAGGTATTTTATTTTCTTTGTTACTATTGTGAAAGGTATTGAGTCTTTGATTTGGTTCTCAGCTTGTATGTTGTTAGTGTATATGAATGCTACCGATTTTTGTACATTGATTTTATAACCTGAGACTTTGCTGAATTTATCAGTTCCAGTAGTATCTTGGCAGATTCTTTGGGGTTTTCTAGATTTAAGATCATATTGTCAGCAAAGGGCAATAACTTTACCTCTTCTGTCCCCATTTGGATACCCAGGATTTCCTTCTCTTGTCTGATATCTCTGGCTAGGAATTCCAACATGATGTTGAATAGAAGTGGTGATAAAGGGCAACTTTGTCTGGTTCCAGTTCTAAGCGAGAATGCTTTCAATTTTTCCTCATTCAGTGTGATGTTGGCTATGGGTTTGTTGTATATGACTTTTATCATTTTGAGGTAAGTCCTGTCTATGCCTATTTTGTTAAGTGTTCCTATCATGAAAGGATGCTGAATTTTGTCAAATGCTTTCTCTGCAGCTATTAAGAGGATTATATGGTCTTTGTTTTTGCTTCTATTTTGTGGGGAAATACATTTAAAGATTTGCATATGTTGAACCATCTCTATATCACTGGGATAAAGCCCACTTTGTTATGATGGATTATTCTTTTGATGAGCAGATTAATTCAGTTTCCTAGGCTTTTATTGAGAATTTTTGCATCTATAGTCATAAGGCATATTAGTCTGTAAGTTTTTTTTTTTTGTTTTTTTTTGTGAGTCCTTTCCTGGCTTTGGTATCAAAGTGATGTTGGTTTTGTAAAATGTGTTGGGGAGTATTCCTCCTTCTTGAAGTTATAGAATAATTTCTGCAGGATAGGAACCAGTTCCTCTTCGTAGGTCTGGTAAACCATCTGGTCAGCTGTGAAACCTTCTGATCTGGGACTTTTATTTATTTTATTTTTTGGAAGACTTTTTATTTCCCCTTTAATTTTAGTACTTGATATTGTTCTGTTCAGAAATTCTGTTTCTTCCTGTTTGAGCCTAGGGAGCCTATTTATTTCTAGGACTTTGTCCATTTCATTCACATCTTCAAGTTTATGTGCATAGAGATTTTTATAGCAGAGATAATAGTTTATATTTCTATGGTATCAGTCATAATTTCTCCTTTTTCATTTCTGATTGAGCTTATTAGAGTCCTTTCTTTTCTGCTTCTAGTTAATCTAGGACAGGCCTGTCAATTTCATTTAGCTTTCAAGGAATCAACTTTTTGTTTCATCAATATTCTGTATAGTCTTTTGTTATCAATTTCATTTAGTTCTGCTCTGATCTTGGTAATTTATTTTCTTCTGCTGGGTTTGGGATTGGTTTGCTCATCCTTTTTCATTCCTTGAGAGGATTCATTAGATTATTGATTTGTGATCTTTTAGTCTTTTGGGTGTAGGCATTTATGGCTATGAATTTTCCTCTCAAGACTGCTTTAGCTGTGTTCTACAGATTTTGATAAGTTGTGCCCCCTTTATCATTTAGCTCAAAGAATCTTTGTTCTCCATCTTAATTTCCTCCTTGACCTGACTATCATTAAGCAGTAGGTTGTGTAGTTTCATGACTTTATATAGAGATGAGTGTTTCTGTTGGCATTGATTTCTAATTTTATTCCACTGTGGTTGAGAAGATGAATGGTATAATTTCTATTTTTTAATTTCTTGGGACATGTTTTCTGGCCTAGGATGTGATCAGTCTTAGAGAATGTCCCATGAATTGATGAGAAGAATGTATATTCAGTGGTTTTGGGGTAGAATGTTCTGTAAATGTCTGATGGGCCCATTTGTTCTAGAGTTTAATTTAAGTCCATTGGTTTTTTGCTCATTTTCTGTTTGGAGGATCTATTCTGTTTTGTTAGAAGAGTGTTGAAGTCACCTGCTAGTACAGTGCTGCTGTTTGTGATTTTGTTTAGATCAAATAGGATTTGCTTTATGAATCTGGGTGTATCTGTGTTGGGTGCATAAATATCGAGAATTGTTATGTCTTCTTGTTGAATTGCTCCCTTTACCATTATATTACTATAATGACTATCTATCATTACTGTTTCTGATTTGAAGACTAAGTTATCTGACATGAGAAATGTTACACCAGCGTTCTTCTTGTTTCCATTTGCATGGAATATTTTTTTTCCATACCTTTACCTTGAGTCTGCATGCATCGTTTTCTGTTAGATGTGTTTCCTGGGGATAGTAGATTCTTTCTTGTATTTTTTTTACCCATTCAACCAGCCTATGTCTTTTCAATGGGGAGTTCAAGCCATTCACATTTATTGAAAGAATTGATAATTGGGGTGGATTTCTGTTCCTCCTGTTGAGTAGAACTTTGTTGCTTTGTTTTATCTCTTGAGCCATTGTGGTATCTGGGCTTTGACATTTATCTTTTGGGTTATTTTGCCCTGGTGGGTATCCATTATGCTGATTTGTGTTTAATGTAGTTCTGAGAACCTCATGAAAGACAGGTCTTGTCTTGGCAAACTCCCTCAGTCTTTACTTGTCTGAGAAAGTCTTTATTTCCCCCTCATAAATGAATCTTAGTTTTGCAGGGTACAAAATTCTAGGATGGCCATTATTCTGTTTGAGAAAACTGAGAATGGGGCCCTGATCCCTTCTGGCTTGTAAGGTCTCAGTTGAGAAGTCTGCAGTTAGTCTGCTGGGTTTTCCTTCATAGGTTACTTGATGCTTTCACCTTATGGCTCGTAGGAGCATCTCTTTCGTGTTTTTACTATGTAGTTTAATTGTCATTAATTAATTGTCAATTTTAAGACACACATTTTCCCTCTATTTTACATCTCTGAAATCCAGATATATCTTACAGTCTCTGTGACAATCATGACTCACTGATATTGCCTAAATACACATTAAAAACTTGCTAATATGTCAGCAGCTTGGGAGAAAACACAAGGTGACAGTGGAAACTTTGAAGAAAGGCTGCATCACTGTGTTCCTAAAGATACAGAAAAT
The DNA here is from genome assembly GCA_008086735.1 of Cheirogaleus medius. Taxonomy (NCBI): domain Eukaryota; kingdom Metazoa; phylum Chordata; class Mammalia; order Primates; family Cheirogaleidae; genus Cheirogaleus; species Cheirogaleus medius. Next base: position 33,754,349 of record VBSM01000529.1, read on the forward strand.
GCTACTGTGTGGAAAAATGTGCCTACTGACAACTTTGAGTTAAAAAGTAATTGTGAAGAGTTCAATCCTGAATATTTTCAAAATACCTTAACACTTTATTTGCATGTTTTTTATTATAAATAAGAGAGACCTGTGACTTAAAAAATCTCTATACATAAGCTTAAAAGAGTTCTTTTAATGAGCATAAAATAAAAATTTAGTGTAGTAAGAAAGTGTTATGCCAGGGTTTAGTTGACAATATTTTTCTTTCTTAGTAGTACATAAAGTAATGGTGTGTTACAGTTGATGTCTTCTTAATGTTGTTGAAATGTGGTAAGCAAAACCAAATAAAATGCTGCAGGCTATGTAACACTTTCTAACAAAAATATGCCAATCACTTTAATCTTGTATGATTAACAACAATTTAGGTTAGGCTGTGACTCTATTAACATACTATTAACTCATTATTGAATACCACATACAGTTATAGCATTGTAGTCAAGAGTAAGAACTCTGGAATCCAACTCACCTAAGGTTTAATCTTGACTCTCCTATTTACCAAATCTGTGACCTTAGACAATTAAGCTCTCTCACCCTCATTTTTTGATTTTTAAAAATTGGTGCAATACTGACTCCTATCTTTTAAAGTTTGTTGTAAGAATTAAATGAGATAATGTAACTAAAGCAATTAGCAGTACCTGATGCCTAGGAATGGCTCAATGTCTGTTAACCACTACATTATTATTGCCCACTATTATTATGGTGATATCATATTACTTGATCTTTACAACATCCATTTGAGATTATTACCTCCAATTTATAGATTTGATTCTTAGAAACTTTCTCATGGAAAAGGGTTATACGGACCACTGATTATTTAGAAAATTTATGGGTAGTAAATTATATTAGTCAGTTAATTGTCAGAAACTCAACCTTAAGTTCCTTGCCACTCAATATTTGTGAAAAGCTTAGTTGAGAGAGAGAGAGAGAGAGAGAGAGAATACACAGAAAATAGCATAAAAAGTATATATTTCATCCACTCTTTGAGATATTCTAAAATTTATCTTTGACTCAAGCCAGGATACAAGAGAATGATATTTTGGTTTCTTATATGATGGCATTGATCAATATGGCAGACAACAAAGGACTACATTGAGTAATGTTATAAGAAAGAGCCCTATGAAATTTTTCTTTTCTGTTCAAATGTGGCCAAGGATGTGGCTAAGAATATTGTTTATCACATAATAAACTGTATCTTTGTAAAGACTGCTTACTCTCTCCCTATCTTCCTGGGTCTCAGTGTCAATAAAAGCTGCATTTGTCCTAAAAAACTTAATTGACTTTTATAACAGATAGTGTGAGCCATGAGTCTGTTCATATATCTCTCTTTGCCTAGGCTTCTAGGAAACTCAAAGTCAAATTTATTACTCAATCCCAACAAGTGTGGGCATTTCCCTTACTCCTGGCTTACTCTTTTTTTCTACTCTCATTTTGCCAGAAGGGACAGCTTGTGAGATGTCTTTAAAATGAGAAAGAGCTTGGTGCCTTCTGGGCACCAAAAGGAAACAATGTAGTTGGATCATTTTAAAAGTGGCTAGAGATGAAGCTGAAAAGATAGATATGGCCAGCTGGGGACCTAGAAGGCAATGATAAGTTCTGTATTTTTATAATCTACTTCAAAGAATATGTGGCAAATGAAACATAACAAATAAATCGGTCATTAAATAAAATACATATATAAATAAATACAAATCATGTATCTGTAAAATTCCTACGGGAAAAATGAATTAAACTATTTTTCCTCTGCCTCCAACCCCAGTTTGTTGTGACAATTCCTGTACAGTCAGCATAATGAATAGCAGAAGGGTGAAGGTCATATGATACTAGAGCAATATCTCTAAGAATAATAGTATTAACACATTTTGGAAGAGAAATTTTTTGCCATTATCTGCCTCACTAGAATACTCCCCAACTTCCCATCAGCTGGTATTAGAGAATTAACTCAATCCACACGAGCATGCTACATGCGCCAGCCCTGACCATGGCACTGCTTTTACCAGCAATAATTTATCAGCTTTAGGAGGGCAGTGGACTGACATAGCTTGACGGAGAAGAACAGAATCGGGATTTGAAACCAATTCTGCACCTACCAGCTGTGTGTCCTTAGGCAAGTCACCATTCTGAGAATAGTTCTCTCATGTATCAAATAGGGGAGAATGGCACTACCATTCTTATCATGCAGGGTTGAGTTGAGTTTAACTGTAGATAAAATGAAGATAGTAGCAAGATATTATGGAAATAATACAGGTGACGAAACTAGGAGAACTGACTACTTCAAATGTCTCTGAAATTGAGTTTCTGTGAAAAGAAGAAGTTGGATTGTAAAGTCCTGAATGGGAATTATCTCCCAACTTTATGGGTTTGCAAAACAAATAATTTGGATGTGAGAAATATACAGAATGCATACCTGCCAGAAATCAAAGACTGTGGTTGCTAGTTGGTCTCTTAAGGACGGTGAATTAGCCCATAGGAGCCCAAAGTTTGTCTGTAGTAAGTGGGTGACTTGGGATATTGACAGATTTGAAGGGAAACATTTCAGAGTTAATGTGCAAGACACTTTTTAATGGATTCATAAATGTCAAAGTGTATCTAAAGGAGAAAAAAATTTCGATATTTAAACATTCAATAGCAATACAAGTCCTGAAAACAGCATATTTTTTGGTGAATTTTTGGGAAAATATACAATAAGGCCTATTTTGGAAAATTTAGACATCTGAAAAAAAGCATTTATTTGGCACCTTCTATGTGCAGATACTTAATATGCATATCACTTAATCCTTATAATAACCCTAAGGGTTTAATGTTTCTGTTTTATAGATGGGGAAATGATACTAAGAATGTTCAAATGATTTTCCCATAGTCATACAGCCAGCAAGTGGTAGAAACGAGATATAAAGAACAGACCATTGGTTTCAAAGCCCACATTCTCTCTATTATACCAGGCTGCTTCCCAAGGGGAAGCAGGGCTGTGCTCACCAAACAGATCCAATGTCTACAGAGTATAGTTAGGATGAATCTGCAGAGAAACTAAGCAGATGAGATATTGTGGCTTCCATATTAGAAAAGAAAGAAGAGTATAAAAAGATGACTATAAGAAACTAATAAAATAAAAATAATAGGAGGTAACTGGTTGAAACTTTATAGATTAAAAAGCACATTCCCTTATCAATTAACTTCCTCGTTCCTCTCCCTTACTTCATGATGTGAGTAGTATTATCTCCATTTACAAGTGAGAAAGCAGACTCAAAGAGGGTAGATGACTTTCCCAAGGTCACCCAGATATTAATGAGAGTTTGAGCCCAAATCTTTTTTCCAAGTTCCTGTCCTTTCCAGTATACCAAGTCAACTGTGTTCTTACTCTCATGGCCTGGCCTACAACACTCTTAGAAGGATGGTTTTTTTTCTAGACTCATTTTCAGTGGAAAACAGTCTCTTATTCCTAGGCATGAAAAATATTAGTCCCATTTTGTAAATATGTTTTTTCCCAAGTACTCTGAGGGAACACTGCTATTGGAGCAGTGCTAGCCTACAGAAACATATTCTGTAAGGATCTGAAAAGACCCACCTAAGCTTTGCCTAACCCCACAAGACAAGTCCAAGAATTCATAGCAAATACTCTTTGCTTTTCTAAAAAAACCTGATGCTGCCAAAATAGGGGTTGGTTGCACCGTGAAGAACCTAACAAGACTATCACTTCTGGAAAGGCCCCCACAAGTTGGGAGTAGAAATCAGTCTACTCTTTCAGTCAGCTTGGTAATTACAGAGAGAATGATGTTTAATGAACTTGCTCAGGTTGCTGCTCATAAAATAAAGAAAATTGCCAGGGGCCTCAGAGTACTATAGTGACCTGAAGACTCCATAGTTCTGTGAAGTCCATAATATCTGATTTTCACAATAATCTTGTGACCTAAGACAGAAATAGGAGATTATTCCAAATATATGAGTGAGGAAAATGAATGATAGAGAGAAAGGATTAACCTAACTGAGCCTAACTAACCTAAACTACTATACAGCAGGCATTTTATTCATATACACTTAGTCCTCACAATCAACCTAAGAACTATTAATATTATAGGTAGGTATGATGACAAAAACTGAAGTTTAAACAACTTTATTAATTTTCCCAAGGTTACAACAGATAGTAAGTAATAGAATCAAATACTAGTCTTAGCAGATTCTGCACAGTATAATCAAGATTAGTCTTGGGAAATTGGTAGTAATGTTGTCCAGCCTATACCTTCATAATTACAGCATAGTGCTTTTTTTGATAGATTGTAAATGACTTGCCCAAGATCACTTACTCTTCTGTCTTCTCTGACTAGACATAGCTCCCTAGCAATAGATTTTTCACAATTTGATCTTTATATCCCCAAATATAATACAGATCTTTGCAAACTGGAAGTGATTACTAATGTTTCACAAATTAAACTAAAATCCAGCTCTGACTACAGACTGTCATCAAAGATCCTAGACAATCTTAACTATAGTATATCAAATTTAAAGATACATTTAAAAGGACTTAGAGTTATGCTTCCAGTCATGATGCATAGCAGGAACCATATTTACTCTACTGTCCTAAACAACTAGAAAACTGCACAAAAATATATATAACAGGTTTTCTTCAAATACCAGATAACAGGCAATGCAGGACTCTAATCTCTGAAATAAGGAGAAAAAAATGAAGTGAGCCTTGTGATCACCTAGGCTTTTTGCCAGAGGCATATTTTGGACTATGAAGGAGGGAGAGGGATCTCAAGCACAGAATGATGCTGTTGCTAAATCAAAAAGAGAGAGATTAGAGTCCAGAGATTCTAAAATGATGAGGAATATTTCTTGAGAGGAGAGAGCTTTACAGAAAAAGAGCTTCAGAAACTTGCTTAGGGATGCCCTTGAGTCATTACTGTCTCCAAATGTGCTTATAAAGGTGAAACTTCTTGAAGTCAGGGAAAGAGCAACTAGGGAGAGCTTAGAACTGAAAAATTCCTAGAGATCACAGAGGGAATAGGAATAGTTCAATTTCTAAAAGTGGAGAGTTCTCATTGATCCCTTGGGTCATTCATTAAAGCTCCAAAAAGGAATCTTACATGATACCACTACACCAGTGTGAGGATTGCTTGAGCTCAGGAGTTTGAGACCAGCCTGAGCAAGAGCCAGACCCTGTCTCTACTAAAAATAGAAAAAATTAGCTGGGCGTGGTGATGCATGCCTGTAGTCCCAGGTACTTGGGAGGCCGAGGCAGGAGGATCACTTTAGCCCAGGAGTTTGAGGTTGCTGTGAGCTAGGCTGAAACCATGGCACTCTACTCAGGGCAATGGAGTGAGACTCTGTCTCGAAAAAAAACACAAACAAACAAACAAAAACACAAAAAACTCCAAAAGGGCCAGGCCTCCATAACAGGGTTAAACTATTATTATAGTAAAGGGTACTCTAGATATACCTAAGATATTTTAAAAACAAAACTTCAAAAGTATCAAATTGAAATACCAGTGACTCAACTTCCAGCCAAGAAAAAACCCAAGACTCTTTAAGGAAAGACAACAAAATACAAATACACAGTAATGTAAAATCCACAATGTCCAGTAGCCCATCAATAAATTAAAGATATATCAAGAAACAGGGAAATGTGAGTTATAACTAGAAGAAAAATAAGTCAATAGGAACAAACACATAAATTTTAGACACAATAAAATAAACATACAAAAATAATAAAAGGAATTATAATTATTTCAGGTATTTAAAGGAAAATTGTTACAATGGGAGAGAAATGAAAGATATAAAAAAGAATCAAATGAAATTTCTAGAGATGAAAAATACAAATCTAAAATGAAAAATTCACTAGATAGAATTAATCTCAGATTAGATACTACAGAAGTAGAGTTAGAAAATCTGAAGATATAGAAACTATTGAAAATGAAGTACAGAGGAAAAAAACACAAGAAAATTAAGCAAAAAAAAAAAAACCCCAAAACAAAAAAACAAATCTGGAGGCATTACATTATCAGACTTCAAACTATACTACAAGGATATAGTAGTCCAAACATCATGGTATTAGTACAAAAATAGCAACATAGACCAATGGAACAGAACAGAGAACCCAGATACAAAACCATCTACCTACAGCCAACTGATCTTTGACAAAGCAGACAAAAATATACACTGGGAAAAACTATATCTATTCAATAAATGGTGCTGGGAAAATTGAATAGCCACATGCAGAAGAATGAAACAGGGCCTCTATCTCTTACCACTTACAAAATTAATTCAAGATGGATAAAAGACTTAAATGTAATGCATGAAACTATAAAAATGTTTCAAATGTTTATTTGCATTCGAATGTTTATTGCAGCACAGTTCATAATTGCAAAGCTCTGGAATGAACCCAAGTGCCCATCAATTCATGAGGGGATTAATGAAATGTAATATATATATATATATATATATATACACCATGGAGTACTACTCAGCCATAAAAAGCAATGAATTAATGCCTTTTGCAGCAATTTGGATGGAAGTAGAGACTGTTATCCTAAGTGAAGTATCTCAAGAATGGAAAAAAAATCCCACGTGTAGTCTCTAATAATTTGGAACTAAACGATGGGCACACATGGGCACAGAAAGAAGTAAAAATTATTGGAAATCAAGAAAGGGAAAGGGAGAAGTATAGGAGGGATAAAATCCCACCTAACAGGCACAATGAACGCTATTTGGGTGTTGGATACACTTATACCCCTGACTAAAGTATTATAAAAACCATCCATATGACAAAAACATTTTTACCCCTTAATATTTTGAAATTAAAAAAAAAGAAAAAATATTGTTTAAAGAAAGTGTCTAGTGATCTTTGGGGCAATATCAAATGTCTAACACATATGTAATTGGAGTCACAGGAGGAAAAGAAAAAGAAAGAATATAAAAAAATTGTATTTGATGAAATAATGACTGAAAAATTTCCAAATTTGATAAAAATTATAAAGCCATAGATGCATGAAGCTCAATGAAACCCAAGTAAAATAAACACAAAGAAATTACCCCAAGACACAGTATAATAAAATCTGTGAAAATCAGAGATAAAGAGAAAAATCTTAAAAGCAGCTGGGGGAGGGGTGAGGGGCAATAGTATATTAAAAGAAAGACAAGAATGATTGTGGATATCTTATCAAAAACTATACAAGCCAGAAAAAAGCTGAATGACATTTAAAGTGATGAAAGAAATTGTCAACATTACAACAAAAATATGTTTCAAAATTAAAGCAACATAATTGAACATTTCATAATAAAATAATCCAGACCTTCTTGAAAATGAAAGCAAGTGAAAGTTTTTCAGCCAAACAAAAGCTAACAGAATTTGTGACCAGCAGTCAAAAAAATGTTAAAGGGGGTTCTTTATAAGGAAGAAAAATGATACCAGATGGAAAACTGGATATATACAAATAAGTGAAGAGTACCAGAAATGGGAAAATATTATTTAAATTTTTTTAAAAGATAATGGAATGTTTAAAATGAAAATAAAAACATCAACGTATTGGTTTATAGCAGGTAGATAAAATCTATGACAACAATAGCAAAAGAATGGGAGAAGAAAATAAAAGTATATTGTTATAAGGATATTTCATTACATGTGAACAAGCATAATATCATTTGAAGGTAAGATGTGACAAGTCACAGATAATTAATTATTTTAACCCTCAGACCAATCTCTAACAGAAAGAAAACAAAGAGGTTTTGTTAATAAATAAAAATTCAATGGAATCCTTAAAAATACTCTAATTCAAAAATATTAGGAAAAGAGGGGAAAGGTTACAGAGAACAGATGGAAAACAAGGAGTAAGATGATACACTTAAACCCAGCCAAATTCATAGTACATTACTTTCGAATAGTCTAAACACTCCAGGTAAAACCAGATATTGTCAGACTGAATTTAAAACCCAAGGTTGAACTACCGTGTACCCCCGAAAACAAGACCTACCCATAAAATAAGCCCTAGCAGGATTTCTAAGCATTTGCGCAATATAAGCCCTACCCCGAAAATAAGACCTAGTGATGGGCGTGGCTACACAGCATATCTGCACAACCCATGCATTTCATTGCGGAGAGGTAAAGAAGACCAGCAGCCCTTCTCATCTGCCCCATCGTGACAGCTACTATCCCAGAGGTGACCAGAAATGTGCAGGCAGCCCCACCAACAAGGTCAACTTCCCCTGTCAGGTCCCAGCCATCCCGTGCATGCTGCAAGCTGAGGCTTTGAGAGGAAAATAACACATCCCCTGAAAATAAGCCCTAGGGTGTCTTCTTGAGGAAAAATAAATATAAGACCCTGTCTTATTTTCGGGGAAACATGGTATATGCTATCAATAAGAAATTCACTTTAAATATAAAGACACAAGTAGTTTAAAGTAAAAAAATAGGTATTAATATATACTATGCAGTCACTAATTATTAGAAAACTGCAAAATATACTATATTAATTAATTAATATAAGATAAAGTAGCCTTCAGAAAAAAATGCCATCAGAGAAAATTTCATAATGATCAAGGGATTACTTCATAAAGAAGACAACAATCATAAAAACGTATGCGCCTATAACAGAGCTTTGGAGTACATAAAGGAAAATCTGACAGAATTGAAAGAAAAACAAATCCACAATTATACCTGTAAACTTCAACAATCCTTTTTCATAAATTAATAGAACATTGAAAACTTCCAAATATTGCTGAGAGAAATTAAATAAGACCTAAATTGAGGAAGAGATACATTATGTTATATACTGGAAGTTTCAATATTGTTGGGCTATCAATTCTTCTAAAATTTACCTATAGATTAAATATAATCCCAATTGATAAATTTAACCTATTATATATATAGCAATGCGAAGAAACTAGAACAGCCACAACTATTTTGAAAAAGAAAAACAAGGTTAAAGAGCTTATGCTACCTGATTTCAAGATTTCCTATAAAGCTAACGTAATTAACAATGTGTGATATTGGCCTAAGGATTGGCATATAGATCAATGAAACAGAGTTTAGTCCAGAATATGAATAGAGGCCAGGCACAGTGGCTCAAGCCTATGATCCTAGCACTTTGGGAGGCCGAGGCAGGAGGATAGCGTGAGGCCATGAGTTTGAGATCAACCTGAGCAAGAACAAGACTCAGTCTCTACAAAAAATAGAAAAATTAGCCAGACATGGTGCCTCATGCTTATAGTCCCAGCTACTCAGGAGTCTGAAGCAGGAGGATTGCTTGAGCCCAGGAGTTTAAGATTGCCGTGAGCTATGATGATGCCACTGCATTCTAGTCCTGGGTGACAGAGCAAGACCCTGTATTATAAAAAAAAATAATATATATATATGAATAGAAATAGAAACAGAATGTAGTTAATTGATCTCTGACAACACAGCCAAGGTAATTTAATTAGGAAAGGATTATTTTTTCAACAAATGATGTAAGAACAACTGGATATGCATATGGAAAAAATTAAACCTGAATGATAATATCATACCATATGCAAAAATTAACTTAAAATGAATCCTATGGATCTAAATGTAAAAAACTAAACTATAAAATTTCTTGAAGAAAACAGGAAAATAATTTGGCTTTAGGTTAGGCAATGACTTCTCAGATAGGATACAGAAAGCATGAACTGTAAAAGAAAATAATATGATAAAATACACTGTATGACAATTGACTATGTCTGCTCTTTGAAAGAAACCATTCAGAAAATGAAAAGGCAAGCCACAGAAAAAGAGAAAACATTCACAAACCATATACCTTATAAAGGACTTGTATCCAGAAAATATAAGGAGTTTATACAATTCACTAACAAGATAAACAATGTAATCAGAAAATGGGCAAAAGATTTGAACAAACATTTAACAAAAAACATAAACATATGGACAATAAGCCCATGAAGAATGTTCACTATCATGAGCTAGCAGGAAATGAAAATTAAAACTACATTGAATACCACTACACACACACTAGAATGGCTAAAATTAATAATACTAACAAGTGTTGACAAGGATATAGAACAACTGGAACTTTCATACGTTGCTGGTGGGAATGTAAAAATTGTATGAACAGCCATTTTAGAAAACAATCAGATTTTTATAAAGCTAAAAATATACTTAACTGTACAATCCATTAATTAATTCTTCTGTGGAAATAAAGAGAACTAAAAGTATATGCTTTCAAAAAAAAACTTGTGCCTGAATGCTCATAGTAGCTTCATTCATGAATATAACTCAAATTTACACAAATGAATAGATTAAAAAATTATATATATATATTCATATTAATAGAATAAAATACTACTCAGCAATTAAATTTTATTGATATCTAGGTAAACAAACACAGTGCTGACTGAAGAAAATAGGCATGAAAGGATACATACTTTATAATTCCACTTATATTAAACTCTAGGAATGACAAATCTAATCTATAATGGAAGGATGGTTGCCTGGGTTAGGGGTTCAGAGGTGGAGGTGGACAGGGAAAAGCCACAAGAAAAATTTTGGGGGTCATGGAAATATTCTATCTTGCCTGTGGTAGTGATTATGTAGGTATACATATTTGTTGAAATTCATTGATCACTACCCTTAAAATGTGGAATTTATCTTACATAAATTACATATTAATAAATAGATTTTTTTTTAAATGACAATGGCTGTATGGAGCTTCTTATCTACTGTAAGAAAGGAAATCAAGTGAGAAATACAAGTCTGATTACTGCTATGTAGGAGAAATCCAGGCACAATGGGAATACATCATAGAGGCAACTGACTCAAATTAGGGACTTAGAGAGATTTCTCAAGGGAAGGTGAGCTCTGAAGATGTCAGAGTAGCCTGTTAAATGGACATAACAGCATGTGTAAATGCCCAGAAGCAAGAGAGAAAGACATGTTTAAAAACAACAATAGCATATGTTTTGAAGAGATATTTGAAGAGATATCTCATGTTAGGAGGCATGAGAATTGACAGGATTGACAGGATTTAGTGACTGGATTCTGGGAAGAGCAGAACAAGAATAGTGTTCTGATTTCTGCAACAGACAACTAAGTGAGTGGTGGTGGCATCTTCTGAAATAGACACTGAAGGAGCATCAGTTTATGTGGGATGATGATATATCTAATTTTGAATTGGATATGAGGTACCTACAATATATCAAAGAAGAAATATGGAATGAGAAGATGGTAATATAGGTTCATATCTAAAGACAGAAAACCAGGAAACAACATACTGCTGGTAATTAATATCAATGGAGTAGAAAAACTTCCCGGATAGAATTCAAAAATTGATAAAAGATGAGGATCAATGACAATAAGTTGCATTATCTTTATATTTAGGAAATTAGCAAAGGGAGAGGAACTATATAGGAGCTACTGAGGAAAAAAAAACCAAGCAGGAGTATGTAGTCTCATGGAATTCATAAGTTTAGGACAGTGTACTTAACAGGCTCAAATGTAGCTGAAAGATCAGGAATGAGACTGTTGGATTTGGCGAAAAGAAGGTCGTTGTTGACCTGTGAAGAGCAGTTTCATTAGAGTGGTGGGAGCGGTGTTGAAGAGTTATTGAAAAATGAAAGATAAGAATAGAAAATATAGAAAATTCTTTCAAAAGGTTTGCCTACCAAAGGAAGGAGTTTGAGAGAATTGTATATTCAAGGGATCCCCCAAATTATAGGAAACACTTGATTATGTTTAAATACTAATGAGAAGGAGCAGGTAGATACTAAATAGGAAATGATGACAACTTTTCATCTTCCAGCTAGCTTGATCTAAGCCTCAGAGGAATAAAGAGACTCTTAAGTGTCTGGGTAATACTATTGACTCTCAGTCATTACATCTCCTTTAGTTAAGACAAGGAGAATAACAGTGATTATAAATTATAGTCACATGATTTTGGATTGGAAGGGATCTTAAAAAGATGGAAAACATCTATCTTAGAGCCAGAAGACACCAAAGGATTTCATATGGCAAATGCTTTTTATCCTCATGTTATGCATTGAACAGGGTGTTATTGTTAATATATAAAATGGTTTTATAAATTGTTAAGATGAAAACTGAACATATTTTTAGAAAAATGGGTAAAAGCTTTGAACAGTAAATTCATTAAAGAAAGGATAAAAATACCAATAAACATATGAAAGGGTATTTCATCTCATTAGTATTTAAATAAATGCAAAACACAACTCAAATACCATATTCTTTCATCAAATTGGCAATTATTAAAAATATTATAATATGCAGTGTAGTATTGAGAAATGAACACTTTTTTATATAGTTCAATGGGACTATATATTGGTAAAAATATTTTCTAAGGAGCAATTTCACATTATGTGGCTGTTCATACCTTTTGACCCTATAATTTCCCTGCTAAATATGAGTCCTAAGGAAACAATTATACCTTCATAGAAATTCACATGCAAGAATGTTTATTTCTGAGATAATAGGTTATGTATAACAGGAAATACTTAAGACACAATGCAAATAGATAAAAAGAATAGATTTCTTTTAAATAAGTATATATGCATATGATGTATATCATATGATGTATATCATATGCATATTTATAGATGTATATATGCATACATGTATACATACATATGTATGTACATATAGATTTGTATACATATACATTATATACATATATGTATATGATGAAATACTTGGTTGCTATTAAAATCACATTTTTAAAAACTGTAAGATATCTAAAGTATTTATGATATATTGCTATATGAAAAAACTTAAAAAGCAGTAAAAATTATAATACTTTTATGACCTCAATTTTATAAAATGAAAGGACATAATACACGTATAGACACAAAATGAGTAAGTAGAATAAAGCCGCATGTTAACAGTGGTTGTGACAGAATTGTAAGACCACAGGTGATTTTTGTTTTCTTCTGTAGGCTTTTCTGTATTTTCTAAACTTTCTACAGTCAACATATACTTTTATAACCAGATAAATTAACAGTAATTGTGATAAAAAAGACAGTCAAAACTATAAAGAAATACTTTTATTCCAAAGCATTTAAAAACAAGGTCCCAAGGTTAAACTTTCATATGCTTTCTCATTAGGTTATAATGATTATTTAAGGGCAAACACATGGAAAAAACACAATAATAACAATAATAAAAACCCTTCTGTCCTAGCAAGTAAGAAAATCCTGCCTCATTGGTAAACATACCTTTCCAACCTTCAAGCTGCACCTTGTTCACTGCATCTTGTTCTTCCCACAGTTGACAGACATTATATTAGATAATTAGATTTCTGAATCTAACCAAAGGCCAATTTGAAATCTATGAAACAATGCACCAGAAAAAAAGGTTCTGTAAAACTATTTTAGATTTCTTGCTAGAAAACTAAAACTATAAGGCTCTTACTAAAAAAATAGCACCAAATTACAAACTCTTTTCAATAAGCCAGTCTTTAATATCTCTAAGCACTTGACTATTTAATTTGAATTTGGCTGTTGTGAAGAATACAATAAATTAACTTGTGAAATTAATCATTTTGTTTTTAATGAAAAAATATAAATACAGAAGCTTTGCTGCATCTATACATATGGCTGGCAAAGATAATGATTTATGTTGAAAAATACTACTCTGCAGGAATTCCTACTGCTATTTATGCCATAATTCAATTTGTTCTATTTAAATACAAAAATATGCTAGTCCTTCAGACAATCAGTCCACTACTGAGGTTCACAGCAGATTAAAGCTGAAACCCTTTCTACTTAATAAAAATGAAATCAATGATCTAATTTTTTGTCCCCCTACTAGTTCATGACATTAGAAGCAGAGGGAATACTTCATGAACTAGACCAGTTCAAGGAAATTGAATTTACAAATATTTATTCAGTGACTTGATATGTACCCAGCAGTCTACCAGATGTTTTATATTTTCCATCTCATTTTTCCTAATAAAGTTTCCATTTTATAGATCATGAAATTAAGGATCAGAGGCATTGAATAATCTTAACCAAGATCACACAGCTAAGAAATAAGTAGCAGAGTAGCAGAGCAAGAATTTGAACCCAGATCTACTTGAATCTAAATCTCATGTTATTAACATGACACAAAACCATTTCTGATGTTACTGTATGGTAGAATATTAAGTGATAGTATATGATAAATGAAATGACAGAGTTTATATGAAATGATGTTGAAATACAGAAATGAGGGATACTGCTGTGGGAACACCAGGAAGACTCCCTAGAGGGGGTTACATTTAAATAGTCTGCATAATCATTGGTTTCAAAAGGATTTTATTATATTACCCTCATCTACAGTACAGACTGTGAGCCTCATTTTGCATAAAGTGACTGATACTCAAGTTAATACTAATGATACTGATATTGATACTGATAACGTGTTTCCCAGAAAATAAGACAGGGTCTTATATTTATTTTTCCTAAAGAAGACGCCCTCGGGCTTATTTTCAGGGCATGTGTTATTTTTTTTAAGTACGGTACAACAATCTACATTTATTCAAATATAGTTAAGTCAGCTTCTTCTGGAACATCATCATAACTCTCCAAACCCCGAATTCCATCCTGAATTTCTTGCGACTCTATTTCCTTTAGAACCATTGGCCCCAATCTCTCATGTCGAGCAATAGAGCTCTCATGGGGCAGATAAGAAGGGCTGCTCTTCTTTACCACTCCGCCACGAAACGCATGGGTTGTGCAGATACGCTGCTTAGCCACACCCATCACTAGGTCTTATTTTGGGGGTAGGGCTTATATTGCGCAAATACTTAGAAATCCTGCTAGGGCTTATTTTATGGGTAGGTCTTATTTTCGGGGAAACAAGGTATTCATGATCTGTCAATGAATCAGGAAGCAAAAACCCAATTATTTATCCTTAGGCCAGTGGAATGTGTATATGTGGGGAGTCTCTATAGGCCACAGAATAGTTAAATGACATAGTGAGTAGGTGAGTGGATAATGTCAGAATTGGGCATCTTTAGGACAATTGATAATAAGGAATCACATAGAATCTAAATACTTCAAAAATTACTTCTATAACTTGCTAAGAGATCATCAACATTTTCTTGGACATTTATATCAACATCTATAAAATTATTTATGCTATTTTTCAACAAGTCAAGAATAATAATAATTATAGAAAAAACATAGAAAATATGCTATAATTCCTACAAATGAGGGAGGGGAGCTTGAGGCTGCCTGAAAGAGATGGCATCTGAGCAGAGTCTTGAACAAGATTTGCATACATAAAAAAGGAGGAGCTGGTGGGGCTTTTTGGTAAAATGAAGAATATGCTTAAAGGCATGGAAGCATGAAAGTGACAGGTTCCAGGACTGGAAAACAATCCAGAGTGGTAAGGGCTTCAGTTGTATGGGAGAGTGCAGGAGAAAGAAACTTGCATAAGTATACCAGAGCCAGATCTTGGAGAGTCTTGAATGCCATAGTAAGCTTTTATATCTTTCCCTTCCAGGTGGGTAAACAAAGTCCAAAGAGAAGAATATTGCAGAAAGAACTTTTAAGGCACAGGCAGAGGAAGATGTGCCATAGAAGGAACAGTTGGAGAGACTTTGCAGAAGCTAATGGAGAAAAGTATGTCAAGAGGTATGGAGTGGTCTAGAGGCCACAATCATAGCCTAATTAAGACATTATTTTTCTTTCCTCAACTCATTCCTCCTTTTCCCTTTCCTTCTATCATTAAAATACTGAGAAGGGTAATCCACATTTACTACTTCTTTGATGCCAATTAATTCCTTAATGCACTGTAGTCTGGCTTATTTCTCCATCAAATGACTGAAAATTATCAACTATGATCTTGTTGTCAAAGGAAATGGATGGCCTCATACAACTTGATCTTTCTTTGGCACTCTTGATCAAATTTATATCTCTAACTCAAAGCTCCTGCCACATCTCCAGACTCATATATCCAACTTCCATCTCAACACTTCCACTTGGACTCTAATAAACACCTCAAAATTGACATGCCCCAAATTGAACTTCTAATCTAACCTCCATAAACATACTCCATGTATAGTCTTTCCCATCTTAGTTGATGGCAACTCCATCCTTCTAGTGCTCAGGGCAAAAATCCTAAATCATCGTTTACTCCCCTCTATCTTTTACTCTACATCTAATACTTTAAAAAATCCCACTGGGTTTACTTGAAAAACATGTATCAATACAATAAGCAATCCACTAACACTCTGGTCCAAGTCGCCATCATTTCTTGCCTAGATTATAGAAATAGCTTTATAATTGGTTTCCTTAGTTGTAGCTGTATATTCTCAATATATAACCTGAGTAATCTTGCCAGAAGGAAAGTTTTCTCAAATATACTCAGGCAAGCTAGACAGAGCAGGCAGTTCCCAGGGAAGAACTATGGCTGTCTGCACTGGGTAAGAGGAAGCTGGAGTCCAGGCAGAGCCATGTTTATTGGTTTTCTACTTATAGAAACAGTCTTAAAGTACAATAATTGATGTAAACCTAACAACCACTTTGGGAGCCAGGGGTCCTCATTTTCCTTTTACAGGTGAGCAAACTGAGGCTCAACAAGGTGAAGTGGCATCATTCATTTATTGATTTATCCACCTGTACATCCATTCATCTCTTATATTACTATTTATTGAGATCCTGTTATATGCAAGGCCCTGACAACATAGTCCTCAGGCAGTCCTGGCAGAGTGGGAATTCAAACCTCAGACTGCTCGCCTTTAAGACCAAGGATCTTTTACTTTCCATACAACTGCACGGGGGCCATCCAATAAAGACCTTTTCAGATGTTTTTGTGAATTAAATGCATGTGGGAAAATGACACTTATGTTTACAGTTGTACGGAAATTACAGGACTTTATGTATACTAATAGCTACTCGATAAATGTGTTCAGTGAACAAATGGATGGATGTAAGGGTAACAAAAATACTGTTCTTCCTATCATTTAGGACTACTGTGAGAGTCAAATGAGATTGTGGTGAAAAGGATCTTGGCAAGAGACTGTTTTAATATTCTTTTTCATGGTTTCTTGCCTCAAATCCTGTTTGGAAATAGGCAATAATATAACGTGCTTGGTAGGATCCACTTATTTACAGAGCAACAGATCCAGTTACAGGTTATAACCCTATATGTTTTTACTTATTGTCTCCTTCACAAGATATAAGCACCTATATTTTCCATCTCCACATGCTGCCTGTTCCACAAAACAGGGGCACACAACCTATCTTTTGAATGAATTTATGAACTCTGATTTTATGGATTAGGAAGTTAAAGCTCAGAAGGCTAAGTGAATAGCATTAAGTCACTCAGCTATGAAGTGGCAGAACTAAAATTTCCACTCAGGCCTTATGACTCTAACACTTTTTATCATATGCCACTTTTAAAATTTCAGAATATTATGGGGGTGCAAACGTTTACATTACATATATTGCCTTTGCACCACCTGAGACAGAGCTACAAGCATGCCAATCCCCCAGACAGTGTTCACCACATCCAATAGGTGTGAATATACCCATTCCCTCTCCCCCTTTCCTACCTGTTCAACACATGATGAATGTTACTTCCATATGTGCATATGAGTGTTGATCAGTTAGTGCCAATTTGATGGTGGGAACATGTGGTGATTGTATTTCCATTCTTGTGATACTTCACTTAGAAGAATGGGCTTCAGCTCCATCCAGAATAATACAAGAGGTGTTGGTTCACTATTGTTTTTTGTGGCTGAGTAGTTTTCCATGGTACATATACCACATTTTATTAATCCACTCATGTATTAAGGGGCACTTGGGTTGTTTCCACATCTTTGCAATTGAATTATGCTGCTATAAACATTTGAGTACAGGTATCTTTATTATAGAATGACTTTTTTCCTTTGGATAGATGTCTCATAGTGGGATTGCTGGATCAAATAGCAGTTCTACTTTTAGTTCTTTGAGGTATCTCCATATTACTTTCCATAGAGGTTGTACTATTTGCAGTCCACCAGCAGTGCATGAGTGTTCCTATTTCTTCACATACTTGCCAACATTTGTTGTTCTGGGACTTTTTGAATAAAGCCATTCTCACTGGAGTTAAGTGATATTTCATTGTGGGTTTGATTTGCGTTTCCCTGATGATTAGAGATGTTGAGAAATTTTTTCATGTGTTTCTTGGCCATTAGTCTATCTTCTTTTGAAAAGTTTCTGTTCATGTCCTTTGCCCACTTTTTAATGGGGTTGTTTGATTTTTTTCTTGCTGATTTTCCTGAGTTCTATGTAGATTCTGGTTATTAGCCCTTTGTCAGATGTATACCATGCAAATGTTTTCTCCCATTCTGTATGTTGCCAATTTGCTCTAGTGATAGTTTCTTTGTCTGAGCAGAAGCTTTTTAATTTGATCAGGTCACCTTTATTTATTTTCATTGATGCTGTGATTGCTTTTGGGGTCTTCTTCATAAATTTTTTGCCTAGGCCAATGTCTATAAGAGTTTTTATATTTTCTTCTAGAATTCTTATGGTTTCATGCCTTAGGTTTAAGTTTGTTATCCATTGTGAACTGATTTTTGTGGGAGGTGAGAGATGTGGATCCTGTTTCAGTCTTCTACGTGTGGCAATTCAATTTTCCCAGCACAATTTATTGAATAAGGATTCTTTCCTCACTGTATGTTTTTGTCTGCTTTGTAAAAGATCAGATGGCTATATGAGGATGGATTTATGTCTGGGTTCTCAGTCCTGTTCCATTGGTCTATGTCTCTATTAATATTCTTGCGCCAGTCCCATGCTGTTTTGGTTACTATAACCTTGTAGTACAGTTTGAAGTCTGATAAATTGATGCCTCCCAATTTGTTATTTTTGCTTATGGTTGGGTTGGCTATACGGGGTCTTCCCTGGTTCCATACAAAGTGTAGAATTATTTTTTCTAGAACTGTGAAAAATGATATTGGTATTTTAATATGGAGTGCATTGAATCTGTAGATCACTTTGGGTATCATAGACATTTTAACAATGTTGATTCTGCCAATCCATGAGCATAGTATAGTTTTCCATCTCTTTGTGTCCTCTGCTCTTTCCTTCTTAAGTGTTTCATAGTTCTGCCTGTTCTCCCTGTGGAAGTCCTTCACCTTCTGATAGGAGTACTGCTACACCAGCTTGTTATTTGTTTCCATTAGTGTGGAATATATTTTTCCATCCCTTCATCTTGAATCCAGATGCATTCTTGTGGATTACATGGGTTTCCTGAAAACAGCAGATACTTGGCTTGTGTATATTTATCCATTCAGCCAGCCTATGTCTCTTCAGTGGGCAGTTCAAACCATTCACATTTATTGAAAGAACTGATAAGTGGGGTGTATTTCTGTTCATCTTGTTGGGTTGAACTGTGTTGCTTTGTTTTATCTCTTGAGCCATTGTGATATCTGGGCTTCCACCGTTAGCTTTTGGGTAATTTTACATTGGTAAGTATTTATTGTGCTGACCCACGAATAATGCAGTTCTAAGTACTTGCTGTAGGGCAGGTCTTCTCTCAATAAATTCCCTCAGCATTTGATTGTCTAAGAAAGGCTTTATTTCCCCCTCATATACAAAACTTAGTTTTGCAGGATACAAATTATAGGCTGGGCATTATTCTGTTTGAGAAGAGTGAGAAGAGTGAGAATGGGGCCCCAATCCCTTTTGGATTGTAGGGCCTCAATTGAGAAGTCTGTAGTTAGTCTGATGGGTTTTCCTTTGTAAGTTACCTGCTGCTTTCACCTCATGGCTCACAGGAGTACTTCTTTCATGTTTATTTTGGCTAGTCTGATGAGTATGTGTCATGGTGTATTCCTCTTTGTGAAGAATCTCCTGGGAGTCCTATGAGCTTCTTGTATCTGGAAGTCTAGATTTCCAGCAAGGCCAGGGAAATTTTCCTCAATTATTCCCTGGAACAAATTATCCAATCCTTGTGTTCACTCTCAAGGATGTCTACGATTCTTATATTAGGCCTCTTTACATAATCTGATATTTCTTGTAGTCTTTGCTCATTCCTCTTATTTCTCTGCTCTGTGACTGACTTGTTTAACTGAAAGATGTTGTCTTCAAGTTCTGAGATTCTTTCTTCTGCCTGATCTAACCTGTTGCTAAGGCTTTCCACTGTGTTTTGTAATTCCTTGAATAAATTTTTGATTTCCAGAAGTTCTGTTTGATTTTTCTTTAATAATTCAATTTCTTTGGTGAATTTTATATTCATTTTCTGCATTATTTTTGTGGTTTCTTTGTGTTGAGTTTCTATTTTATCTTGTATTTTATTAAGCTTCCTTATAAACCATGTTCAAAATTCTTCATCTGTCATTTCAATATTCTGGTTTTGGTTGGTATCTGTTGCTAGGGACCTGGTGTTCCCTTTGGAGGGTGACCTTTCACTCTGATTCTTCATACTTCCAGAGTTCTTTCCATGGTTCCTTCTCATCTGAAACAGATGTTGCTTCTTACATTTGGAATTTCTTTTGTTTAGATGAAACATAGTTTAATCTCGGGGTCAGTAGGTGGTGCTTGTGGGTGAGAATTAACCATACCCTCTATGATTGAGTCAGTATATGCTGTAACCAGTGTGCAAATCAACCTCCCTGTCAGTAGGTGGTGTTTCCTGGAGGGAGCAAGCTGCACTGTTGTTTTTGGATCCTGTGATCACCTCTAGTTTCTCTGGAGAAGCCCTCTAATGCCCCTGGTGGTGAGTGGGGCCCTGGAGCTTCCACATGAGTCCTTTATTCAACACCACAGCAGAATCACGTGGGAGGGGTTAAGTTGGGTCAGCCTGCCCTCCAGCTCCACAACTGCATGTAAGGGGTATGCAGGAGTAAAAGGTCCATTACACATCTGGACTAAACTGTCTGAGAAGGGCTGAAGTGGTCCCACTCAACCAGAGAGTCTGCTCTCTATTCCCAGAAAACTCTGCTGGGTGTGGGGATGCTCCCACCAGGGGAATAGTGGCAGCTCAAGGAACTCTTGGATCAAGCTGAAATCCTGATTAAAGTGAGTGGTGGTGAGGGCAGTTATTCTGATTCAGCTTGAGGCACCAGAGGCATTTTGTTTCCATGGGAACCAGTACTTAAGCAAATTGAGTTTTCCAGGTTCAGTAAATTCCAATATGGTAGTTCTCTGTAAGTGGAGTGCACTTACAGTCCCTTGCTCTCCCGTGCTCCTTGACATCCTCCCAATGGGCATGAGTTCTCCCTGGCTGCCAGACTCTAAAAGTGGAACCTCTTCTCCATGCCTCACTCCCTTACTGCCTGCACCATCATCAGGTGGAGGTGCCAAATGCCTGTGGGCAGGAAGTTCACCTACTGAGGCTGCCCTGCCAGTTCTGGGCAAAAACGCACCCCCAATGCTGATTGGGTGTCACTCGGCACAGAGAACTCCAGCAGCTGCAATGGTGGATGGGGGGAAGGGGCCATGGTATTCCTGTACTGCTCCTGAGATGTGGGGATGTACCAGTCTGCCTTCCTCCTCTCCACAGCTGCAGTACTGCAACTGCCCTCCACTCTGAGCCACACTGGCTATATTGTCCAAAGCAGGCTCGTCTGGGACTACACTCCCGGTTGCCCAAGGCAGGCTCATTCACTCAGTGCAAAGAGCTTTGGAAGTTGCTATGGGGTGGATGCAGCCATACAGCTACAAGCGGCTTGAGCCAAAATTATTTTCTGGGATGCCAGGAATGGAGGAGATGCAGAGTGGGGGAAGTTCAGATGCAGGGATGCTGGCTCTCCGATTCCTCGTGGCACTCCCCCACCTGATGAGAGCCCTCTGTCCCATTGCAGGCCTGAGGCACCCAGGTAGGGAAGGAGTCAAAAAATCCCTTACCCTTTTCCTGGGCTGTGGAACTCCCTTGATTTGATTCACACTGATTTCTCCCTTCTATCCTCCTCTCTCTCAGCTGTTCAGATCTTCCTGGTGGTGTCCTGGACTCCACTGGTGTCAGACCTTGTGGTCCACTCCCAATCAGCTATTACTGATTCCCTTCAGTCCAACCCTCAACTCTTCTACTGGGAAGGTCTGACAACAAGGCTTCACTCTAGTCGGCCATCTTGAACCCTGTGCCCCCAATATACTACTTTTTTGACTGAATGTTTGACAATATAGATAACAATAAAACATACAATTTAGGTAGAATTTGATCATTTATGTGGTGCCTTTCCCATACATTTTATAGTTAACTCTCAAAACAATACTGCAAGCACAAATTACAGGTGAGGAAATCCAGGCCTGAAGTGTTCCACATGTGTAGAATTGCCCAAGGCACAGAGCTAGCAAATTCAGAAGCCAAGCCCTTCTCCAGGCTCAACATCTCTGGCTCCTTCATCTTCATTTCCAGATCTTTCTTTTGTCAGGCTTTCCTGCCACAGGAAAGCTACACAGTCCTTTTAAGATGGTGTTCCCACAACTGTACTTATTGTGCCAGGGCAAGTCAGCACAGAAGAATATGGCCTTTCAACTTGCACAGATTTCTAAAAGGAGACATTTTATCATCTAAAAAAACTGTCAAGGCTCCAGAGATATGATTGGTGAGGAACAAAGCCAGCTGGCAAGGTATTTGACAAAATCCCAACTGCTGGTTATTCTCAAGTTACAGGAGACAAGGACTTCTTGGATGTGCCCATTGGACTGCATGCAGTGTAATTGAAATAGAATCTGCAGGCGCTGTCAGGATGATATGACATGTATCCAGATCTTTTTATTTTTCTTTTATTTTTAGGCTTAAAGTTTAGTCCTCTTTCTTTGGCAGTTTTTGGAGCCATGTGACTGGCACAACTCTGGCAAGTGCTATAAATGCAATGGGATTATGCCAAAGGGAAAATTGCCATTGTGTAAAACTAGGACTAAATATTTGTACTCTTTCTTGGGGCTTTTAAAGGTAGGTGCCATTTCTTAGAGTTAAGAAACTGTTTTAATTACTGAAATATAAAATCAAGGAGGAAACCCAGTTTTAATGGAATTTATATTTAAACACAACAGGAATGAATAATAATATTTACTGGTATTTAAAAAGGGGTGGTATTATTAATTTCACTCCACTTAGATTGAATTATATTCAGTTTAACAAACATTGCAAGTACAATGCAAACTGTATTTCTTCTTAAGTATAAATAAAATCCTATCATGAAAGTAACACTTTTTATTCATTCATTCTTTTATTTATTAATTCAAAAAATATTTACTGACCATGGATTCTGGAGCCAAAGTCTAGGTGTAAATCAAGTATCTGCCAATTAATAGCGCTATGCTACTTTTAAAATCATTATTATTATTACTACCACATATCAGGCCCTATTCTAGATACTTGGGAAACAAATAATACAAAAGTAAACGTCCACAGTTTTCAAGTTGTGTCTGTTTCTTGTTTTGCTGTCAGACTTGCAGGTAGAGTTAATTGTGTCTATTAATCTACTTGCTGTGACAGCCCTTTCTCTTTTCTAGTTTACTGCTTATATTTTACTGTGGATTGGCTAATTAGAAATACATCTAAAGAAAGAATCAACAAACACTAAATGAGAATCCAAGTATGCTCTGGAGGAGCCAAGAGGAGAGGAGAAGACATAGTGCTTATCCTTCCAGAAGTTGAGGTGACAAGACCCAGGTAGGCAACAATTAAGTAAGAATATAAGATAGCTTCTTGAGTTCCAATAGAATCCTCTGGAGCTGTTACCCAGTGATCGAATCCCTGCCCTGCTTTAAAGTAGACTGTTATTTCAGTTTAATAAAACTTTAGTAATCTCTCACTATGTACCAGATGCTGGTGGTTTGAAAGAATAAATAATGTTTTTATTCTTAAGAAGCTTAGCAAAAAAAATACATTAATATCGACAACTCAAATACAAGCCATACTGTGGTAATGCTCTGAAAGAAGTATAAGTTTGTATGGAAAGAAAGAGTAATGTGTTCATTTATTTAACAAAGAATTATTGAGTTTCAACTATGCACTGTTTTAGGTGGTGGTGATACAGTAATGAATCAAACAAATAAGACACTTGCTTACATAAAGCTTACATTCTAGTGCGGTGAGAGAGATAATTAATTTTAACAAAAATAAAATAGAAATGTTCAGATGGTAATAAATACTACGAATAAAATGAAACTGATTTAAAGTGATTTCAGTAATTGGGGTTGTGCTACTTTTTTGTCTGTTTTGTTTTGTTTTTATTTTGATTATTTGTATAAATTTATGGGGTACAAATGTAATTTTGTTACAAGGACAGATTGCATACTGGTGAAGTCAGGGCTTTTAGAGTATCTATCACCTAAATAATGTGCTTTGTAACCACTAACTAATCTCTCATTATACATACCCCCATCTCAAACACTTCTGAGTCTATTTGTCTATCATTACATACTTTACATCCATGTGCACATATTATTTAGCTCATACTTATAAACAAGAACATGCAGTATTTATCTTTCTTTGTCTGAGGTGTTTTATTTAAGATCGTGGCCTCCATTTCCACCCAAGTTGCAGCAAAATACATGATTTAATTCTTTTTTATGGTTGAATAGCATTCCATTGTATATTTATATCACATTTTCTTTATTTAATCAACTGTTGATGGACACTTAGGTTGATTCCATCTCTTTGCTATTGTGAATGGTGCTGTAATAAACATGGGTTCAGATATCTTTTAGATATAATGATTCCTTTTCCTTTGGACAAATACACAGTAGTGGGATTGCTGTATCAATGGTAGTTATACTTCTAGTTCTCCAAGAAATTTCCACATCTGTTTTCCATAGAGGCTGTACTAATTTACATTCCTACCAACCGAGTATAAGAGTTCTCTGCATCATGACCAATATCTGTTATTTTTTGTTTTTTTAATAATGGCCATTCAGATTGGTATAAGATGATATCTCATTGTGGTTTTAATTTGCATTTATCTGATGATTAGTGATGTTCAGCATTTCTCCTATGGTTTTTGGCCATTTTTATGTCTTCTTTTGAGAAATGTCTATTCATGTCCTTTGTCCACTTTTTTATAGGAATATTTGTTTTGTTGTTGTTGTTATTGTTTGAGTTCCTTATATATTCTGGATATTACTCTGTACTTAGATGAATAGTTTGCAAATATTTTCTTCCATTATTTCTCCCAGGTTGTCTATTCACTCTCTTGATTATTTATTTTGCTATGCAAAAGTGTTTTGATGTAATTATGTCTCATTCGTCTATTTTTGTTTTTGTTGCCTGTTCTTTTGAGGTCTTAGTCATAAATTCTATGCCTACGCCAATATTCAGAAGAATTTTCCCTAGGTTTTCTTCTAGTATTTTTTAGTTTTGGGTCTCATGTTTAAGTCTTTACTTCATCTTGAGTTGACTTTTGCATATGATGAGAGATAGGTGTCCAGTTTCATTCTTCTGCATATATTAATAGTAATCCCATTTCCCCAGCACCATTAAAAATGGTGACCTTCTTTGATAAAGCGGAAAAAAATATACAATGGGGAAAAGAATCTCTCTTCAATAAATGGTGCTGGGAAAACTGGTTAGCTACATGCAGAAGATTGAACCAGGATCCCTACCTCTCACCTCTCACAAAAATTCACTGAAGATGGATAAGAGACTTAAACCTAAGTCATGAAACCTTAAGAATCCTAGAAGAAAATGTTGGGAAAACCCTATCAGACATTGGTCTAGGCAAAGAATTTTTGAGGAAGGACCCCCGAGGCAATCACTGCAGCGTCAAAAATAAACAAATGGGATCTGATCAAATTAAAAA
>VBSM01000529.1:33780175-33827107 GCA_008086735.1 Cheirogaleus medius
AGGGCAATATATGTAACCTTAACAATATTTGTATCCCCATAATATGATGAAATTTAAAAAAGGGTGACTTTTCCCCAAAGTTCTTGTCATTTTTGTCAAAGATTAGTTGGCTATAAATAAGTGGCTTTATTTCTAGGTTCTCTATTTTGTTCCATTGATCTATGTGTCTAGTTTTATACCAGTATGATGCTGTTTTGGTTACTATAGCCTTGTAGTATAATCTGAAGTCAGGTAATATGATAATCTGAAGTCAGGTAATATGATGCCTCCAGCTTTGTTCTTCTTTCTTCAGGAGTGCTTTGGCTATTCAGGCTCTTTTTTGGTTCTATATTAATTTTAGGATTTTTTTTTCTAATTCTGTGAAAAATGACATTGGCATTTTGATAGCGATTGCATTGAATCTGTAGATTTCTTTGGGTAGTATGGCCATTTTAATAATACTGATTCTTCCAATCCATAAGCATGGGATGTTTTTCCATTTGTTTGTGTCATCTTCAATGTCTTTCATCAGTGTTTTGTAGTTTTCATTGTAGAGATCTTTCATCTCCTTGGCTAAATATATTCCTTGGTATTTTTTTTTTTTGTCTCTAGTACAAATGAGTTTTCTTTCTTGGTTTGGTTCTCAGCTAGATCATTATTGCCATATAGAAATGTTACTGATTTTGTACATTGATTTTGTATCCTGAAACTTTACTGAATTCATTTATCAAATCTCAGAATTTTTGGTGGAGTCTTTGGGATTCTAGATATAAAATCATATCATCAGTGAACAGGGATAATTTGACTTTCTATTTTCCAATTTGGATGCCTTTTGTTTCTTTCTCTTGCCTGATTGCTCTGGCTAGGACCTCCAGTACTATGTTGAATAGAAATGGTGAAAGAGGACTTTCTTGTCATCGTATTTTTAGAGGGAATGCTTTCAACTCTTCTCTGTTCTGTATGATGTTGGCTGTTGGTTTGTCATATATGGCCTTTATTGTTTTGAGGTATGTTCCTTTCATGCCTAGTTTGTGGAGAGTTTTTATCATGAAGGGATGTTGGATTTTATCAAATGCTTTTTCTGCATGTATTGAGGTGATCATACTGTTTTTGTCCTTGAGTCTGCTGATGTGATGTATCACATTTATTGATTTCCATATATTGAACCATCCTTGTATCCCTGATATAAAACCTACTTGATCATGGTATACTATCTTTTTGATGTGCTGTTGGATTCAGTTTGCTAGCATTTTGTTGAGGACTCTCGTATCTATGTTCATCAGGGATATTGGTCTGTATCTTTCTTTTTTTGTTGTTGTTGTGTTCTTGTCTAGTTTCAGTATCAAGGTGATTCTGGCCTTGTAGAATGACTTAGGGAGAATTTCCTCCTCCTCAATTTTTGGGAATAGTTCTAGGAGGATTGGTGTTAGTTTTTATTTGTATGTTTGGTAGAATTTCACTGTGAATCCATCTGGTCCAGGGATTTTCTTTTTTGGGGAGATTTCTCTCATGGGAGCACCAAGAGAATGATTTAAGTGTGAGCAAAGAACCCAGCACAGCATTTGGCACATTAATGCTCAATAAATACTATTTTTTCCCTTCTTTTCTTTATCTTTATGCCTATAATAGTATTAGTTTCATGAAATTTAGTACTGAATAATATTCATAGATAGTAATCATAAAAATTTTTATTGCAGATGTTAATTCTATTATCTGAGGAATATTAAAATGTCTGTTGAGAATATAAACTGAATATAATAATAAAAAGTATTAATATTATAAATAATTATAATTACTAAAGGTATTATAATTCACGAATTATTTCCTATCCCTTTCTTAATCCTTTTTCAAAATACCCTTGTATTATGGGCAGTTCAGATATCATTCCCATTTTATAGATGAAGAAATAGGTTTGGAGATATTCTATGACTTAAACATGTTCACCCAATCTGTAGGAGATGAAAAAATAAACAGAATCTTAGCCTTCCATTTTCTTTACAACGGTTTATTCCTAATAGACAGGAAATATGTTTTAAATGGGAAATGTCAATCCCTTTCTGAGACCTCCCATCATGCTCAGTACAAACCATCAAAGTAATCTGTGATATATGCCCATCTCAACCTTCCAATATTTATCTAGTATTATATCTCCCCATGTCCTATTCATCAGTTTAAAGAAAGGCCATACTGAACTTATGGCTTACTGTGTCTGGAACACATCAAACAGTTACTTCTGGGCACATGCCCCTGCCTTTGCCTGGAATGTACTTTCTGCTCCTGAACACCCAGTTAACACCTCTTCATGAATTTTTCAAGACTCAACTCAAGGGTTGCTGTAGCTAGGAGGGCTTTCTTGACACCCCAAGTAAAGTGGCCTCTCATGTTTTGTGTCCTTAGGTATGGCCTTGTAACAGGTAATCATGCCTTGCATTTGGTATAATTGTGTCTATCTCTGTATCAGTCACACTTGGTGAAATTATATCTATTTATGCTATTGGACTATGAGCTCCCATGAGGGCAAGGATTATGCCAAGCTTTACATATCTTCAGTGTCCAGTCAGGCCCTGGCATGGAGCAGGTGGTCAGGGAATACTTGATAATATGATGAGTGAATTAAGTTTCCTAGGGTATCCTTGAGTCTGATCCAGAGCCTTATACATAAAAAGAAAACAATAACTCACACATATCTCCTCAGGAAGGAGTCAGTCCAAACCATCTACATACATTATGGCATGGGGAGCAAAGTGAAAAACAAAAACAAAGATGCAGAAGTCAACAATTACTGGAATTACTGCTCTTCGGGATACAACCCTGAACATATCATTTTCACAGCAGCAACTCTCTCACCATTTTATCTCCATATGCCATTTGCTAACCCAAACAAAGCTGGTTCTCTAGTGTAAAATACCCTAATGCTATTGAAAATGGTTCTGCCAGTGAAAAAGCTAGATCATGCATGCTGAAATGCACTTTACCGGGCCCATGCAGCTTTGTGCAGAGACTGAGTTTCACAAATTTTCTGAGCCTTGGTTTGTAAGACACAGATTATATCCTGTATTAGCCTCTGCACCAGTAAGATTGATCAGGACATGAGGAAACTAGTATAAAAATGCTCTGGACACTGTTAACTTACCCTTTCCTAGAACCAATGGAAAGAATATTGGTAAAAAGGTTTGAGCCAATGTGTTGCTGGTTGATGATGGCTATCAGTGGTTACCAGGGACTATGTTAGAACTTTATAAAAGACATAGGGAGATGGTCTGAGGGGCGATTTTAGAGAGCTTTGGAGTTAGGAAGCCTTCGATTGCCTCAGTGAGCCCATCGTTGGGGAAGCTTCATGAAGGAGTAATATGGGGTAAGGAGAAGTGACTGCTCTTTTGTATTCCAGGGCCAAATACAAAATAGGCACTTCGTCATTTCTCAAAGAAAAGGAGGAAAGAAGGAAGAGAAGGAGAGAGGAAGTCTAGGTTCAAAGGCTTGCATTTAAAAGCAGCCTGAATCTAGTATTGGGTTTAATGAGCATTAAGCCCTTATATCTCTTACTTATACCTCATGGTCATGTTCAAAGGTCTTGCTCACTTCAGTGCAATTCCATTCCATTTACCTGATCTACACACACACACACACACACACACACACCCACCCCTTCAGATCCCTTTGACCTATGCCGGGTACTAGGGACCCAGATATAAATGAGACAGAGTCCTTGACCTTAAAGATGAAACTGAGACAGACTCAGAAATTGACAATAAGAACTTGGTGATAAATGCTGTGAAAAAGGAATTCAGGAGGAAGGGGGACAGCAGGGACTGACTAACTCTACCTGCAGGGCCCTAGAAGACTTCACAGAGAGGAAGGCACTTAGGTTATACCCTGAAGGAAGAGTGAGAGTTTTCTAGGCAGAGTAGCAGAGACGAAGAGAGAGGATTCTAGGCTGAGGTCATGTTGAGAGCAAAGGCAGTGGGGCTGGTGGTGGTGGTAACAGAATAAGACATGATTGGGAAAGCCCAGAGAGAGTGTCTCATGGCTGAACAAGATTTGGGACAGAAGATGGCTAGAGCTAAGGCAAGAAACACAGTATGGAGACAGTCCAGCTTCATCCAGAACCAGACATAAGTTGTGTTCTAAGAAAGGGAAAGAATGGCGGCAAAAGTGAGAGGAATCTGGGGCTTGGCTGGAGAAAGGATTATTTTATAATGCTGTAGGCTGAAAATGGTAAGGGCAGGAAAGAATAACCTTTAAATATCTAAGACAGGTAGCTTCTCATGGCTTTTGTTTGCTTTTATTTGTTTAATCTTACATTATCTTCTCCCCACCAACCTTGCCACCTGACCCCATCCCATATCTCTTCTACATATATTAAAGATAATGAATAAGATTGCCTGGTTTGAATCCAGACTCTACCATTTATCAGTTTCTTTGACCTTGGAAAGTTTCCCAACTTTTCTTACCCTCAGTTTTAACATCCACAATGGAGACAATAATAGTTCCATAGGATTATTATGTGCTTTAGTAATATAAGTAATTTCTATGGAGCATTTACTGTGCCAGGTCCCATTCTAAGCTTTTTTTGAGTATCTCATTTGCTCCATAGAAAACTGTTGCACTATAGGTAGTGTTTGTGTCCTTATTTTATAGATGAACAAAGCAAAACTCAGGTTAAGAATGTAGTGTCAGGTCACGCAGCTATTAAGTAGAAGATTCAGGATTTGAACCCAAGGCATTCTGACTGCAGAGCTTGTGCTCCTAAACCACAGTGAGTGAGATCATCCATTGAAAGTACCTAGCATTGTGAGGGATTATAAAATCTATATGTTTGTTATCATTTCAGTAGCTCTGTCAATTTAAAAAATGAATGAGTGTCTCATTTAATGAATGACTGAATAAGTAAGCGAACACATGAATAGAACAATAAGAAGTACCCTAGAGCCCCTCCAAGGAGCACAGTGGGGCCTGAGGGGCCATATTAGGCTCGCTGGTGGCCTACAATTGGGTTCCAGAAGGTAGCCTTTGCCATTCTTCTGCTTCATCCATCATCATTGCAGTCAACCTAAAATTCTGATAATGAAGACACAGCCTGGTAGCAATGCATAGCCAGGGAGCACAGTGCTTCCAAGCCAGAATTTAGAGGACTGGGGATGGAGGAATCATAATTCCTCAGCTTCAGCACACTCAGAGTGCTGAAGGCAGCACAAAGCTGATGCTTCTGACCTGATAGAGGAACAGCAAAGTCAAGGGATCAGCCTTAGAGATGGCAGGAAACATAAGAGGTAGAACAGGAGATGTGCTTTTCTGTCCACAAATGACTACAAGGGGAGGGACATCATAGAAACATCAGTCAGTCTTACCCATTCTGCAGAATGACATCTCAAAATCAATGCACTGGAGACTCTGTGGACAGGAAACAATTGCCTGAATTGTCAGAAAGTTTAACTGGGTTTTCTCAGGTCATACAGATAGAAGTAGAAAAGCAAGAATCAACCCAGAGTTCTTTGACTCCAAAGCCTATGCTCTTTCTCTCATACCACACTGCCCCATGGTCTAACAGGAGGCCATTGTAAGATACATGTGCCCAATTCAATGCTACTTCTGCAAATCAGTTTGAGAAAGAGATCAAGTTAGCAAGTCACAACTAGATAGATATCATCTACCCATTTTTTTATCCTCACCTCCATTTCATACAGGAAAAAACCCAGACCCAGAGAGAGGCAGTAACCTGACTAAGATCACACAGTAGCTAGCATCCAGATCTCTGAATTTACACAGCCTCTCAAGAGAGAAAAAAAATTGCCACTTCCAGATTTCCAGTGAAAATTATACTTTCAAGGCCAGCCAACAGTTTGAAGGTCTTCTACTAGGAGGCTTCACATGCTTGTTTACTTAAAAAAATTGGAGGAGCCTACTTATAGCCCACTGAGGAATGAAATGTTGATGTACAAATGCAATTAGGAAAAAAAAATCCAATGACATGCTTGGGAAGAGTGGAGAGCCTACAGCCTTGAAAGACGGATAGTGCTTCAAGTAGGGAAGGACAGAAGGAAGTGGTAAAACACCCTGGCCAGGTCTCAGGCTGGAAGACAGGAATATCCAGTCATGCAAGCTTCTTCCAGCACCTCTCTGTGTACTACCCTTAGTCTTCGTCCAAAGCAGGGTTATCTTTCTGCACCCTTAGACAGCACTTGCAAAGCAGCTTAGAAAAGGCAGTAAAATACAATGCAAAGAACCTGGGTTACAAAATCATGTGGGCCTGGCTTTGCCACTCATCAGCAGAGAGACCTCCAGTAAATCATCTCACCTCTCTGAGCCTTGATTTCTTCATATCATCAATGAAGATAATACCATTTTGTAGGACTGTAGTAGGAGTAAAGGTAAAACGTAATGTACCTAGCGTGTTCCTCGAATATAGCAGGTATTCAATAAACTATTACACTTATTACTGTCATTACTGTTGTTATTATTTAATATTACCATTACTATCTGTCACTGCAGTGTTTACACAGTGGTTTCCAGGGTTTGGTTAGTTTATGTTAAAGGGACATGGCTTTTCTTTCAGAATGATGGAAATTGCATGTTTCTTTGAAGTGAATGTATTCAGCTCCCAACTCAACACCTTATCTGCCTATTATGGATATACTTCTGAGAGGTAGGTGGGAATCATTTGTTTGGAACTTATCACTGAGCCAGAACTGAAACTTCTGGGCCAGGTTCAATAATGCTTTCTGATACTGCTAAGTGGGGACCCTATCTCTGGTCCCGTGCTTTGGAATGTCTTTTTGAAAAAGCTCTGTCTCTCTCCAGTATCTGGGCTGGCCATGTGGCCCAAGCAAGATATCCTGAGCCCACACCTGGTTCCTCTGGGTTCTGGTCACTTGAAATTTTCTAATCCCGCTGTGGTGACTGGGATCAACCAGGGCTGGCAGTGACAATTGTGCAGGGTGCACCAGACCTCCTTTCTCATCTTCAGATTACTCTCTATCCCTCTACCTCTGCTCTCCATTTTTAGAGACAACCAGATGCTTTGAGGAGGTCTAGAACTCATGGTTATGGGATAGTCCCAGGTCCCAGTTCTAGGAAGATAGTTGGGCAAGCAGATCACTTCTGTTATCTAGTATGGTATTTCTTTTACAGGATCATGCAAGATTGGGCCACCGGAATGGTGCCAACATACTGACTTTGGGTGGCTCTCATTTATGCTGGACATAGGACAAATCCAGGGGTCTGGGCTACTGACAGTCTACCACACTGACCTCTGGGCTTGAGCTGTTTGTGGGCCCAGGCATTGGCTTTTGCCCATGTATATTCTAATCATTGTGCTGTCTCTGGGTTTACTGCAACTGAAGATAGCATGGGTGACACTAGACATCCTTTATCTTGTGTCTCCAACCCCCCAGGCAGTTACCACTCCCTCTGCAGTGCCAAATTGTCCTCCAGAAGTGGTTATGCCTATCTCATGCCTATCTTCTCTGAAGTCTTTTGAAGTTGTTGCTCTGCATCCCCAAGAGGTCCTTTTCACTGTGTCTAATCCAAGTGTGAATGTTGTGCTCTCCTGGGTCAGTATTAAGGTGTACCATAAGAGAACAAACTCTCCTTGCAAAAATGGGACTTTTTTCTCTCAGCATATAGCTTCCTTGCCTATTCTTCCTGCTGATGGTGGTGTGTGGAAGACAGTTAGCATTATGAAATCAACACTGAAAGAGAGCACATTCTAGGGATGCAGAGACTATGTCCTAAAGCTATAATTCAAGAGAAAACATCGTTGGAATATGTATTCATGTTTATGCTGTACAATTTGGAGTGGTATATTTAACATAACCAGAAAATGAATTATCATTCACATTTTCCCATATACTCAAGATTAGCCCTGCATTTTATGTTCATCAACAAAGCATCATAAAAATCTCTGAGAGAATCATTAGAAAGTATTTGTGGGGATACCACAAATGATGAAGCATCATGAGTAATGAATGATGTAACTAGAATTAAATAAATGGTATTAGAAAACTGCAGAGGCAAGAAGATCTATATTGTTTCAATACAAATATGTTCCAAAGAGCCATGCAGTATGAGTAATAGCAGTAGTGCAAAATTGTTGTCCAGGTAAGAGATATGAAATTAGCCAGAAACTATGCATTTGGCAAACAAGAACATGAAAAGGTGGTGCCTGGATATTTCACAAGCACTGATTGAATACTATACAAACACCTAAGTATCTCTTCTCTACCCATTGTTCTAAATGTTCATCTAAATTCATAGACCTCACATAGGTATATAAATTTTATAATATACTCTTTATCCAAATTATTTATATAGGTAGAGGCACACAAAAGAAATATTTGCCTGGGGCCCTGCACATCTCAGGGGTGGCCTTGGTCAGGTTTTGATATACAATACCTCTAGCTAGTGACTTAACCATGGAGTCTCATCACCAGAGAGATGATAAAGGAAAACATCTGAAGACTTTTTGGTGCATTATCCCTCCCTTATAGCTGAAGGGTCACTATAGGTTACACCCTTTAGATATATCATGATCAGCCATTAAAAATGAAGCTTCAAAGCAATCTTTCACAATCTGTATACTCACAATATAATAATAGGAACAAGCAGCAGAATTTTGTGTATATTCTAAAATCTACTCTGTAAAGGGAAAATATATAGAAAAAAGACTAAAAGGAAATAGGAGAAAATATTGAGTGGCCTTTAAGCAGAAAAATCTGAGAGGATTTTCCTGTTTCATGTGTACTTTTCAATACTTTCTAAATTATCTACAATGGACATGTGCTATTTTCACTTTTATCTTTCTGCTCACTGAACTTCTTTCAACATGCTTCTCCTACTTCACTGTACATAATGTTCCTTTTTGCATATATACTAATTTTCCCCAACTACTCACCTTCATTTGGCTAAATCTTATTTATCTTTGAGATTCCATTAGAAACATTACTTCCTCCCAGGCACCCTTCCGTCACCCCTCAAAGCTGCACTAAGTGTTCTTCTAATGAACTTCCACATTATCCTACAGATTCTTATCACTTTACATGTAACTGAAAGTTTGATTTCCTCTTTCCTAGCAGCCCTGCACTTCAGCAATGCCTATGGCTGTGCCTCTTTAGTAGTGGATCTGCAGAAATATTTGTGAAATGAATAGATGGATGAAAATTTAAAATATAATTTAAAACTCTTTTTTAAAAGATATATGCACATGAACAAAGCCTAGGAGACTCAGGGACATTTCTGTCATTATTATTTGTTTAATTAAAAAGAAAAATGTGCCTCCCTAAAACCATGTTATGATGTCAGCATATTACCCATGTGATGTGAAGAAAGAAAAGTGTTAATGCAGTGCTTTAGTAAATAAACAGAGAATCTGTGGAACTATGCTCTGACAGGTACATACAAAATAATTCTGGTAATTGTCTTTAGCAGTAGTCAGGCAAATACGTTCCTAAGAACTCTAATTCCATAAGAAATTCTGGGAAAAACACAGGGAGAGAGGGTCTATAGTCAAATAATTTCATGAAATGCTATATGCACTTGGTCCCCTCTAAAGAATTACAAGTATTAGCATATTTCAGTCTTATAAAAAGTCCTGCTGTAAAGAATCTGGTTAATTTATTTTAATCTAGTATTTCTCAAACTTATTTAAATATGAATCCTTCTTTTATGAAACATCTATTAACATCTATTTCCCAGAACACTTTCTGAAATGCTGAGTTTAAGAGATAAGGCTTCCAGAGCAAGGAATTTTCTGGCTCATGGTAAAGGTAAGAAGTAGGAAAAATACTGGAGGGAAAGAGACAATAAGACTTAAAAAAAATGCTAATAATATGTAACATTTATTGAGCACTTACTATTCAGCAGGTAGAATGTCAAGTATTTCACACACATTAGCTTGTTTAACTTTTATAATAATTTTAAAAAGTAGAAACAATTATTCCCACTTAACAAAAAGGAAATTAAAGTTCCAAGGGATTAAGTATGCTGTGGACAATGTCCTGTCTGTCTGGGTTACAGACTGTCCTTTTAACCAGTATGCTGCAACCACTGAATCACACAAATCCTCCTTTCCAAGATGAAATAGGTGAAGAAATGGGAGCACTTTCTTCCTCAATTCCCCTTCCCTCTCTTTCCTTTCCGTTTCCTTCTCTTCCATTCCTTTCTTCTTTCTCCCTTCCCTTCCTTCCTAAAGCATCCTGAGTGTTCACTCTGTCAGTCAGTCACCTGTGGATCCTGGGGTTTCAGAGATGAATCAGAAATGATCCCTATTCTCAAAAAGCCTCCAGTTTAGCCCTCCAAGTCAATCAGCTTCCAAGTCCTTCCAATAGGTGGATGAGAGGAAAGATAACCCTATGGGTTGCATCAAGAGCATCTAACAGGCTGTTAAGTATGAAAGCCCCTGCTGGGGGTGCTTCCCACACATTTCTGAGGCTGGAGGCCTAGAAGACACATTTGGTAGCATGGGAGGAGGGGTGAAAAGTTTCATATACAAATCACTAAATTAATACTGTTTTCATTAACTAGATTTGTTAGTGAACTTGGGGGTAAGCATGCCTGTCCCTATTTCAAATACTCTTTGGAGTTCTGGGACATGAGCAATATGCCAATCTGGCCATATGCCAAGAAGCTATCTGGGGAAACAAGTGTAAAATTTCACTCGCACAGGGGTTAAAAAATAAATATAATTCAGGGCAGAAAGAAATTTGGTTCCTACTTTTAAATTAAAAATCGAGTATGTAAGCTCCTGGTACCTCCCCAGATCATACTGCCGATCACTCTGTTCTGTGAGTATCCGTCTCATAATTGGAATGGGGAAGTCCACAGACAACTAGGACTTTTTCTTCTTTTCTGCCCCCATCCCCAGTCTCTAGCATAGTGCCTGGTACATTACAGACACTGAATAAGTTTTAAGGAGGAAAGATGAAAAGGGGGACATGGGGAGAAAAGGATGGAGGAGACTTGGATGAGACAATGGAGTCAGAGAAGGTTAAGGGAAGTTCAGGCTTCAGTGCCAGCTGGATCCTCTGCTGCAATGTCCAGGTTTAGAAAGACACCCACGACTTCCGTACCGCTGCCTCACAATGCTCTCACCCCAAAAAGAATTTTAGGCCAACCTAGGGTAGCATTTCTGATCTCTTATGTGGATAAGGATCCTCAGGCCTGCTATCCTTCTTGCTGAAGACTGTCACTGAGGGGAGAAGAGGTGAAGGTAAAGCTCTGCTTGAAATTCAACTAGCGCTGCATAAAGAACGATACACATGAAAAATTGATCATGACACTACACCCAGGCAAATATTATTAATAATGCAATATTTAAACATACAATATATCCCTCTTAATGATGAAAAAACCCAAGGTCACAACAAATAAAAGTCATTCCAATGATAACAAAAGGAAGAGAGAGAATTTCTCCATGTGCATTGCTCCACAATAGCTTCCTTTATACCGCCATCTAACAGAGTAAGTAGCCTTTCTATTAAGAGAGGGAGCAAAGCCCTTCTCAACAGGAATATTTCAATTCATTAGGTAGTTCCAGAAAAGAGTAGAATCCAGGGGTACTAACCCTCCTTTTCTTATCTACTCATTTATAAAATGGAGATAATAATACATAAACTTTTTTAGGGATTGTTTCCCAATCTGCAAAATGAGGAAGCTTCTAGATGATCTCCTACTTACTAAATTGCAATTCTGAATATTTACAATCATGTAGATAAGAAAAATTACTAAAAGCATGGGATTTGGGGTCTTCTGACAGACCTGGGTTCAAACTCAACTCCTCCACATAGTGGGAGTAGGACCTTGGTCAAGTTACTTATCCACTCTAAACCCCAGATTTCTGAGTAATAAAATGAGACAATAATAGTTCCTACCTCAGAAACTTCTTTTGAGCAGTAAGTAATTCAGGATAACACTGCCAGTGGGAGATGTGCAAATCAAGTGCAGGTCTGTTTAACTTCAAAAAGACTAGGCTCTTTCTGCTGCAATAGTGGAGAATACCAACATGAACAAATGTCTACAAAGCCAAGCAGAGTGCAATAGAAGCACAGGCATTCTGCTGTTGAACACTAGAGGCTAAAGGAATTAATATTATCTATGAGTGAAAGCAGCAAGTTGTTACATTGTGATAAGAGCTCTGGAGTCAGAGGCCAGGGATTCAAAAAATTTAAACTCTCTGAGCCTCAGTTTCTTTTTCTGTAAAACATGGACAGTAACAGTATCTGCTTTACAGAATTGTTAAGAGTATAGATGAGGTAATGTATATAAGCACTTAGCATAGTACCTGGAACATAATACAAAGTCAATAAATAGCTATTGCTATTATTATAGTAGATTCATTTAATTACATGAAATTAAATATTATTATAAATGATTAAAACTTCTAGAATGACCTCAACAGTACATAAGATGCTAGCAATCCTAAAAGAATCAGAAGCCAAATAGCATTTTCCATTGGCTTTCCAAATTCTGTATCACAAAAGAAAAAGTCTGGAAACCATGTGCTTTGGCCTTCAACCAGGCTTTATTCTCAGAGGTAATATTTACATTGCAGATTTATTATTATCTTCCATGGTGCTGACATGAAATAACCTTCCATTCTCTTCCATGTTAAAAGAGTACGGTGTTTCTTGGCTCCATAAATAATTCAAGGCTATATTAATATTTTAAGAAGAATAAGCAATATATTTTAGACCCTAGAAAAACCATGTGGATTGAAATTAGTTATTTGTAGCTGAAAACTTAATTGAGCGAACATATTGATTGTTTTTTCTTCCAGGTTTTATTGCCCACACAATGAAGAGGAGTGCCTGCTTCCATTCCAAATGCTGCATACTTAATTATATCTGCTACATTTTATTTTTATGAAAACTCAAAAGCATCCAACCATGAACTTAAATGCTTTTGCCCATCTGATGCTAAACATAGAATCACTGCCCTTTCCTTACAACAGTGCATTCTTATTCATATACTTTTTTAAAGGATAATGGTTGCTACTTTCCAAAAACATCAGATTTCTGAATTAGTACTTATAACCTGGCTAAAGAAAGACAAGAGAGCTATAATTTATTTTTTCACCTTCTATGACTCCTATCCATTTATGTATGATTTTATTTAATCCTTAAACTAATTTCCAAAGTAGGCAATATCTTGCCCTTTTACAGATGAAGAAATTGAGGTTGAAAGAGGTTCAGTAACTTGTTCAAGGTTACAGAGCCAAAATGTTCATCCAACCCCAAAGCCCAAGCTCTTTTCTCTCTCCCAGGCTGCCTCATAGTACTAATAATGATAATAATATCTAGGATGTATTAATATTAAGCCATTACTAAGTTCTAGGCACTGTTTTAAGATGTTTATGTGCATTAATTCATTTAATCATCACAACAATCTTTTGAGATATGAACTATTTTTATCCTATTATACAGTTCAGTAAAACAAAGCTTAGAAAATTGAAGTGGATTTCCCAAGGTTTCCTGATATTAAGCAATGGTTCCAGAATTTGAAGTCATACAGACTGGTTCCAGGGTCCAGTCTTAACCACTACACACACTATACTCCTAAACACCAAAAATCTAGAAAATAGAGAAGTGAGCTTCCATCAGTAGGTGTGTAAAGTAAGACCATCAGGGTGGCATCTTCTCAGCTCCACATGGTACACTAAACAAATATCTAATGAAGATAAGGTGACCCTGATAGGTAACTCATAGATGACGAGGTGACACTGTTAACAATGCCGATTTCTGGATGTGGTCTAGGATCCTAGGTTTGTTGGTCCTTTGCAGCAAACAATCCCTGGGTGATCTATCAAACTTGGCCTGCCAGTAAAGGGGTAGTTTGCCAGGGGTCTCAGGGCTATACTGTACCCTAATTTTTCTTAACTTGCACACACACAAAGTATTGCCTCCACCATCTATGGTGATGGAATTCCAGGAAGAGAAATAATGTGCCCAGAGTTAGCTGAATGGTCACATCACAAGCTGTTCTTCAAGGCAGATCAATTCCCGACTTGGTAAGTGGTATGAATTGAAAGATAAAAATGGAAAAATAAATTTCATTTTTGTTACAGGTGCACTCATAGAAATATGCCTTTATGTACCTGCACACACATACACATACATACACAGTCACTGATCTTCTCATACTCACTGGGAACACATAAGGACGTGGCAGAGTTGTTTTAATATGGATTCAGAAAAATACACTTTGCAGATAGAGAAATCTATCTGTTTATGGACAGGTGGGCTTAGCTCAAGAGTGAAGAATCTAGATCAACAGATGTTTATTGAGTACTAAGTGTCAGATACTATGATGAGTCTCTGGCTTTTGTTTGCTACCACTGCAGCTTCAATAATCTGACATCAGTCTTTTGACTTCAGCCTAGTCATGAGTTTCTTGACCCCACATTTCCTTTAACTCAACACATCAGGGTAACAGCTTCCCATCCTGACATTTGGGTTCATCCTGACCTTAATCATCTCTGTAGTAGATAATAGGCAGGAAATTTCCAATTCCAGATGCTAATACAAGAGATGTGTCAAAGTTCTGAGATAGAGTTATTGATTTTAAATGTCAATTTTCCTTGGACCTGAGTGATAAAATATTATGTGACAAATTACTCTAAAATTTAGTAGCTTAAAACAGCGAACATTTATTATTTTTCACAGTGTCTGAGAGTTAGAAATCTGAGAGTGGCTTAGCTGGATTGTTGTAGCTCAAGGTCACTCATGAGGTTTCAGTCAAGCTGTAGCTCTAGGCTGCAGTTGTCTGAAAGCTTGACTGGAGGTGGAGGATCCACTTCCAAGCTCATTGGTGTGGCTGTTGGGAGGAGGATTCAGTTCCTCATCACAAAGAACTTCTCATGACATGGCAGCTGGCTTCATACAGAGCAAATAATCCAAGAAAGAGAGAGAGAGAGGATGCACACAACCAAGATAGAACCCACAGTGTCTTTAATACCCTTCTCTCATAAGTGGCATATCATAAATAATGCCATATCTTATTCACCACACATACCAACTATGGTACAATGTGAGAGAAGGCTACACAACAGTTGAGCCTGAGGATCAATGGCAGCCATCTTGAAAGCTAGCTACCATAAATAACAAACAATACAATATAATCATTGGAAGGCAATTGAAAGATATTTTTTTAAAATAGTCAAATATCCGTTGGAACACAGAAAGAACTAAAAGAATTAGATCTTAAATAGGTTAATTGGTTGTTGAAAGAATTTAGTTCAAGTCAGGGCTAACTATACTTATGATTTTCAAAAGTTCTTGAGACTTCCTTGGGTTTGGAAGATCAACCTCTTGGGATTCCTATAGATGAAGCAATCAGAGATATCTAAGTCTCAGTGATTACAATGGGCCAGATTCAGTACTTAGCACTTAGGAAATACACAAGTTTCCTTCTAGATTCTACTAAAATTTGTTGAATATCTGTTATGCACCTGGCACTTGGCATATACTATTTCTTACTGTTAGAAATACCTATAAAGAGGGATTTTAAGTTATATTTTGCAGATGAGGAAACTGAGGTTCAGAGAGATAAAGGCACTTTCACAGAAAATTTATGGTAGAGCAAATTTTCAAACCCAAAGCTGAGGGTTCCAAAGAGAGGAGTTTTAAAACATTTCCATGGAAAAAAGATGAAAAATACTAATTTTTGTTTCCAGATGAGATGCTAGATTTTAGCTTCTCTTTGCTTAGAATTATTCTCTTTGGTCAATATTATATGATGAAGTGTGAAGGCAAAGAAATGAGACCTTTAAAGTTATATCAGAGTCTTATATGATGTTTTATGTCCTTGCTCTATCCTAGCCTGTCTCAGCTACTCACAATAAGCATACAAAACTCTGCAGACTATGTTGCCTCTCTGCAGAAATATAAGAAACATCCTGGCTCTAGAGTATTGAAATAGATTTAGCAATTAACTGCTTGAGGCCTGAAGCAGCCAACGAACCAGATTTGACATGGTATGGTACTCCCTTACCCCATGTGGCACCTGATATTCTCATGGAGAAACAAGGCTGCATACTTGACCATCTACAGCCAGACTCTTTTAAAGTGGTATCTCTATATCCCCACCACTTGCCCCAGCTCACTGGCTCCCACTGTAAGAGTTGTCCTATACCTCTCTTTCCACATTCCTTTTCACATTTGTCCTCCCAGCCCAATTACCAGTTGACTCTATCACTTAAATCACTTGTCTTCAACTCTTGCCACCAACATAATCCAAGCCACTGTCATCTCTCTCCTGGGGTACTAATGATCTTTCTATGCTAGTTATGTACTCCTTAATCTATTATTCACCCAGAAACCAGAATTATCTTTTTAAAATAAATGAAATCACATAACAGTTATGAGCATGGATGGGTTCTAGAGTCAGACTGTCTAAATGGAATCCTAATTCCAATAGTGATTAATTTGGTAGCGATCAATTTAGCCTATTTTGTGCTTAAGTTTTCTTTATTTTTAAAAGGAAGATTTTAAAAAAAACTTAATAGGGTTGTTATGGTAAATCAAATATTAATACATATTAAGCTCTTAGAAGGTTTCCTGATAAACAGTTAACTCTTAGTTCCTTGCTACTCAGAGTATGGCACATGGCCAGTAAGTAGTATTGACATCATTTTGGGATCCCCACCTCTGAACTACAGAATAAGAATCTGCATTTTTAGAAGATCCCCAGGTGATTTGTATATTCAAGGTTAAAAAGTGTTGATTTAGCTGACATCATCATCACCACTACCACTACCTCCTAACTTCCTGATATCTGTCCCTTGAGTTTTACCTCTGGACACTCCCTAATCTGCCTGGCCCTTTGTGATTGGCAATTCCTTTGGCTGGTATACTGGCTTTTAATTCCATATCTCACCCAGGACTCTGCCTCTAAATTTTCCTTTTATTTCCCCACACTGCACTCTACCCACAGGGAACTGAAATATTGCACTGCTCTAACCATAGCTCCTAAGATACTGCTTCCTGCACAGAGCTTAGCAGCCCCTCCCAGGATCTTGATTCTTGGGAAGGAGCCATCTGAGAACCACTTTCTAATTATGTGGCCTTGAGCAGATTTAATTTTTTTTAATTTTTTTATTTTTTTGCTTCTCTGCCCCTCAACTTCCTATCTGCACAATGATGATAAAATTACTCAGCTAGTCAACAAGCACAATCTCTTACTAGCTGTTTGATCTTGGGAAGTTATTTAACCTATTTGAGCCTCATTTTTCCTCATCTGGGCAGCAAGAGATAACAGTACCTTTTTCAGAGAATTGTCATGATTGAGACAATATATGTTAAGCACTTAGCATTATGGCCAGTGAATAGTATACAATCAATAAACATTTGATACTATGTTAATGAGTGTCATAACATACTATAGTATGTTATTATATACCCAATTATTATCATATTATATAATTATAACTATAATATAACTATATAAAATATAACACAAAAATATATCTATATATTTATATAAAATATTAAAAATGTAAGAAAAATTATATAACTATTTTATATAAAAATATAAAATTCAAATGATGATTACTTGTCTCATTTTTCCATGATGTCTCTGAAATTGACATTGACTCTGTCCAGAAATTGACATATCACCCTCAAACATTTGCTCCATATTTCTGGAGTTACTTTAAAAGGAATGTCACATATTTGCATGTATAAATTTCAGAATATATGAGTCACATGAGGTAGTAATATTCAGTAAATGTCTAGCAAATGAACAGATGAACAAATGAATGAATGTGTTATATTTTCTAAGAATTATGTTTGATATTTACTTGTTCTTGCCTGTGAGAAGAAAACTAAGGCCACAATTTAGCATTCATATTTTCATTTAACTGGGCTTCCTTCAAGCTGATCTTTCATGAATTCCCAAAC
The DNA here is from genome assembly GCA_008086735.1 of Cheirogaleus medius. Lineage (NCBI taxonomy): Eukaryota > Metazoa > Chordata > Mammalia > Primates > Cheirogaleidae > Cheirogaleus > Cheirogaleus medius. The sequence goes on from VBSM01000529.1 coordinate 33,798,043, forward strand.
AATTCTGCCATTCCAGTCAAATCAATATAATAAGCTTATCATTTGAACTGTGTAGTAGCAGACAGAGGTTGGGCTTTGAAATGTCTGACATGAATTTTAATCATGGCTCCTTCATCTACTATCTGTGAGATCTAAGGCAGGTCCCTTAACCTCTCTGAGTTTTGGTTTTCTCCCCTGCAAATAGAAATAACAATTTTTCCTCAATATCATTAGATTTTGGTGAGGTAATACATATAAAAATTGATAGCACGGCAATTAACAGATAATAGAAAATCAATAACTATGAGTTCCTTTGTTGTTTTGCTTGATACATATTTTTGAAAAGCAATTCAGTAATATGTATTCATTCTCAAAGTTCTCCTTCTATCCAAGAATTTCACATCTGGGAATTTTCCTCAGGAGAGGACCCAAGTAAAGACAAATATTTATGTATGCCTATATTTTATTATGTCTGCATTTTTAATGTAGTCCTTCGGCAACTGTTAAATTGCCTCCCACACAGAAAACATTCATTCAGGGTAAGTCTCTGAACTATTTTAGTGTGTGCCTCATCATCAGGCCAGCTTTACTTTTTTTTTTATTTTAGCATATTATGGGGGTACAAATGTTTAGGTTATGTATATTGCCCTTGCTCCCCCACCCCGAGTCAGAGCTTCAAGCATGTCCATCTCTCAGACAGTGTTCATTGCACTCATTATGAATGTATATACCCATCCCCTTCTCCCCCCTCTCATCTGCCCACAGGCTAGCTTTTAGAACAAGCATTCTTTCACACATTCATTCATTTATTCATTTGCCAAATATTTATTTGAGCATTAACTATGTACAAGACAGAGTGAAAGAAAATAAAGAGATTAATAAGACACTTTCCCCTCTCATCAAGCTTAAAATGTGGCAAAAAAAAAATTCACTTTACTGAACCACTGTCCTCTGATTCTGGCAAACTCTTACTCATGGTCGCAGTTCAAATGTCCCTTAATCTATGGTAGAGTCTCTGACCTTCCTAGTTATCAAAGTACTTGGTTCCTTCCCATTTGCTTCCATAGGATTCTATACACACCTATTTTTATGGTTTAACACATTAAATTATTAGTGTATGTTTACAAATATCTTGTTTCCTTTTCTATACTGTGAGGCTTTTAATGGCAAGGACTCCCTAATGTAAGGCAAAAACCCAGGTACTCATACTGACTCATACCCAGTAAATATCTGTCAATGAATGAATGAACAGATGAAAATAAATCACACATTATAACTGTAATTCAATTCAAAATATAGGATATTTACTGAAAGAAGAATAAAGCCTGTAAGGGAGCTAAAGGAGGGAGAGCTTTAATTAAGAAAGTTTTAATAGAGAGGGTAGCATTTGATATGAGCCTTAAAAGAAAGGACATCATAAAAAAGGATTAACAGGGCTTTTTGGGTCCATGGATAAGCTTGAGCAAAAGGACAGAGCTAGGAAAGTTGGGGAGAGGTATGGTTTATGCACGTTTGGAGACTAGTATGTAATTTCATTTGTGGAGCCATTAGGAAATAAGGATGGGAAGGTAGGTTAGAACCATTTTTCGGAAGACCTTGAAAACTAAAGAGAAGGATTGCTAGTGAATTTTATAGGTTGTGTGCATAGTATGTGTGTTGGGGGGGATGTCAAGGAATATATTTTAGGAGGACAAAAGTTACTCCAGAAAATAGTTATAGCAATATATTAATTATACCTAGATGTGGGGATCATGTGGGAGTGAGAGTGCAGGTTTGCAGGTAGAGACCAAATAAGAGGCTAGAGGAAGGGAGCTTAAATCAGGAAAGTGATGTGAGAGAAACATTTACAGGGAAACTATCAGGTTAGTTGCCTCAGCTTTGGGGCACCAAGTATTACTCAGTGCATCTCTCCCAAGTTGCTCCAAGGGAATCCATTAAAACCTGTATCACCCAGTAACCTAACACCAGGATTTCAGTGCTGCTATGATATACAATGACTGAGGTCCAGGCTCTGCTTTTTGAGAGCTTTTTATCTCAAGAAAGAAACAGAAAGGTTCATAAGCAACTGTAATCTTAGATCGTCTATGATAAGTGACATACCCAAAGGGCTAAGGGAGCCCAAAAGTCCAGATCTCTGGTACTTATGACCTGCTTTGTAATATTATCTTCTTAGCACTGATTTGTTGTCTTCATATCTAACTAAAGCCGGTAAAGTTATTAAAGTTAGTTAAAATTAGTAAAGCTGGTATAGGCATAATCTCAGGAATGTCACATTAACTTCATAGGATTTTGACACCTGTTGGCCTACAGATAGGTCAACCAAAATTGTGTCTGCTTGCTTCAACTTTGGAATATCATCTATCTTTGATCTCCAGTCACTCTATGCCAACTTGCCTGTGGGACACTCCGCAGGTTTCATCTTCCCTCTGCAGAGTTGATTATTCAACTGGATGTAACCAAGGGATTCTATAAACTTTGAGCAATTAGAGAACTTTTCAGCACAAAGAGCTTACCTAGCTCCCTATTGGGTGGAGTCTAGTGCCAGCTCCATACTCTCTCTACTGCTCTTGACTTTCCGGAAATAATCAGTAGTAAGCTATTCAAAAATAGCTCCTAAATGGGGCAATTTATAATACATATACCTGAAACATTCTAGATGACAACATATACATCTGGTTGGTACTGACCAGAAGTGTTAACAGAGTTCAGTGGCAGTTAGATCAGTGAAGAAGGTACATGATACTTAAAGGATTTAGACAAGGGAAAGAATTTCTGGAGGTGTACTAATAAGAGAAAAGGTCTAAAGGTAGAAATTGATATGGTACATGGATAGAACAGTAAGGAGAAATTGTAGATTTAGAAAGAAGGGTTTGTAGGAAATAGCAAAGAAAAGAATATTAGGAAAGAATCATTCATTCAGTGGGGAAGCACAGGGAGAAAATTTTGAGTTTACCTTAGGGAAGACCTCTAAGAGGTATTTGTTCAAAGAGAGTCTAGGCTTCCGTGGAAGGTGATGAGTGGCTTATGACTAACAGAATATGAGTGGAGATGTTAAGCATTTTTTCATATGTTTGTTAGACATTAGTCTGTCTTCTTTTGAATAGTTTCTGTTCATGTCCTTTACCCACTTTTTAATGGGGTTGTTTGATTTTTTCTTACTGATTTCCCAGAGTTCTATGTAGATTCTAGTTATTAGCCCTTTATTGGATGTGTAGCATGTGAATATTTTCTCCCATTCTGTAGGTGGTCTGTTTGCTCTCATGATAGTTTCCCTGGCTGTGCAGAAGCTTTTTAATTTTATCAGGTCCCATTTATTTATTTTTGTTGTTGCTGTGATTGCCTTTGGGGTACTCTTCATAAATTCTTTGCCTAGTCTAATGTCTAGAAGAGTTTTTACAACATTTTCTTCTGGAATTCTTATAGTTTCAGGCCTTAGGTTTAAATCTGTTATCCATTGTCAGTTGATTTTTGTGACAGGTGAAAGTGTGGATCTTGTTTCAGTCTTCTACATGTGGCAATCCAATTTTCCCAGCACCATTTATTGAATGAGGATTCTTTCCCTCAGTGTATGTTTTTGTCTACTTTGTCAAACATTAGATGGCTATATGAGGATGGTTTTATATCTGTGTCCTCAGTTCTGTTCCATTGGTCTATGTCTCTGTTCTTGTGCCAGTCTCATGATGTTTCAGCACCATTTATTGAATGAGGATTCTTTCCCTCAGTGTATGTTTTTGTCTACTTTGTCAAATATTAGATGGCTATATGAGGATGGTTTTATATCTGTGTTCTCAGTTCTGTTCCGTTGGTCCTATGTCTCTGTTCTTGTGCCAGTCTCATGATATGTTAGTTACTATAGCCTTGTAGTATAGTTTAAAGTTTGGTAAATGATGCATCGCAATCTGTTATTTTTACTTAAGGTTGCTTTTGCTATACAGGGTCTTCTCTGGTTCCATACAAAGCATAGAATAATTTTTTCTAAATCTGCAAAAAATGATGTTGGTAATTTAATAAGGATTGCATTGAATTTGTAGATCACTTTGGATAGTATAGACATTTTAACAATGTTGATTCTGCCAGCCCATGAGCATGGTATTGTTTTCCACCTGTTTACATCCTTTGCTATTTTCTTCCTCAGTGTTTAAAAAAAATATGAGTGGAAACTAAATGTCAATTTTGGATAGCTATTGTCAAGGATATTCCTACCTCAATTAGGGAACTGGCATTAAATCATGAACTCCAAAATTGGAAGGGAATTTACTAAATAGTATAGTATTGAGAATGTAATAAGAAAAGAGGAGGGAAATGGTACAGAGGAAAAACAGTCATGAAAGAGAAAATGGGATAGGAGGACAGAGGAAATGAGGGAAGGAACAAGAGGAGGAAGAGAGGGAGAAATGGAAGAAAGATGGAAGGCAGTAAAGAAGAAAAGAATAGAAAGAAAGGGAATAAAGGAGGTATGAAGGGAGGGAAGGAGGGAGGAAGGGAGAGAAGAAAAGAAAAAGGAAAGAAAGGAGGAAGAAAAGAAAGAAAGGAAGGAAGGAAGTGGTACATGGTTGATTCAAGTCCAATATTGATACAGTAAGCATAGATTCCCTCAATATTGTTAATAATAATCTCCTGGAGTCTATCCGCTTGTGAATTTCTGATTATATGACCAACTATGGATAGGATATAGATGCTTCTAGTAATGAGAAATAAGAAAAGAGGGCCCAGCATTAGCTTCTGGGCCTTTTCAAGAAGAGAAACAACAGTTAGCTAACAAGGCATCCTAATTGACTGCATTTTGTGGACCTTAAAAGTGTCTGAGAAATTTAACCTTTAAAGAACTGAATAATATATTTTAGTACATATCTGCCTTGGTAACGTTAATAAACTGTGGTGTCTTCAGGGACCCAGGCTCATATAAAATAACTGCCTTCAGCTTGGAGCATCAGGGTCTTTATCTTTTGTCAGCTTAATTATGTGTTTAATTTTATTTTTAACATTTTTAAAAATGACCCACACTAAGAGCAGCCTCAATTGTTTAATTAAACAAATGAATATTGTTATATGACATGATCAAAACTCTAATTTGTCATGCTAATGTTTTATAGGGAGCAAAAGCTCTGTAGTGGTACTCAGGCAAGGCAGATACTCCAAAGTCTTTCTAACTATTTTTCCAGACTAAGGTAGTGGTTCAACTTGGTTCTGCAGCTCTCTTAATACTACTTTGTACCCCCGTAATATTCTGAAATAAAAAAATATATACTTATTTGTAGTGGAGTTCCCAGAACTCTAATATGTTATTAGGTATTTATCTAACTTCCCTTTGTAGAAATCTTTGTATAGTGTAGATTAAAGACTTGAGATGGGTAAAGCGGTATATCTAGAATAATTTAAGCTCCCAAAGTATTTAAGTCCATAAGCAATACATTAGCCCATGCCACTAGTCCTCTTTACATCCTTTATATCTCCTGTCAAATCATTGCTTTCACTTCCAACTAGGTCACCCTGTACAAGTTCTGACCTGGCCCTTTCTAGTTCTGTTCATCTTTTACTTCATAATCACATGAAAGTTGAAGTCTGAAACCTTTGCTGCACCCAGAATCTTAGCCTTGACTTCTAGTGCTGACTTTATTACCACTCTGCATCCTGACTTACTGATGGTCTTCATGGTTTTTGACTTCATAATTCTCCTCAACCCCATTTTGGACCAAGACTCATCTCTTGTTTCAGGAACACATTAACAGCCCTTCCAGTATAGTTTGGTATATAAATTAGTCTGGATACCCACACCCCATGTTTATATTCTGACTCTTTGTAAAGGTTTTGAATGTCTCCCATCCACTCTTTTCCAGACACCTTTGCCAAATAATTTTCCTAAAAACAGCTTTGATCATTGCCTTCCTGCCTAAAACCGTTCAGTGAGTTTGCATTGTTATAAAGTACAGGTTACTTAAAAAAGATACTAGATACCTTTCAAACTTTAGCTCAAGGCCAATATGTTGGACTTATCAGCCCCTAGTTTTCTACTACTATGTTTACATGTTGACAGAACATATTCTTCCTGGAATGTATTCCATGCTTTCCTTCTTCCATGCTTTGCTCACACTTTCTCCATATATGCCTAGTTACAATTATTTCTATTTTTCTATCTAACAGAACATGTATCCTCTACTAGAAAGCCCACCATAATTTCCTGACTGATTTTATTCAACCTACCACATAACTGAGGGTATCAAATAACCTGAGCTGGGTCAATGATCACATCACCATATCATTCATTCCTCACAGAGTGCTGGTCTCATGAATAGACAGGCTAGGCAATATTTGGGGGATCTATATATGCTTCACTGTTCCTTCAAAAAGGGTGGATATTTATTTAGGATGAGGCCTAGATAATGATAAGGAATGGCTATGGAAAGAGCACAGCAGGTAAAAGGACCACTATGTGCAAAGGTAGGAAATAAATTACTGTATGCTAGGAATTCCAAATGCTCTATGTTGTGATTCAACTGAGATTCAAAATAGGAAAAAAAAATATTTGTTTTAAAGAATGGTGGGTATATAGAATTAAATTAGTGATAATTAATGCTTCATGAAACACCATTGTCATTTGTCTGTGCACGACAAATTTTATTTTACTTTATTTTGTTTTGTTTATAGTTGACCCTCTGTATCTGTGGGTTTAGCATCTCTGGATTCAACCAACTGTGGATCAAAAATACTATTAAAAACAATAAAAATAACAATACAGCAATAAACATAATGCAAATGTAAAAATCCAATATAGTATAACAACTATTTACATAGTATTTACATTATATTAGGTATTATAAGTAATCTAGAAAGAATGCAGCACAATATGCATAGGTTATATGCAAGTACTACAGCATTTTATATAAGAGACTTGAGCATCCATGGATTTTGGTATCTGAAGGGAGGTCCTAGAACCAATACCCAGGGATACTGAGGGACCATCATATTTATTTTTAAAATAAATTCTAGATTTTTGCCATTATGACAAGAGTCGCTATGGTCAATCTTATATCCTGATACAAATCTTAAGAGTATCTTTTGAATACTTAGCTAAAAGTAGAATTTCTGGCTATTATTTAAATGTTCAGTGTTTACAATATAATGTCAAATTGCTGAGGTCTGTAGGATAGAAATTAGAAAAACAGTCCTCATGAGAATAACCAACCAAGTCATTCACCTCTCCAGATTTGCTTAGGCGTAGTTTTTCCTTGATGGTCCTAATGACTGTGTAGGAAGATCACCTGGCACCAACCACAGTATTGGAGATTGCAGAAGAAAGGGTTTATCTTCATTGAAGTGAGGCTTATTGAGCTCCTTCACCACCTTCACGGTAGGAGCCATGTTGCCTAGGCACACTGTCTGTTCAGCCAGCTAGGCCTACTGTGGTTGCAGCTCTAGATTGTTATGTTGTAGGAATGAGCTCGCAGAACCTGGCTTCATTTCTAGATTTTTTATGAGAACAACAATAATAGTACCAATCTCATATGATGGCAACGAAGATAAAATGATCTAACACATAAAAAGTACTTATCAATGACTAGTACAATGCCCTAATCCTCAATAAAGATTAGCTATCAAAAAATATATAAGGTCTAGACAAGAAGAAAAATGACAATAAGAATAACTTTATTTATTTAGCACCTGCTATATAGTAGGCCCTTTACAATAACCACTTTACAGTTGGGGAGACTGAGGATCAGAGAGGTTAGATAATTTACAGATATTATAGTAAGTAGAAAATTCAAAACCAGGTCTGTCTGACCTTTAAGGCTTATACTATACTGCTACATTGCTAATTTTACTGAATTATTGAATTGAGGCTCCATTTAATCACTGACCAACTATAGCCTTGGTATACCGGTGCTGAAGGTACTGATCCAGAAGATGGAGATCAAATTGCCCAAGTGAAGGCATAGGGGCTTGGGAAGGCAGCTGGCATCAAGGACCCAGATAGAATCTGGTACCCTGCACAGAGGCACCCTGTAACCACATACTCCATGAACTAAGAACAATGTGAGCCACATATGTGGGACATGCACTCTATAATTCATTCTGTAAAATGGATAATTATAGGAGGTTGTCAGACTCAATAGGCAAATGCTGGGGAAATAAAAACAACAAATTATGTGAGAGCTGATATTTGTTCAGGCAGACATCTGTCTTCTGTTAGAGAATTTAGGGATGTTCTTCAACACAAGGTTTTAAATATGGCTCAGAAAAACCTCTCCTCAGCATGGTCTGCATGATAGAGCTAAATTCCTGCTTTCAGTGGGTCTTCTGACACTCACAAAGGGCTGTTCCCCACAGTCATTGGGGGAGTAGGGGATAAGAGACATATTCAGGCTGACAGCCCTCCTCCCAGACAAACCAAGCCATCCTCCTCAAAATGCACTTTCTGCTCCTGTAAGGCCATAATCCACACTACCTCCACATGTGCCCAACTCATTCCCACCTCCGTGGCCTTGAATACTCTGCTCTCATGTGGCCTCCTCCCTTCTCCCTGTCTCTCCAAACTCATCTTAAACACCTACATTCTTCATAAAACCTTCCCCAAATGCTCCATCTCACATTACTCCCAGACCATCCTCAACCTGGGCTCCAGCAACACTTGGCATTTGAGCTGCATGATTTAGAACTTGATCATCTACTGCAGCTTTTGAGTAAGAGAAGAGATGGTGCATTCAGTCAGAATAATGAATCCTCAACTACAGTTCTACTACTTCCTGGTTTTGGGAATTTGGGCAAAGCCCAGCTATCTCTCTGAGCCTCAGTTATGTCATCCGTAAAATGAAAATACTAATACTGCTTAGAGGGATAATGCATAAATATTTAAAACAACACTTGAGATAAGTTATTAATGTGCTGTCTACTGAACTCAAGCAAGTATGTCTTATCTTCTTGGAAGCAGGGATTATACACTGGAATCTTCTTCCCTTCCTCAGAATAACAATCTGCTTAGTTGCATTCTCTTCTTTTTCTCTATATCCCCTCATCTAAGATAAGCCAGTCAGAAGCTCCAGACCAATGAAGGCCCTGGGTCAGTGCCATGTTGAATTGTGTCTTGCCTGTTCTGCTCAATGGGATTTCTAAGGATGCTGGGGAGAGGACTGCACAAAAGATGAGGAATGATGGAAGACTGGAGAACAACAGAAGACAGGAGTTGGGGCCTCCCATTGGGAAATTCAGGGTTCAAATCACAGTGAGGGTAGCAGGACATAGGAATGGTAGTTTGCTTTAATATCAGGTGGCTCCCAGTAGCTGAGGCACAAGGCTACCTGCCTCAGTTGGCTACATTAAGCAGGAATTACAATAGCAGAATGGAGCAAAAAACCTCAGTGTATTAGACCAGTTCCTAGGAAATTACTGGAACTTCACCCTAAGTAGGATAGGGACAGAAGACCAAGTGAAAAATGTCTGTCCTTAGAAGTAGATCCTGCAAGACAGCAGAAAAGGACACTGAATTGCAGAGTGCCAGGAAGAATAAACATTTTCTCTTCTAGGTTCCCTTAGAACTTTGTTTCTACAATAAAACTATAAACTATAAATTCAACCATGCACAGGCTAGGATTCAGTTCATATGGTACCTTGTAACTACCACAGTGTGCTGGATACTTTGCCCTAAATTGAATCAATTTGTAATGAAAAGGGCCGTGATCTGCAGCAGGTATACCTACCCTGCCACTTGATAACAATTTTGCCTTGTTTAGCCACGTAATCTCCCTATTTGTTAGTTTCCTCATCTGTTTAATTGGGCTATAATATACCTTGCCCTGGTTACTTGAGTTGATATTGGAAGCTTGACATGAAATAGTGGATGTGACAGTGATTTGTAAACTGTGAAACATTAGAAAGATTATTTGTGTTCATTGTATTTTATCTTTCTAAAGAGGCTATAAATCCCAGTGAGTACAAGTTGTTCTTTATTCATGATTTGGTCCTTGTTTTCTAGGGGCATAAAGGAGGGGACCATTATTATTTGGGCTGTCCTGTGCCAGGCACTGTGCTAGGCACCTGACATGCCTCATACAATTTTATTTAATTCCCCTAACAACTCCATCCTCCTCTCCTCTAGACCTGGCTGCCTTCCAAAAAGTAACAGATACTCTGTAAATAACTCTAAATTGAAATTACATAGTTCCATTTATCAGACTTTGCAGTTTGAATGATGTAGTTACAGTGGTACAAAGGGTATAATTCTGCTAATAAGTGACAAAATGGCAGCGACCACCAAGAAAGCAGAAGATTCTCTTCCTAAACATAATCCTGCTATCTATTCTACTAAAAAGCATCAAACTCCTTCTCTTAAGCCTAATAAAATATAAAGGGTGAACCTCCTGTCACAGGTAGCCTCCTGGCCACTAGGTGATATTTTTACTAATGTTCACATTCAGTCCTAAAGATTACATAGAAATTTATTAATAGAAATATTAATATGTCTGCATCTCAAAGGGAATTTGAGGGGAGACTGCACTTTGCTTAGTATATACGTATATATAAAATTGATCTCTATTTGTAATTTCACACCAATCATAAAATCAGAAAAGGTTCTTCCTCCTTCTAATTTTGTTTGAGATCTTTGATGGTTGACTTTACTGGCCTGGCCTTTCTCATTTCCCCTTCTATCTGAGCACCTAATTACAATTACTGCAGCAATTGGTCTCTTCACCACCCATAAATATGCCATGCTCATACAGAAGCTCCTCCAATTCCCTCCAAATTGGTCTGCCTGTGTTTGGCCTCTTATATTCGATAGTCCCAAAAGTGTAATTTGTAGTAGTCAAACCTGATTATGCCCCCTTTACACTTCTAAACTTCCTCATCATCTATGACAAAAAGCCCAAATTCCTTAGTACTTTAGGCTTTCCTTTCTCTTTCACCCCTACCCCAAACCTCATAATATATGCATGCATAACTACATAACAGTGTCGCATGTTCTGCTTTTATTGACATACTTGCAGTTTTCTGAACATTTCTTGCTCTCGCACCTTCAGGCTTTATATAAACTGATAAATATGCTGCTATTTTCTGTACTTAAATAGCTCTTATATTTTTCCAAGAATCAGCTCAATCACTGTCATCCCAAGGAAGTCTTCCTTGACCTCCCGGTCTGTAGCCCCTTGTTCACCTTCTCCAAGGCTGGCTGAGTCAGTTCTCCTCAGCATTCTCAGAGCCTCCATAACTCTGTTACAGCACTTACCATTCCATGTGGCAGACCTTTAGCTTTTGACATGTATGAGACCTGAACAAAATTTCAATGATAAAAATATACACTATCTAGCTGAAGCCCTTCATTACAAATGGAGAAACTAAGGCTCAGCAAGGTGAAGTGACTTGCTCAAGGTCTGGGACTGGAACCCAAATCTCTTGATTTTTAGCAGTTATTCCAAACATTAATGATAAAAGAAGGAAAGAGACTAACATTTACAAGGTGCCACATGTAGCACTACATGGAACTGACTCTTATATACACTGACCTTCTGATATACTTCTCTTCACCATTTTGTTCTCGTCACCGTTTCATAGAGGAAGGCCAAGTTTCTGAGAGGCCAAGTCCCCATGCTAAGTGAGGGCAGAGCTGAGATTCCCTATACCTCTCTGCCTCTAAATAAAGTGCTTGCTCTTCACTTAGCACATGTTTGCCCTCACTTGAACCACTCAAGATTGTTCTAATTGTTGTAGGAAGAACAATGTAAGAAAGCAGGAAAAAAACAGATTTATACCAAATATAGTGTACATAGACAAAATGTTTCTGCACTTAACACACTAAATGTGCATCACTAAATGGAGAGATGAGAATAAATGATGAAAAGTGCCATCAGCAGATATCTGGGTTTGCAAAAGTACTACCACTCTAGTTTTCACAAACATGTATGCAAATGTCATGTTAATTAGCATCATGCTTGCTGGGAATCATGATGCTAATTATGGCAAAGATATCTCTTTCTAGACAAAGTCAGGTGCCATTGCTGTACCTTTTATGAATGACTTTTGCTCTTCTATGATAGGTTTCTGGAAAAGCTCACATTTAAATGTCAGTGTTTCAGTCTATGGCCATACCACCCTGAACGCGCCTGATCTCGTCTGATCTCGGAAGTTAAATGTCAGTCTTTCAATAAAATTACCTCACATTTGTGCAGTATAGAGCATAAGAACATGGGTTTTTGCAAAGACATACAGAAGAGGCTCTGCTCCTTTGGCTTGCTACTTACTAAATGTGTGACCTTAGCTTCTATGAGCCTCAGTGTCCTCATTTGAAAGATGGGAACAATAATAATGTCCTTTAAAACTGTCGTGAGATTTAAACATGGTTTTGAAGGTAAAGCACCTGGTACAAGGCATAATATGTTATGGAGCTCTTCTCTTTATCCCCCTTCTGCTAATTATAATGTCCCTCTGAGTGTTTTCATATGTACTTGATCCTCCACAAGAATTCTGTGAGTTAAACAGGACAGATGCCATTTTCTCTTTCTACAGAGACTCAGGAATTCTACATTTTTGCTTGAAAGCACACATCTAACAATTATGTGACAAAATTGGGAACTAAACCTAGGTTTTCCTAGTCCATGTTGTGTTCCATTTGTTTACTCAACAAATAAATATCCACATGCTAGGTTCTGTGGCTATAGTAGTGAGTAAGATAGACTAGGTCCCTTTCCCCATAGAAATTCCTCTTGATGTAACAAATTCTATAGAAAAGGGCATAGAAAATAGCCATAGAAGGCAGAGATGATTTGCCATAGACACTATAAGTGAGCCAACTACAAGCAAAGCATCACAACTCATGTGTAAGTCCCCTGACTACTAAAGAAGGATCCACAAACATCTGGCTGGACAGGTGATACCCCTTGTTCAAAATTAATGATGCACCAAAGGGCCAGTTCCATGTCACTACAAGAATAAAACAAACCCTCCTTCCCCTTTGCCATCCTTGGAATAGGCTATGCTGTTACTTTAGAAATGTTTCAATGTGTCTATAGAGCTATTTTAGCATTCTCTTAGTTATACCAATCAACACTTCAAAACAAGAGAAACTTGGACATATGTTCTTCCTGATCATGCCTCACATTGAACTAAAACAGTCTTAACACATTAAAAACACGAAGGAAGTTCTTGCTACTTCCCCCTCACACCTCCCTGCTTCATGACCCAGTTTAGGGACTGATTTTACTTGGCTTATGCAATTCTCTGCCTAGTTCCCTGCCCTCACATCTCTTCCTTCCCTCAAACTGGGAGTTCTTGACCCAATCCTGTTATTGCAAGTATTTCAGGATCTGTCCCTTAGTAGTTTAGGAAAATCAGCATCAAACCAGTCTCAGCTGGTTCTGTTTCTCAAGATGAGGGAATGCCCAGGTGACCAGCCAATTGAAAATGAGCTGTAAACTCTCGAGCCTTATCCCCCTGGCACTTTTCCTGTATCATCATGAGCACTCCTAACTCCACCCAGGGCCTCAGCTTCTCCCTCCATTCCTGAACCTGGGACTAGAGTTCCCCTCTGCTCCATATCCAGGGCCTATCACAATCTGGGCATGATTTTCCCTTCCAGTCTTATGTCTTTTCCCCTCCTTCATAAAAGCCCTGGCAGTAACCCACTTAATGAGCCAGTGCTCCCCAATACCTTCTGCCCTACTACATACATATTTCTTCATTCTTACTCTCATATTCCCCTCTACCTGGAATAGTAACCATCCAACCTTTGTCTTCAGAACTCCTAATCCATTCATTCTTCAAGGCTAATCTTAAATATACCCTACCATACTATCCTCTAACACTGGTCAAATAAAACAAGAAAACCATCCAGTGCAGTTAAAGAGTATGAACTTTTGGTAGTCACACTTGTATACAATAAGTAGTCTTGTAGTCGCACTTGTCCCTAGCTTTATCATCCTTGGTAAAATGGTGGTAATAATATCAGCCTCACATGTTAACAATGACACCAAGCCTGGCATATTGCAGATTCTCAATAAATGACAGCTATTGTAATTATAAGAGGGTATGTCCACAAACAACTGTCAGAGGACTTGGAATGTGATGGGTACCATAGATTCCAGAAAGAGAATTCTTCTCATGAGCTGAAAGCCTTCTTGAAGGGAAAACATTTAAACTCAGCCTTGGAAGATGATTAGAATGTCAACATATAAAGATAATAGGAAAAGCATTTTAGAAAGAAATAATGGAAGCATAAGTAAAAGCATGCAAGTGGGAAAATGTAAGCATAATTGCATGGTCAAATCACAGGTTGACTGAAGCAGTGGGAGGGAGGGGTATTCAAGAGACATATTGATAGTAATGATTTTGCTGGAGATTAAAACTATGTCATCTATATGTACAAATGTCCATGTGGTGAAGTGCATCTTTATAAAAATTCTCAATACCACCAGAAAATTTGGAAAAATTCAAATCTTCTTTGGCATAGGTCCATGAGAAGGTTTTGGTGAGAACAATTTGGATTTTGCCAGCATTCACAAAAAGGTGTAAATAAGATTCAGGATTTTTAGTACAAAGAGAAAGCTCAAAGCATAGTTTTTTTGTTAAGACACAGCAGCCTTTTTGGGACGTTATTAGAAAATTCTCGTGCCAGCTGTCTCTTTTCTGCAACTCACATTCACGCAATATGCCTCTCTCTTGTTTCTTGTCAGCACTGCACTTGGATACTAATGAGTTTTCGGGAATAGAAAACCCAATGGAATATTAAAATTGGAAAGAGGAGTTCGTTGAGTTAATTTCACTGAAGTGCATCACAACACACTGCACTGTTGTAAGAATGAATATTCAAATAGGAATTCAGTCATGGGAAAATTAATTAAGGAAAATGTTATTGCTAATATTGCTTTTTATACACATACATATGCAGAGACATACAACCATCTATTGGCTCCAGTGCAGACAATAATAAAAGTTAAACATTTATGAAAGTCAAATGTTCAAAACCTCTTGCTGAGTTGGTATTAAAAGATTTTAAATTAAAAAAAATTAACTATGATTTCAGAAAGCAGTTTCTAAAATACAAATCATATCATGTCACTCCTTTGCTTAAAATTTGTCAATGGATCCAAAACATTCTTCAGAATAAAGTCAAAATCCTTAGGGCATTCAAGTCCTTTCATTTTGTGGCTGAATTCCTATTTGAATATGCATGCTTCATCTCATTTCACCTACTTGCATTCTCCCAAGTATGTTGTGCTCTTACAAACCTCTGTGTCTTTGAACATGCTGTTCACTTTATGTGGAACATTTTTTTACCCCTTTCATCCATTCATCCTTGCAGATGCAACTCAGTGTTGCCTCCTCCTCCCAGGACAGAAAGGGACTGTCCTGGATGTTCCCGTTGCACATTGTACTCAGTGCTAGATAGCAAATACTGTGCACGTACAAAATGCTGAAGATCATGCCAGGCAATTACATATTTTATTGCCATACTCTGCTTACTTGGCTATTCACCCACTAGACAGAAAATTTACTGATTGACTAAACAAATATTATATGACTGCACTATCCTCAGCAGTAGAGTTCAATGGTGAACAAAAATATTGCCCCTGCCCTCAATGGGTTATAGTCTAATTATATACTGTAGATAATTATTATATGCCCTTCAAGACTTCTTGCTGAGTTGTTGTCAAAAGATTTTAAATATAGCCATCTAATCTTTGACAAAGAAGACAAAAACATACACTTGGGGAAAGAGTCCTCATTCAATAAATGGTGCTGGGAAAACTGGATAACCACATGTAGGACACTGAAAAAGGATCCGCATCTCTTACCTATCACAAAAATCAACTCTTGGTGGATAATAGCCTTAAATCTAAGGCATGAAACTATAAGAATTCTAGAAGAAAATGTTAGAAAAACTCTTATAGACATTGGCCTAGGCAAAGAATTTATGAAGAAGATTACAAAAGCAAGCACAGCAACAACAAAAATAAATAAATGGGACTTGATCAAATTAAAAAGCTTCTGCACAGACAAGAAAACTCTCATGAGAGCAAACAGACCACTAAATGGGAGAAAATATTTTCTCCCTACTAAATGGGAGAAAATATTCACATGCTACACATCTGATAAAGGGCTGATAACTGGAATCTATATGGAACTCAGGAAATTTAGCAAGAAAAAAATCAAACAACCCTACGAAAAAGTGGGCAAAGGACATGAACAGAAACTTTTCAAAAGAAGATAAACTAATGGCCAAGAAACATGAAAAACATGTTCAACATCTCTAATCATCAGGGAAATGCAAATCAAAACCACAATGAGATATCACTTATCTCCAGTGAGAATGGCCTTTATCAAAAAGTCCCAAAACAATAAATGTTGGCATGGATGCGGAGAGATAGGAATACTCATAGACTGCTGGTGGAACTGCACAACCTCTGTGGAAAGCAATATGGAGATACCTCAAAGAGCTACAAAAGTAGAACTGCTATTTGATTCAGCAATGGGCACCTACCCAAAGGAAAAAAAAATTATAAAAAAAATAAATAAAAACATCTGCACTAGAATGTTTATAGGCAGCACAATTCATAATTGCAAAGATGTGGAAACAACCCAAGTGCCCATAAATACTTGAGTGGATTAATAAAATGTGGTATATGTATACCATGGTGTTCTACTCAGCCACAAAAAACAATGGTGATCTAGCACCTCTTGTATTCTGGATAGAGCTGGAGCCCATTCTACTAAGTAAAGTATCACAAGAATGGAAAAACAAGCACCACATGTATTCACCATCAAATTTGTATTAACAGACCAACACTTAAGTGCACATATAGTAAGAACATTCATCAGTTGTTGGGCAGGTGGGAGGGAGAGGCGGGGATGGGTATAAATACACTTAATGGGTACAGTGCACTCTGTCTAGGGGATGGACATGCTTGAAGCTCTGACTCAGGTGGGGCTAAGCTAAACATTTGTACCCCCATAATATGCTGAAATAAAAAAATTAAAAATATTAACTATGGGCATAATTTACCCTTCCAGTCTTATGTCCTTTCTCCTCCTTCATAAAAGCCTTGGCAGTAACCTTCTTAATAAGCCCATGCTCCTCAATACCTTCTGCTCCCTATTAGCACCTGATACTTCTTGAATGAACAAATAAACAAATGAATAAGCAGATAGATATGGTGCTTTTTAATATGAAACTTGAGTGGAACAGCACACATATCCCAGGGAATATAACATCTAAAAGCAATCAGAAATCAATAAGGCAATCCCCATTTATAATAAGTAAAAAAAAATCTAGGAATATATTTAATCAAGGTGGTGAAAGCTCTCTACAATGAAAACCATAAAATACTGATGAAAGAAATTTAAAAGGGTTCAAACAAATGGAAAAACATCCCAAGCTCATGGATTGGAAGGATTAATATCATTAAAATGATCACACTTCCCAAAGAAAGCTACAGATTCAATGCAATACCTACCAAAATTCCAATGTCATTTTTCACAGAATTAGAAAAAACAATCCTAAAATAGTATAGAACTGGAAAAGAGCCCAAATATCCAAAGTAATCCTGAAGCAAAAAGAGCAAAGCTGGAGGCATCACATCATTCAAATTATATTATAAGACTATAGTAACCAAAACAGCATGGTCATGGTAGAAATACATACATACAGATCAATGGAACAGAATAAGGAACCCATAAATAAAGCCATTATTTACAGCAACTGATCTTTGACAAAGCTGATAAGAACTTCAGGCAAATGACACCCTTTTTAATAAATGATGCTGGGAGAATTGGATTACCATATGCAGAAGAACGAAACTGGACACCTCTCTCTCACCATATACAAAAATCAACTCAAGATGGATTAAAGACTTAAACATAAGACTCAAATTTATAAAAATATTAGGGGAAAACTCTTCTGGACATTGGTTTAGGCATAGAATTTTTAACTAAGATCTCAAAAGGCCAGGTAACAAAAACAAAAAGACAAATGGTACTTAATTACACTAAAAAGCTTCAGCACAGGAAAAGAAATAATCAACATGGTGAATAGGCAATCTGTAGAATGGAAGAAAATATTTGCAAACTATTCATCCAACAGGAGACTAATATCTGGAATACACAAGGAATTCAAGCAACTCAACAACAAGAACAACAACAACAAACACAGTCCCATTAAAAAGTGGGCAAAGGGCATGAATAGACATTTACCAAAAGAAACATACAAATGGCTGATAGGTATATGGTAAAATGTTCAACATCACTAATTATCAGAGAAATGCAAATCAAAACTACAATGAGACATCATCTTACCCAAGTCAGAATAGCTATTATTAAAAGACAAGACAAAACAAAACACAGACGTTGTTGACAAAGATGAGAAGAAAAAGGAACTCACATACTGTTGGTGGGGATGGAAATCAGTACAGCCTCTATGGAAAACAGTATGGAGATTTCTCAAAGAACTGCAAATAGAACTACCATTTGATCCAGCAATCCTACTACTGGGTATTTATCCAAAGGAAAATAAATCAATATACCCAAAAGATACCTTCATTCATATGTTTATTGCACCACTATTCATAATAGCAAAGATATGGAATCAACCTAAGTGTCCATTAATGCATAAATGGATAAAGATGTGGTATATCTACACAATGGAATACTATTCAGCCATAAAAATAATGAAATTATGTATTTTACAGCAACACTGCTGGAACTGGAGGTCATTATCTTAAGTGAAATAAGCAAGGCACAGAAAGACAAATGTCACATGTTCTCATTTCATAAGTGAGTGTGGAAAAATGTATTTCACATGGATGCAGAGAGTGGAAAGATACACAATGGAGACTTGTAAGGGTGAAGGAATGAGAGGGAGGATGATGAGAAATTGTTAATAGATACAATGCATGTTAAAACCCTGACTTGACCACTACACAAACTATATATGTAACAAAATTGCACATGTACCTCATAAATTTGAACAAATAAAAATAAATAAATAAAAATAAAAACAAAATAAGCAGAATAAATAGATAAAATATTTTGCATATCAGTAAGAAAACTGAATTTGGTATCAAAATAGTGATTCCCAGTCCCCAGACTTACTAAATGTGTGACTTTGAGTAAGCCTCTTAACCTCGCTGAAATTTTATTTTCTAATTCATAAAATACCAATGCCTGTTGGTTTAGAAGAAGCTTAAAGTTTTCACTCCTCTCTTTATACTCAAGGAGCAGAACCACAAAGAACATGGTGGAAATACCATTCCAGGGGATCATAGCTTTTAGGGCTAACTGATTAATTTGCAGTTGCTTTCTATAGCTCTGCGTTGAGAAGGTTTCTGAGATAGAATTCAGATTCAGCAGGAAGAAGTACCTGATAAATTAGCAATATCTGCCCAGGAGGGCAGGGAAGAGTGCCTATGCATGGAGATATGTTTTTGTTTCCCCATAGACAGTGATTATTCATAGAAAATTCCTAAGTAGATGATTGGCATAAATTTGAGAGGAGTATGGAACGAAATGGAATGCAGAGCAGAGAAGAGATCCACAGGGTGGCTGACTGGACCATCATAGAGAATCCCCCTTCTCACAGAGCTCTTTTAACCTACCTAGAGTAATAGAGTAATCTGCTTTCTCTTATAGTTGTCCAGAACTATTCTCTCTTTCTTCTAGACTAGGAACACCTTGTTCCTGGCACATAGAATAGGGCTGATGATGTTTGTTGGACCAATAAGTGAATGAATGAACAAATGAATGAATGGTTCTTCTGTTTCCTCTCTGCATGATCTTGGCCATGTACTTAATGTAACATATAAAACTATAATTTTATGGGGTACTCAACAGTTTACATAGCACATCTACCTCTGTTAGTTCATTTGATCCTTACCGGTGGATAATGGTATTACTGTTTTACTAATAAGGAAGCTAAGGCTCAGAGATTAAAGTGGCCTATTTTGTATTTATCCTATTTGGTTATTAGTTTTTTTATCAGTTAAAAAGGAAGAAAATAAATCTTAGTTTGTTTACATCACTGGTTTGTAGTGAGGTTCAAACCTTTATAAACTAAAAAAATATAAAAAAACTGAACACAAGGCAAGATCTTGATAATGCTTTGCTTGCTGGGAACTTTGCATTCATTAAGTTATTTTATTTTCAAAAAACCTGAAAAGGGGGGTTTTGATATCCAAATTTTACTGATGGGGAAACTAAGGTTCTAGGGCCAAGGTCACTAAGCTATTAAGAGGTAATAGCACTATGTGTCTCTAAACTCCATACTGTTTTCTCTATAGCATAAGACCTTTTCTTTAACAGGAAACTGCTGTTACAATAATGCATTCTTTCTTTTTTTTTTTCTCTAAAGACTATAGATATTAGCTATGGCATGTACAAATACAGTTGCTTCAAGAGACACAGGTTGACAGTATGCGTATTATGCGATTCTTTACAGAACTATTAATTTATAAAGTAGGGAAGGGCATTCAGAGGCAAAAGGGAGTATGTATCAGGGGTCAGGAAGGTGGCTTCCTCTAGACCAATATGACTGAGGATAAGCCTGCCCATGACTCTAAAGCTGCATGCAAAATTTGTAGGATAAGCAAGGCTACAAAAGGCTTATGAAATGTTGCCTATTGAAATGCAGGTCTCACAAATAATTCATAGCTCCTTTGTTTCCTCAGGGCCTGCAGCTCGGGGCTTTGTTCCTGGGCTCACAGATGAACCTTTTAGTCCATTGTTTAAACAAGAAAATTATGGTTCCCTGAGGGGAAAAGGATTGGGTCTGAGCTTAACTTTGTATCAATCATGTTAATTTGGAAATAAGCTATTGGTTTGACTTCGCATTCATCAGAGTCAAGGGTGGATTGTGTTCCTTTGGTACCCTTTGTCCTTAATTAACAGCCATTGAATACCCATATTAATTAGTGGGCTGAGAGATATTTTGCCTCACCCTTCACCATGGTGGATAATTAAAAGTCTCATTAATAAAATAGCTGCATTCATAATTTTTATAAACCTATTATAAAGACAATAAATATGATTATAGGGTAGTTTCCCTTCCTTTCTCAGCCTCTCTTCACTGTCTATTTCCATAAAGTTCTTAGAATTGTATAAGGAAGGACAGAATCACAAAGATTACATGTGATAATTTTGGATCTGATCACTTAGGGTATGTAATTAATAGGATAAATCAAATAAAAGAGTTATTGAGAAGAGAAGGAGAGATCCACTAAAACTAGAAATGTGAGGTGATATCATAGGCCTGGAACTCTTGCCTCTTTTACATTTCAATGTCAAGGAAAACTAAATGCTTTATTCTCAATTGTAGTGGAAATATCCAATCCAAATCAGATGCTCTGACATTTTTGGCTCAACTCAATTGAGTAAATATTGTTAAGTATATACTGTATGTTGAACACAATGCATGAGAGATATAATGAGTAATCAGGCACATTGCCTGCCCCCAAAGAGTTTGCTGTCTAGTGGAATGTAAAGTCTCTCAACCGACTTGAATACAAAGGCCTTGAATGTTAATAGAAGGAAGAAGTCTACACTTACAAAACTCTCTAAATCATTGTGTCCCACTGCCCAACAGACTAGCCTGAGCATTCTTCTAGATCCTCCCACCACACCCTGTACTTCTCCAATCATATCACTTTGTACAGATGCTTATTTAGTCCATAATGAAGGAAAGCTTCATTATGACAGCAACTAAATTTGTCTTAGTCAGTTTAATATTTTCAATGCTGGAACACTGGGAGCACTTAATAAATATCTATTGAATAGATGAATGAAAGGGCATTTAAGTATTAGCCAGCCATCCTAATAAAAATAGTAGCCATACACAGACAGAAACAAAGCTCTAAAAGACACAACCTTTCACAAACATTTTTTTATTTGGTATTAACAATGGCCCTTATACTATTTATGGGGAAAAAAAATACTCAGAGTGCCTGGCCCTAAACTCACTATTTTTCCCACTATAACATGCCTCCACTCTGTTCCCGCTAAAGTCCATCCTCTATTCAAGTTTACTTGGGCTACAGCCACAACAGATCCTTCTCAGAATTCCCACATAAATTTCAACACTCATGGAGTTGGTGTTTCCTTAGGCTGATATGTGACTCTTTTTTGACTCTGTTGGACTTGAATTATCAAACTCTCTCTCTCTCTAGCTGTCCCTTGAAGATAGCTTTCTACTTCTGTTCTGTATACCCTAGCATTATTTTGCTCTTTTTCTTTGTCTCTCCCACAGGTTGTAACACATAGTAAGTTCTCAATAATTATGGATTGCCTTTTGTATGCAATAGCCTATAAATGACTGCAAACTCATTCCTTGTAGAAATGTTACCCTCCTAGACTCTACACTTGCTGTCTCCCTCTACTCTCAATGTATTTGCTTTTTAACCGCCAACAGTAGGGTTTATACCACTGAAATTGTTCTCACTGATTTCTCCAGATGGCCCATTTCAAAGGCTCTTCAATGTCTTTGTTTTATGTGGTTTCTCCGCAGCACTGCAATAGTTGAGCAGTTTCTATTTCAAAATACTCTCTTCAAATGTCAGTTGGCAGGACTTGCTTAGGGATAGGGTTGAGGACAGGGTCGGGGGGTAGTAGAGAGAAGGATATATTCATTATCCCTATTGTGATGATTATTTCATGGGTATATATTTATTTCCAAATTTATCAAAATGCACACTGTATTTTCAATTTATTGTTGCTATGACCTAAATGTTTATGTCCCCCTAGAATTCACATGTTGAAATCCTATCTACCTAAGTGATAAGATTAGAAGGTAGGACCTTTGGGAGGTGATTATGTCATGATGGTACAGCCTTT
The DNA here is from genome assembly GCA_008086735.1 of Cheirogaleus medius. Taxonomy (NCBI): domain Eukaryota; kingdom Metazoa; phylum Chordata; class Mammalia; order Primates; family Cheirogaleidae; genus Cheirogaleus; species Cheirogaleus medius. Next base: position 33,820,819 of record VBSM01000529.1, read on the forward strand.
ATGAAGAGAATTAGTGCCTTTATAAAAGAGGCTTGAGAGAGACCCTCCATCTCTTCCACCACATAAGGACACAGTGACAAGGAGCCATATATGAGAAAGCAGGCTCACACCAGACACTGAATCTCTCAGCTCCTTGGTGTTCCAAGCCTCCAGAACTATAAGAAATAAATTTCTGTGGTTTACAAGCTACACATTTGATGATGTTTTATTATAGCAACCCAAATAGACTAAGACAATTATATATCAATTATACTTTGCTATTGTTTAGATACCATGATATGGGGACAGGTGTGACTACTTGATGCCAGAGAGCAGAAGTGACAAGCCCTGGTGAAACTCTAAGAAAATGCTCTCAGGGATGGGATTAGTGTATTTATAAAAAGGCTGGAGGGAGCAAGTTCATTTCTTTTTTTTTTTTTCCTTTATTGCACTTCTGCTTTTTCACCATGTGAGGATGCGGCAACAAGGCACCATCTTTGAAGCAGGGAGAAAGCCCTTACCAGACACCAAATCTGCCATAGCCTTGGTCTTATACTTCCCAGCATCCAGAACTGTGAGAAATAAATTTATATTATTTACAAATTACCCAGTCTAAAGTATTTTGTTATAGCATCCCAAATAGACTGAGGCATACCTCAAAAGATGTTTATTAAAAAGTTTTCTTAAAAGTCCTAGTTTTCTTTCTAGTTATCTGACCATTTCATCTAAGTTTCCTGTCTTATCCCAAGGGACAACTATAGTTCTAGGCCTTCAGCCTTGCCTGTTTTTACTCTTCTGCTGTAAGAGATTTGGCCTGTCCACCTATTTTTGAGCTAACAGTTAAACAACTAATTAGAGATCACTTCCAGCTTGCATATATGTGGTTGGTATAGATTTGTAAAACTAACTCACTTTACATGCATACAGAATAAAGTTACTGTGTCACTGTAAACATCATTAACATCATTTGTACCTTCCACTCCTATATCCTTTTTCTCTTTATCACTGTCATGACCATGATTGTTAATATTTATTAAGCGTTTCCTATATGCCAGGACCAGTGCTAAACATCTGTGATCTCATTTAATCCTCAGAACCGCTAACGGTACTATTATTATACTCATTTTACTGTTGAGGAAACTGATGCAGACAGAAGTTATACAACTTGAGCTAAAATTGATGGGATCAAGACTTGAACCCATAGTCACTGAATTTCAAAGGCAAACTTTTAACCATAATGCTGTATTATCAGAAGCAAGACTACTTTTGTTTCTCTGCTCTTTTTCTTCATAGAAAGTATCTGAAGAACACAAACTAAGAGGATCTATGAAAACAGAAGAGCAGGAAGTATCTCTCCAAATGCTAGAAAATCTCAGTATTATTGAAAGGAGTACCAGAAGGCACTTTATCTGGCTGTCCCCTTAATACAGAAATGCCCTGAACATACATTTCTAGTGATAGGAAGCTTACACCACTTGTTGAGATAGCCTTCTTCATGGAAAGATACAATATTATGGAAAGATACAAGATTTGTCCCTATAGAGGAGCAAAATCTGCTTTCCTATATTTCTACTCATTGGTTTAGTTGTGTTCTCTCGAAACACTCAAAATATATCTAGTCTCCTAGCCCATGATTGGAATCTAGAATTTCTAAGACTCTTCCCCTGAATGTTCTCTCCAAACTAATTATTTCAGTTTTCCTTGGTTGATTAATATTTAATAATGACCATTCTCTCTCTGATACAGATGCTGTATTAGACACTTCCCCATCCAGTGTTCTATAATAATTGGCAATTAGTCTTCATCTTGATCCTGGTTCTTCCCCTGATATTTGTTATGAATATCTATCTCTCAGTCTCTCTGCCCTGGCCTTTTCAGAACTGTATCCCTGTCCCATAGCCAGAGAGCAGAAGTGACAAGCTCTGGTGAAACTCTAACAAAGCAGCCATCATGGAAGACTTCCGTGGGGAGATTTGGTCATCTCTACAGCTCCTGTGTACTCAGATTCTTTTATCTTGGGTAAAGGCATGGGAACAAGGTGGACAAGGTGCTGCCCTGTTTCCCCCTACATTCCTGCCTAGAGCCTCCTTATCACTTAATTTCTGTGAGTACCATCGTCCCAGGGCCTTACTCTCCTCTTTTCCATATTATCCCACTCCCACCCCTAAACTCTTGCCCCAAGTTCATTTCAGATATTCTGTAAAAAAGAAAACAAGATACTCTGTGTTTCTTCCTACTGTACTCTCTTACCACAGAATGCTTGACACCAGATGTCTAGGAGTTTTTCCCCCATACACACAAAGCAAGCAATCAATTCTGTAGAGGATTCTCCAGCAGACACCAGCTGGGTGTCCTCTAATTTGATTTTGATATCTTAAGATAGCATCAGATCCCACAGATTAAGGGTTTGATCCCACAAGATTGCCCCCCACACTTCAGATGCCAATCAAAAGCACAGGTTATGGCCTGTGCTTCTGACCAACTGGCTATAAATCAGGGTTCCTAGGACCCCCTCATTGGGTTCAAATAATTTGCTACAGCAGTTCACAGAACTCAAGAAAACACTTATGCTTACAATTCATCATAAAATATTTTACAAAGAATACAGATGAAAAAACTGAAGGAAGAGATGTATAGGGCAAGGCATGTAGGAAGGTGCACGGAGCTACCTCCATGTGTTCAGCAATCCAGAAGCTTCCAAACCCAGTCCTTTGGATGTTTATGGAAGTTTCATTCCATAGGCATGGATGATTAAATCATTGGCCAATGCTAATCAACTTAACCTTCATCTCTTCTCACCTCCCCAGAGGTTGAAGAGTGGGGCTGACAGTCCTAACCCTCTAATCATGCCTTAGTCTTTCCTGTGACCAGCTCCCATCCTGAAGCTACCTCAGGGTTGCTAGCCACCAGTCATCTCCTTAACATACAAAAGACACACTTATTCTTATAGATCAGGACATTCCAAGGGTTTTAGGAGTTGTATGAAGTTGAAAGGAGAGGAAGGGCCAGGGCGCAATGACTCACACCTGTAATCCCAGCAATTCCATCACTTTGGGAGGCTGAGGGGGGAGGATCGTTTGAGCCCAAGAGTTCAAGACCATCATGGGCAACACAGAGAGATGCCATCTCTACAAAAAATTTTAAAAAATTAGCCAGGTGCATGTCTATAATCCCAGCTACTCAGGAGACTCAGACAGGAGGATTGCTTGAGCCCAAGGGTTTGAAGTTACAGTGAAGTATGATCAGGCCACTGCACCCTACCTGGGCAAAACAATGAGATCCTGTCTCTAAACAAGAGGGGGAGAGAGAGAGAGAGAGAGAGAGAGAGAGAGAGAGAGAGACACTAAATATATATTTCACAATATCATAGATACATTCCTTTAACCACAAGGCTCTATGTTAGATGTGTTTGACAGACCCACCATTTCTACTCTCAGTTTTTTAACCTTTATCTCCTCCTTGTGACCACCCTGGATCTGGAAGCACACTGGATCAACCACTCCTCTTCTTGAACTTGGTCCTGCTTTTCTTGTTAGCTTCTTGTTCACTTCATTTTCTCCTAAATTTGACCTTCCAAGCTCATCCTACAATGCTGAAGTTCATCCCTTGCTGAGGAGCCACTTGTACATAAGTCTAATTTATAAATAAGGTATTTGCCAATCAAAAATTTTAAGTGAGTTGCTGAAGGTCACATACTTTAAAACTGACAGTGTCAGGATTTGAACTTTTGACAGGTCAAAAAAACTTTACAACATATTATAATAATGGTCATGTTCTACTTTGTCAAAGTTGTTTTTAATGTGCAATGAATAAAGCTAAATGTAATTTTTTAGAATGCATATGAGTGTACTGAAGTGCAAAAACATCTGTGCTAAACAAATGAGAAATCACTTTTTAAATTGTATTCAAAATGAAATGACATTTCATATCAGGTCTTTAAAAAATAAAAAAAAAAATGTCATTCAAGAAGTCATTATAGCTTTCTCACCAAAGAAATTCATTTGAAATTTCAGGTATAAACTTGATTCTAATTTTAATTCTGTTTAATTAAGTAATCCTAAGCACTTTACACTGAGGATTTGTCCTCCCTCCTGCCTTCCCAAAAGGCTGGTTAGAATTGGCAAATTTCAATTTGATAACAGTTTCCTGAATTTTTCCTGTATTGCCAGCCAGAAAGAGGATGCATGTGTGTAGGAGATGGGTATGGGAGAGATGGAAAACCCCATGCTATTGAAAACAATGAGTGAAAAAAAAAATGCAATGAGTGACAATCCATTCCAGTGACAACCAAGAGAAGAATACAATAACACCTTGATTCTCTTGGGAGATGTTCCCCACCAAGGGACTCCCATTAGCAGTAGAATTACTGCTCATCCATAGCCACATTCATATAAATAAGACACTGTGAGTGAGAGTTATATTTTAGAAGAGTCATTGCTAAAGAGATGCTAAGTTATAATATAAAAATTTACATAGAATCAACAATTTTATTCATTCCTTCGTTATTCCAGAAATACTTTATTCTTTTTCTTTTCTTTTCTCTTTCAGCATATTATGGGGGTACAAATGTTTAGGTTACATATATTGCCTTTGCCCCACCCAAGTCAGAGCTTAAAGCATGTCCATCCCCCAGACAGTGCGCACCGCACTCATTATGTGTGTACATACCCATCCCCTTCTCCTCCCTCTCATCTTCCCAACACCCAATGGATGTTATTACTGTATGTGCAATTTAAGTGTTGATCAATTAAAACCAATTTGATGGTGAGTGCATGTGGTGCTTATTTTTCCATTCTTGGGATACTTCACTTAGTACAATGGGTTCCAGCTCTATCCAGAAATACATTATAACACTATTTTCCCATGTGGAATTTCAAAGAATCTTGAATAGTCAAAACCATCTTGAGAAAGAAGAAAAAAGCTTAAGGTCACACACATCTTAAGTTCAAAAAATATTACAAGGCTACAGTAATCAAAACAGTATGGTACTAACATAAAGGTAGCCATACAGACCAACAAAACATAATAGAGTGCCAAAAAATAAACCCATGAATATATGGTCAATGATCTTTGACCAGGGTGCCAAGACTACAGAATAAGGAAAGAATAGTTTCTTTAACAATTGGTGCCGGGAAAATTAGATATATATGTAAAAGAATAAAAATAGACCCTTATCTTACAACTAAAGTTAACTCAAAATGGGTTACAGACAAAATATAAGACTTGAAACTATAAAACTTGTGCAAGAAAACATAGTGGAAAAGCTTCATAGCATTGCAATAGGCAATGATTTCTTGGATATGACACTAAAAGCACAGGCAACAAAATCAGAAATAGACAAATGTATCTAAATCAAACTTAAAAACTACTGCACAGCAAAAGAAACAATCAACACAGTGAAAAGGCAACCTACAGAATGGGAGAAAATATTTGCAAACAATGTATCAAACAAGAGATTAATTTCCAGAATATATAAAGAATTCCTATAATTCAATAACAAAAACAAACAAATAGACTGATTTAAAAAATGGGCAAAGGAATTGAATAGACATTTCTTAAAAGAAGATGTTCAAGTGGCCAACAAGCATATGAAAAGTTGTTCAATGTCACTAATTACAAAAAAATGTAAATCAAAATCACAATGAGATATCATCTCCTACCCATTAGGATGGCTATTATAAAAATAACAAAAGAAAAATATCAAGTTTTGGCAAGGCTATATAGAAATTGGAATTTGGAAATGTTGTGCACTATGGGAGGAACTATAAAATGATTCAGCCTCTGTGGAAAACAGTATAGAAGTTCTTCAAAAAATAAAAAAATAGAACTTCTATATGATTCAGCAATTCTACTTCTGGATATATATCCAAAAGGATTGAAAACAGGATCTTGAAGAGATATTTGCACATAGGCGTTCACTATAGCATTATGCACAATAGTCAAGGTGTGAAAGCCTCAAACTTCCACCAGTGAGTGGATGAATAGAGAAAACATGGTATATATATATATACACTGGGATGTTATTCAGCCTTTAAAAAGAAGGAAATCTTGCCATATGGTACAATGTGAATGAACTTTGAGGACATTATGATAAGTGAAATAAGCCAATCAAAAAAACACATATACTGGACAATTCCACTTATAAGAGGAATCTAAAGTAATAAAATTCATAGAAAGAGAAAGTGGAATGGTTATTGCCAGAGGCTTAGGGGTGGGGAAATGGGAAATTGTTCAATTGTTTAAAAAGTTTCCATTGTGAATTGTGCTGCTATAAACATTCGAGCGCAGGTGTCTTTTTTGTAGATTGTCC
>VBSM01000529.1:33827207-33847427 GCA_008086735.1 Cheirogaleus medius
GTAGGATGTGAAAATTTTCTCCCATTCTATAGGTTGTCTGTTTGCTCTCATGACTGCTTCTTTGGCTTGCAGAAGCTTTTTAGTTTGATCAGGTCCCATTTATTTATTTTTGTTGCTGCTGTAATTGCCATAGGGGTCTTCTTTATAAATTCTTTGCCTAGGCCAATGTCTAGCAGAAAAGGACAATCTACAAAAAAGACACCTGCACTTGAATGTTTACAGCAGCACAATTCACAATTGCAAAGCTCTGGAAACAACCCAAGTGCCCATCAATACATGAGTGGATTAATAAAATGTGGTATGTGTAGACCATGGAGTACTATTCAGCTCTAAGAAACTATGGTGATATAGCACATCTTGTGTTTTCCTGGATAGAACTGGAACCCATACTACTAAATGAAGTATCCCAAGAATGGAAAAACAAGCACCATATATACTCACCAGAAAACTGGTATTAACTGATCAGCACCTAAGTGGACACATAGGAATTACATCTATTGGGTATTGGGCAGGTGGGAGGGGGGAGGAGGGGATGGGTATATACATACATAATGAGTGAGATGTGTACCATCTGGGGGATGGTCACGCTTGAAGCTCAGACTTGTGGGGGGAGAGGGGGCAAGGGCATTATATGCAACCTTAAAATTTTTACCCTCAATATATGCTGAAATAAAAAAAAATAAAGTTTCAGTCATTCAAAATAAAATAGTTCTAGAGATCTGTTTTATAACAATGTGTATATCGTTAACAATACCATACTATACACTTAGGAATTGTCAAAATGGTACACTTATGTACTTTTTACTACAACATTTAAAATAAAAAAACACTATGTATCATGTCAGCACTGGGGTCAGAACATAAAAGAAGAGCAAGATAGGGAAGGACATGGGTGTAGAAAGTATTAGCAAATAGGAGTATAGAAACCATTTCAAATAGAGAGAACAGCTTGAGCAAAGGGGTCAAGTAAGAGACACACTGATACATTGAGAGGATTGTACACAGTTTATTGTTGGTGGAGTGTAAACTTCAAAATCAAGTCTTGGTGGGCTGTGTAGGCTTTTTAAAGGAATGTGACCTTCATTTCATAGATAACTGGGAACCATTGATCTATTTTAAGAAGGGAAGTGTCATACTCAGATTTATGTTTTAGAGAGGTTACATAGGAAACAGATGTAAGGAGCGTAAAGTTTAAAGCAGGAAGACGAGTTTGGAGAATGTTTCAACATCTGGATGAGAAATGAGATACCTGATCTAGAGGAAGGATGGATAAATAGGATGGAAAGATTAAGAAATATTTAGGAGACAAATTTAGCAGACTTGATAGTTCAGGTATGAAGCTAAGGTAAAAGAGAAGTTGAAAGCACATTTTTTTTGTTTTGTTTTGCTTGAGTAATAGGATGGACAGTGGTATGAAAAATTCAAATAGAGGAACACTGAAAGAGAATAAACAGATTTGAGGTAAAAATATTGAGTTTTCTTTTAGATGTGTTACAGATAAAATGCAATAGACACATAAGTGTTGGCATCTATCAGGAGCTTGGATATATGGGCCTGGAGATTAAGCGAAGATCTGGTTAGGAGAAAATAAATTTTAGAATCAACCACATATAAATGGCATTTAAAATTACAAAAGATGATCAAATTCAAGGATAAGGGTAGAGCAATAAAAACAGTGGTCCAAGAACAAAAACTTGAGGAACATCAACATTAAGGAGAAGCAAGAGGAAGAGGACTTTCAAAGGAGAATAGAAATGATGGAGATTTAGGAGAAAAGCCAGAAGAATATATTGTCATGAAGTCAAACAATAAAAAATGCCAAAAATGAAATAATGACGTGTCCAATTCTAGAGTTCTTACATGATAAGAACTGAAAATGTTTCTATATTTGGCAATTTAGCAATTAAGAGACCTTTGGTAACCTAAATAAGAGCAGATTAAGTAGAGAAGTAGGAATGACGGCCAGAATTCAGTGGACTGAGGACCAAATGAAAGATGAACCAGGATTCATATACCCTTTTAGTGATTTCCAATGAGTAAGGGAAGGAGAAAATATGACACCAAGGAATGGACATATCTGAAGATTCAAGGGACTTTTTCAAATATTATATAACACTTTTCCCTTAGAGATTATGATCTAACAGACTTTGCCAACCCCCATTCACCCCCAACTCCACTGCTATAGTGAGCATCTATACAGCTGTCCCTTGGGTATAGGGGACAGAATGAAAGCCTGCAAATCTCTGATAAATCAAGTTCTTAATCTCTTTTAGATCATAGACCCCTTTGAAACTCTGATATAATTACACTCAAAACTTTCAATACAATTTCAGGAAGTTTAAGGTCCCTGCCCTCACACACTGTCAAGAGACTCTTCTCTTGATAATGTTGTCCCAAGATCAGGCAAATGATAATAGTTATTATAAGAGTACACTAACAGTAAGCATTTATGTTTGATACTTTATAATGTACAGCACACGTTAACATTTTTTCTTTTATTTGATCCTCCCTAAAAATCAACATTTTATAAATAAGGACAATGATGTTACTCACAGTTAGTAACAAAGAATCTGATTCTAGGCCCCTTAATATCAAATCCCCTGCACAGACACTTGAGAACATGTCACAGTGTTTGGTGAGCTATCAGTGCTATTCAGATGTGAACACTTATCACCACTGGGACTCACATATGTACAGCTTTTCTAATGGTGTCATAAACTTGGAGAGGCAAAATGATTGCCCAGGCTCATACAGCTAGTGAGTGGCAGAGTTCTTGTCTCCTCATGCTTTATCATATGATCTTTGCCTTCTTCCTGGGCACAACTACTCAGAGAGGAGCACTATATGCTGGTTTTGTCTTGGCTGGTTCTTCTGTGCTCTGAGCATCAAGATGTTGGGACATAAACAATAGTCCAGATCAACTCCATCTTCCCTGCATTTCCTATCTCCTCATAGAACTAGAGGTTTGATTGAATAGCTTTCCCCAAATTCACTTCTTCTTGCTTCTATACATGGCTTTAGTTTATTGCCAAAGTGATTCCTTGGAAATCCCATACTTCCTCTTTCAAGGACACAGAGGAGGGCAGCATAGAATCTTTCCTTTGTAAATAAGGCTTTTCCTCTTCTTCATTGTTCCCATGTCCCTTAAACAACCACCATCCATCTATATTTAGGTCCTATTGATCTCCTTTAACTGTCTTGTTCCTCCTAGACTCTGGAAAGCACTTTGACTTTATAGAAACTGAGTGCATTTCTACATCCTCTGATCGCATGTGTAAATGAACTACAGTTACGTGAAATATAAATATTCCATCCTACCTCTGGCCCTGGGGTCAATCTCACTAGAAAAGTGGGATGGGGGTGGAAGTGGGTGGGGTTTCTGTTTAAAAGGGTATTGGACTGAGAGTCAAAAGACGCCAGCACAAGCCCCAGTTCTATCATGTCCTCGTAATGTGATCTTGGATGAGTCAAAGTGCCTCTGTGGGCTCAGGTCCTTTCTCTGAAAAACAAAGGGGTTGTAATAAGTGACCCTAATGGCCCTTTTATGTCTCCTTTCACAAATTACATTTTATGTTGCTTATGTAACTATTTAACTATATTAACTAATACACTGTAAAATTATAAATAAATGAAATTTTAGAAAATATCTTATAAATGAAAAAGCCCCTCACAGATGTACTCACTGCTCTGATGATGTTATAACTGAATTCCTGGATCTCCACAAACCTCCAGGAACCTGTGACTTTCACATTAGGAGACAATCCCAGTTTTTTCCAATCTTTGCTCTGATTTAGCCATTGAGCACAGCTATTAGGAAAATGAAGTTAATTTGGCAGAATGACCAGATCATGTCAGCATTAAACAAAGGGATTTGGAAGGAAGATTTAGAAAATAAGTTTTGGCATTAGCCAAAGAAAGGAGAAACAGGCCAAGTTCAGAAAACTGTTCAAACTCAAGTACTTGGGTTGAGAGAAATGGGCAAAGAAGGGTTGAGAATCATTAGGAAGAGGGGCACCTGCATGTGTTTGGGGGAAGGAGAAAGTTTTGGAATTCATAATCAGCAGTTCTTTCTTTTCTTTTCTCTTTCAGCATATTATGGGGGTACAAATGTTTAGGTTACATATATTGCCTTTGCTCCACCCAAGTCAGAGCTTCAAGCATGTCCATCCCCAGATGGTGTGCACCACACTTGTTATGTGTGCATTTACCTATCCCCTTCTCCCCCGCTCCCACCTGCCCAACACCTGATGAATACCAATTTGATGGTGAGTACATGTGGTACTTGTTTTCCCATTCTTGTGATACTTCACTTAGTAGAATGGGCTCCAGCTCTATCCAGGATGATATAAGAGGTGCTAGATCACCATTATTTTTTTGTGGCTGAGTAGAACTCCATGGTATACATATACCACATTTTATTAATCCACTCATGGATTGATGGACACTTGGGTTGTTTCTACATCTTTGCAATTGTGAATTCTGCTGCTATAAACATTATAGTGCAGGTGTCTTTTTTGTAGAATGTCTTTTTCCAAGAAAACCAGATGAAGAGACTCTTCATCACCACAAGCAGAGAGCAAGTCAGTGCTGGGTAGAACAAGTAAGCAGGCAGTCCAACTGGGACTTTTTTGCCAGGGCATGCAAAAAAGAAAAACAGCAAGCTCAGCCATGGTGACCTTGGAAAGTTTCCTGGGACCTCAGAAACCACTTAATCCAGCACTAACACATATATTCCAGTAATTTATAATGTCCCATCAATTTAATATTTTAAACAACTCAAATAATTATCTCTGGCCTGGTTAAGAAATGAAATGTATATCATCTCAAACTTAGATCATTTCATGTAAATGAGATTGAAATGAAACTTAGATCATGTTTTTAAGTGAAGGAGCAAAGGAACCATACAGATGAAGTACTAATTTTCTATCCAACTTTAACTTTCTTCCTAAACTATATTTTGGATAAAAGAAATAATTTCTATTTCTAGTTCTTGTCACTCTCTGATGGATATCTGTTAACACCAAGTTTACAGTGAGGGACCCAGATGTAGCTACCACAGTACAGTGTGGGAAAGGTAGAGAAGGATCTTCTTCTTCCTCATTCTTGATACTGTATTGCTATGGCTGTTGCAAAGATATTTAGCAGTGGAAGTATTAATAAAGAACATTGTTTTATGGGAAGGGCAAGGCCTAGCCCAGTTTGGTAATGAGTAATTCAAAGAGGTAAAACTATCGCTAGTGCAGGGAATAATCAGAGAAAAGCAGGTTGCCCAGTGAGGATTGTGAGTTGAGAACTGATTAGAAATGATGCAAAAGTGGTCAGCTGAGAACAGTTTATGAAGACCTGACTACCTTGTCTACAAATTGGAAATTTAATCCTACAGGTGAAAAAAATCCTACTTGGGTTTTCAGAAAGTACTTGGTATTCCCAGTGTATCACTACTAAACTCCTCAGGACCTAAAATATGGGATGTACTCAATAAATAGGTGTTAAGCAAAAAGTAACTTCCATTTATGTCCAAGAGGAAAGTGTAAGAGAGCCAGATTGGTAAAGAGGTCAGATTTGTGGCACTCAGCCATTGATTTCTCTCTTTGCAGGTCATTATCCAGACTGTGCTGGCTAGCTGCCTAGATTGAACTACTTTTCATTGAGTATTTATCATGTTCAGACTCCATGCTTAGCATCACTATACACAAATAATATCATTTTATCTCTTTCTTAAAAGACCCTAAGAATTAGGTTTTGTTATTCCTTGATTTACATGTGAACAAAGGGAGTTATCTGCCTCAGGTCATGCAGCAACTAAGTTGCACCAGGATTTGATCAAGAGATTGATTCTAAAGCCTGTGAATGCTTCACTACATTCAGAGGAGCAAGCTTCATGTGGCTAATTAAACAGGAGATTTTATGTATCCCATTTCCATACACATTCCAAAGAGGCTTTTATTTCACAGCCTCCACAAACAATAGCAGCGTACTACGAATATTGTGCAAACGTGTTTTTAATAAACTGCCTCAAAATTAGCTGTATGCCTTAAGCTTTTGTATTCTCAGGAGGCCTTATTAGATAAAGATAAGATATTTTAGAAAATCCCCCATCCCTAACTACTTGAAGACACATTAATCATTTAAAATCCCCCCAAAACTGTGGGCAAAATGTCATATTGTTGACTCTAGCTTAATGAATATAAATGTTGCCCCTTCCCTTATGAAATATCTTTGGATGAACATCCACAAATACTAAACACAAGTAGGCCCTGAAAATACTCTAAACAAATAGACCCTACCCAGCCCTGCTGGGAGTCCTATGTGGTTATAATTCTACCTTTTCTTTTGCTCCAGCTTTCTCTTTGTAAAGTTATTTGAAAGTGTATTGTTTTCCCACCCTGGAAATGCTATTTTATACTCCTCTGTTTTAAATAGGATGGTGGATGTAGCAACGTGATATTCTTTTCCTTCCAGAGGTTGCCTTTTCCTCCTTAGAAAATGAATTTTCTACCTATTATTTCAAAGAACCCTGCCAAATGGGTGTCTTGCTTAGTGCCCAAGTACATCCTTAGGATGTAGGCAAGATATCTCTCAGTGACAAAAACCAAACAGCAGTCCATCAAATCCATGTAATTGTTTTTAAAATGCCCATTCCTTTTATTAGTAGCACTTCCACTGCTTTCATAAAATGGTCATACTCTCTTTGAAATCTCTCTCTTATTTTCCATTTATGTGTTGAAAAAATATTTCAATTATAGAAATATGCAGTTGAGTTAGAAAGACAGTTCTCATTCAACCACAACCAACCCGCAATTTGAGAAGAGAAAAAATAGACTAAAATTTGCTTTTGACAAAAGCCACAAGAAATAAAAAGAGTGTGAGGGAAACACTAGTTTTGTCAACAAGATCATGACAACTCTGTACTTACAGTTCTTTACCTGTAAAATAGATATAATAATCTTCAGGGTTTTTATGAAAATTAAATATTATATGTGAAAATGCCTGGCACAGTTCTTGGTAACTAGAAAAACTCAATAAATAGTAGTAATGTAGTAGTAGTGGTTGTTATCATTGTTATTACAAGGCAAACATTAAACCTTCATTCTTTATTCATCAAATATTTATTGACCATGTATGACACAGTACTCTCCATGAAAGAAGATCTCAATGTTTTGAAGGAGACAGACAAGTATACATTTAACTACAGTTTAACAATCACGTATTAAGCTCCTACTTTTTTCTTGGAAGCAAAGGAATAAATAAGACCCCCTATTCAGAGTGCAAGGCTAGTTAGGGAGACAAACACATAAACAGATTTAGTACAGTGTATGGAATTATGGTAATAGGAGTATGTCCAGGGTGTCTGGTCCTTGTTAGAGCTCATAATTTATTTGAGAAAGAACTTCAGTGATGCTGGCCAATGAAGAGTGGAAGGAGAAAGGGATCAAGAAGAAAAGGTTGTGAAATAACCCACTAACCTACTTACCATCATTAGATGCACTATGCCCGAATGTGGGGCCAGGGTGATTGGGGCAGAATTTTGTGTTAGTGACCCAATGTGGTAAACAAGTGGCATGGATGTAGGATCCAAGTAGCAGGTGAGGTTAAAATCAAGCAGGTGGTAAAGATCTTGGGAGATTAGTTCATTCAGGTAGTATAGGGAGAGAATTTTGCCTATCCAGGAGGTGGGACTGATTGAGGCAGATGTGTCAGAACTCTAGCCAAAGAAGTTGAGATTCAGACTTGAGCACCAGTCTTAGCCAATCCTAGTAGGAAACTGGAGTGCTGGGCAATAAAGCTGATGCAGAAGTCCAGTTGCTTGTGGTACAAAAAGGTCCTCCATGATCATGCAAATTACTCAGACTTCCCAACCTACCCTCACACCCAGACACTATGTTTGTAGCAGAAGACTAATTTTAGACATCATCTGCTGGTACTCTGAGACTAGTAATAAGCCTCCTGTTTAGAAAAAAAGACTGACATGCAGTATTGACCAGAAAGCCTTGAGAATGAAGGGGTAGGAAAGGGATAAAGGTAGTATCAACTATACCTGTTGTTGAAACATTTTTTAAAGTTGGGAAAAGCAATTCTTAGCCTCTTTCCCATCAAGACAAGGGGAAGTCATTTGTTCTCATTTGTCTGAAGTTATCAGCAGAGGCACCATCATTCACTGCCATTTTATAATTTGAGTGTCACATAACCACTGTAATAGAAACTTGAAAAAGTAAAGGACCTCACTTCATTTTTCTCCACTGAACTTCTCTCATCTTCTACATATACGTAGATTCATGGATTTTTTTTTTGTCTCTCAGGAGAGCCACAAGGAACTTCTCAGAAATATTCCAGCATATGCAAATCCTAACTAGGCAGACAAAAATAATGTTTGTTCTTTTACTCATGTGCTTCATGGGAGTTTTGCCTTGTTTGCATGTTACTTTTCAAAATCATTTTCAAATGGAAACACGAAGCTAAAAACAAGAAGAGGAGTATCTAGGGCTGGGCTGGGTGAAAGGGCACCAAATCCAGAGAATAAGTTCTTTTAATAGCTAATGAATATTTCTCCTGCACATATCAGATGGTTACTATCAGGGGCAGTTTCTGCAGCTTCCATTATATAGGTAACAGGTGATGAAATTCCCCAAAGATGAACTGTAAGATGAATAGTCTCTTTGTTTGTTTGCTGAGGATAAATAGCAGTACTCCTATGTCTAAATATACTGAAGAGTATGTATACTGCCAAAGGCCTGCCAGGATCCCTAAACATTCTTACGGTTCATTTCCCTTTGTTCCCAGGAGTTCATAGTGTTTCTGTCTCTACCTGCTGGGCAGTTTCAGCTCTCTTCCTCAGGTGCTCTCTCCATATCTAAATTTAAATAAGAACCGCCATCACTGTGGATTATTCAGAGCAGCCACCCTCTTTGCCCAGGTCTAGACACAATATGTTCCTTGTCTATAAACCATAGGGAAGACATTCCACTGCCATCAACACTATATTAAGAAACAATTACCCCCAAATATTACCTTCTGTGGGTTTCATCTCCTCTTCTCTATATTCACCTCTACTGCCTTTGTTCAAGCTTCATCATCTATTACCTATATTACTAAAGTCCTCAACTTGCCTTTCTGTGGCCATTATCTTTTCTGCTCCATGCTTCCCTCAACCTCTTCCTCTTCCTATCCCAAACTTATGCACTACTCCATTGATAGTGACATAATATATTATTGTCCCTCATTTATTGTGAGGAAACCAAGGTTCAGGAAGCTTACATAATTTGCACAAGGCCATATGGCTAGTAGATGCACCAAAAGAGCATCTGAGATATATTGACAAGGCAAACATATAGGTACATATTGACTTCTAATTATTTTTCCAGTATTAATTCTAGGTTCAATAGGCATAAAGATGAATAAGATATCTGACCATATCTAAGTTTGAGAAGCCCACAGTGGAGGAAACACTCATACTAACAATAATTTACAATATAATGTGGAAAGTTCAAAGCTAAGTGGCAAAGTCAGAGTTTCAACTTAGTCTCTCCCAGTTAGACCACTGGTTGCCAATCTTTGCAAAGATAAAGGCCTTTTAAGTGTCAAAACTTTCCTCTAACTTTCTCATGATAGCATTTGTATTTTTAGTCAATTAAGAACAGTGCAATGGTAAAAATCTACAATTAAGTTAGTAAAGGTTCCAAATGAATTTATATTTTATTAATGAAAACAGCATCAGTGTCCATTTGAATTCACATCTTTGTGAGATATACTATTAGTTCGGTGAGTGACTGAATGAATGTATGAGTTTGGGACCTCCTTGCAATAACCTTGTGGCTCCCCCATGGTCCTTAGCCCATTCACTGGGAATGGGTGCCAACCTTGTAACCTCTTCTCACACAATATACCTCCTAACAGGGTTCCTCACTGTTGACAAGTAGAGAGCTAGAGTGCAACATGTATATGTGGAGGTCAGATAAGCATGTGCCTTGCTCAGACCTTGGAGAGTGATAAGAAGCTCTCAATCTCTCCTCTAACCCATACATAGGAAGGGAAGAAGTAGAGAGGGAGAGAACTACTATTTCCTAGCAGCTGCTCTATGCTAGTTACATAATTTATAATCTAAAAGTTACATCTACTCTGATATTTAAGCCTTTCAACAGAATCTTGCACCTCCTCCTTATGCCTAAATTCCTACCTTTCCATTCCTCCACCCCATTTACCTTTTTCTTTCTTATTATTCCCAAACATACTTTGCTCTTTTATATTTCAATGGCTTTTCTAAAGCTATCATTATGCCTGGAAAATGCATGACTAATTCCCATTTTTTATCCTACTTAATTCTTTCATACTTCAAGATACAACTCTTTTCTGAAGCTATCCCAACCTATACAAGTAGTTATTCTCTCTCTTCTTTATGCTCCCAACACACCTGGTTTGCCCTTCCCTATAGCACTAAGCACATTATATCATATTCATTTATTTACAAATGTGTCTTTATCACTGGCCTATGCTCTTTTGGTGGCTGTGACTGCATCTCATTTCTCTTGAACCACCAGTGTGTAGGATTGTGCCTGGAATGTAATATACACTCAATAAAAGATGGCTGAATGAATGAATGAATAAATGCATGTCTTAATAATCTTTGGCTGCATGTGTCAACATCGACATACTCTTCTGAAACTGTCTGCTTCAAGTATGGTGAATAAATTATGGCTTTTGTCCTATCATCTGTCACTTTCTAACCTACTCTTCTGTTGAGATGATTATAAAAGCCTAGGATATTAGTGTTGGAAGAGATCTTAAAGGCCATCTAATCTAATCTTCCCACTAGGGAAAAATTCCCTTTCTGTGATCCAGAGCCATTCATTCTCTGATTGAACATCTCTAATGATAAGGAGTTGATTGCCTTATAAGGGAATTCAATCCTTCCTTAATAATATTATTAGGAATGTCAAACTGTATCTATTAATTCTTACTGCTTCTGTTCACACCTTTGAAACTCTCCTATTTACATGTATTTTCTCCTTCATCACATTCCAGCTATCTGATGAAAGATCGAAAAATTAAGCAGTTGCTTGTGCAAGGCATTCTGGGACCTCAGAAACCCACACTGGTTTCTGGTATCAAGCTAAGGAGTCAGATTTAGCTGTAGAGGCAGCTGGCAGGGACAGTCAGGTTTAGTGACCAAGAGATTAGCAAATGTGGGTTAACCCTGGAAGGCACCAGGAATCAAGATGATGAAAAATAACATAGATAGCCTAGGTAACACTCTAAGCTGAGGACAGGGGAGACAGCATAGGCAAAAACATGGCGTTAAAAAAGGAGTTCAGCAATAGAAGGATAAAGTGTCAAAGAAGACATGGAGTGGTGAATGCAAGACTTGACAAGTAGTCAGAAAACTAAATGTCAGAGAGGTGAAGTGACTTTCCCAAAGTTACATAGCTGGATAAGGGAGGAGGTTGGCTGTAGCAAAGGTCTTCTGGGTTTGAGCTATTTTTGCTAGTCAAATAGTCTTTATACTGTTTCACAACATCTCCCTGTCAGCTCACTCCTCGGTAGCAGTCATAAAATGATGTTTTAAAAATTACTTATTAGATTGAGTTTAACCTCCTCACTGGAGCTTTTACATTGCAGTGGCCCCTCCACAGCCCTGATGACTGGATCCTAAAACAAGTTTACACCACAAGGGCACTTAGGTCAGAGCTTCCAAGTCAGAGGCCTACCCATTACTATTGTACACTCCCTTTTCTATGATGCACAGGATTATCACCCACCATGAAACAACACATTCTTTAAATACTTCAGTTAACTGGTCAGTCTTATGGATCTCAAAGCATTTTCAAAGATGATTTTGCATATTTCTCCTCTGACCAGTTTTAAGTTCAACTTCAGAAAAATCTAATTTCCATTGTTCTATGTCCCTGGGAGATGCCTCATTCTTCTACTTTTAAATGCCTATACAATTTTCAGCCTTTGCCTTTGAAAGAGACAAAAACATAGACAGGGCAGGCCTCACATTTTAGGGGTTTTGTTTGTTTGTTTGTTTATTTTCTCAGATGAGCAGAGAGGACCTTAACTAGACCAGCATGAAACATGGCTGGGTAATAAATATCTGGCCCACCTTCTTGTGGTTTATTTTAAAATAGAACCAAGAAGGTCACCTTGATTACAATACCTAAGACACATTTTTGAATACCTACAGGCCTTGATCTTAATGTTCAGAACCCATTGTTCTTAGGGCTGAAATGAACTGGAACTTACTTGGAAAGCAAAAAGATGAATCCCTTAAGAATTAAATTATACTTCCTTTCTCCCTGTTGCTTTTCCTATGTGCAATGTTCTGTATAAAATTGTTCCCTTGTTTCTTCAATTTCTTTCCATTATTATGTAGCAGAAAGACCACGATCCTTGTCATCATGAAGACTTGGTTTGAATCCTGGTTATGCCACTTGCTAGCTACCTTGCTTTGGGTAGGTTCCTTAACTTTTTTGAGATTCAAATTCTTCCTTGGTAAAAGAAGAAAAGAGTATTTATCTCTGAGGATTATAGAGAAGGTTAAATTATAAAACATGCATGGCAGAGCTTAACATAATTCTTAGCATGTATTATATGCTAAATAAGTCATAATTTTCTTCCCCTTTTCCTACCCTATTTCTCACCATGACATCAAATGTTTCTTCTCAGAGCAAAGACAACTAACTGCCCTACTCAGAGTAGATCTCATCAGCAGATACGGTGCCCTAGGACCCAAAGAACACCCTTCCCTCTTACTCTGCAGTTCTCCTCAGAGAGATCAGTTTTTGTCGCCACAAAGATACAGGTTTGTATCCCAGTTCCCCCACTTTCAAGGTGAGAGTGAAGTCAGGCAAACCTCTAACTTTTCAGGGGCTCTGTTTCTTTATCTTTAAACAAAAATGTCACTCATGCCATACATTTGCTGTCTGTGAAGACTAAATGAATGAAAAGCATGGTGTGGAGATCCTGACCCATTACAAACAGTGAAACTGTAAAGTTTTCAATTAATTATCAAGAAATATTTAGGGTTCCTTTGTCTGCCCAATCTAAGCTAAATATGCTAAATAGGAGCAGAAATTTAAAACACACACACACACACACACACACACCCCTATTTCCTGGCCTCTAGTAGCTCACAGTCAGGAACAAGATGTTCAGCAAATAAGTACTAAATATACTTGGGGACTGGTTCGAAAATGCATTTAGAGATTTCTCCCCTCAGTGCATCCAGTTCTAAAGGGGTTTCATTGTGCTATAAACCATAAATGACAACCATCCTGGCTTAATGAAAGATTTTTATATCAAAACAAAAAATATCAATCAAATCTAAGCATTATAACTGGGGCTAAAAGTCACATCCAATTCCCCAAGATAATGGGATTCTCTCTTCAACATCCTCTGGAGTTGACAGAGTGTTCAATGACTGCACATGCACCGAAGTCCTCACTGACTATTGGAAAGCACAATCGCATGTGGAGCTACGTATGGATAATACTCTCCATATTTAGTTAATTTATATGGCTGCCTAACCCCAAGACAATTTTGTGAAAACAAAGATTAAACTTCTTCAAAAGGTACAGTTAAAATGTAGAATTTGGAAAAAGAGAAAGATACACCATCAACAGCCATGCACTCCTTCTCTTGCATAATATTCACTATATTTGGGTAGCATTTTACCACTTACAATCAACATTCTTACTTATTGACTTATTTGTGATCCTCAGAGGAACTCTGTGAGGAAAGTACCTTCATGATTTAAAAATCTATTTTTTCCCATTTTATTTATTTATTTATTTTTTCAGCATATTATGGGGGTACAAATATTACGGTTATGTATTTGCCCATGCCCCCCTCCCCCCTTATTTTTTCCCATTTTATATTTTCTTTGAAATAGAGTTGTGTCTTACAATCAACACATCATTTCTTCTTTTCATGGAAAGTTAATAAGTCAATAAAAACCTAATTAAATTCTTGTAAAATAGAAGTACCTTACCATCAAAATATGCTTTTTCTTTTTTAGAGAGATTTGAAGCTAACATCCAAATAAAATGTTTAACTCAATGACCAGAGCAAGTGAGTGGAAGAATGAGGGCTGGAATATCTAGCAGGGATGATTCAACATATGCAAATTTATAAATGTAATTCAGAATATAAATAGAAGTAAAAACAAAGACTATATGATCCTCTCAATAGATGCAGACAAAGCACTTGACAAAAGTCAGCACCCTTTTATGATAAGAACACTTAACAAAATAGGCATAGATGGGACTTATCTCAAAATAATAAAAGCCATATATGACAAACCCACAGCCAACATCATACTGAATGGGGAGAAATTGAAAGGATTCACTCTTAGAACTGAAACCAGACAAGCTTGCCCTCTATCATCACATCTATTCAACATAGTGCTGGAAGTTCTAGCCAGAGCAATAAGATAAGAGAAAGAAACCAAGAGTATGCAAATGGAGCAAAAGAGGTAAATCTATCACTCTTTGCTGATAATATGATCTTATATCTAGAAAAACTCAAAGATTCTGCCAAGAGACTCTTAGAATTAATAAATAAAAATTCAGCAAAGTCTCAGGTTACAAAATCAATGTACAAAAATCAGCAACATTCATATACACCAACAACAGTCAAACTGAGAACCAAATTAAAGACTTAATATCTTTCACAATAGATAAAAAGGAAATAAAATACCTAGGAATATATTTAACTAAGAAGGTGACAGACCTTTGCAGGGAAAACTATCAAACACTGAGGAAGGAAATAGCAGAGGACATAAACACATGGAAAACCATGCTATGCTCATGAATTGGCAGAATCAATATTGTTAAAACATCTATACTGCCCAAAGTGATCTACAGATTCAATACAATCTCTATTAAAATACCAACATCATTCTTTGCAGATCTAGAAAAAATAATTCTATGCTTCATATGGAACCAGAGAAGAACCCATATAGCAAAATCAACCTTAAGCAAAAAGAACAAATTGGGAGGCATCAATTTACCAGACTTCAAGCTATACTACAAGGCTACAGTAACCAAAACAGCATGAAACTGGCATAAGAACAGAAACATAGACCAATGAAACAGGACTGAGAACCAGATATAAAACCATCCTCATATAGCTATCTGATCTTTGACAATGCAGACAAAAAACATACACTGGGGAAAAGAATCCCTATTCAATAAATGATGCTGGAAAAATTAGATAGTCACATGTAGAAGACTGAAACAGGATGTGCACATCTCACCTCTCACAAAAATTAGCTCAAACTTAAACCTAGGGCATGTAGCTATAAGAATTCTGGAAGAAAATGTTGGAAAAAGTCTTATAGACATCAGCCTAGGCAAAGAATTTTTGAAGAAGACCCCCAAAGCAATCACAGCAGCAACAAAAATAAATAAATGGGACCTGATCAAAGCAAAAGCTTCTACATAGCCAAGGAAGCTATCACTAGAGCGAACAGACAAGCCACAGAATGGGAGAAAATATTTGGATGCTCTACATCGATAAAAGGCTAATTACTAGAGTCTACATAGAACTCAGGAAAATCAGCAAGAAAAAATCAAACAACTACATTAAAAAGTGAGCAAAGGACATGAACAGAAACTTTTCAAAAGAAGATAGACTAATGGCTAAGAAACATATGCAAAAATGCTCAACACCTCTAATCAGGGAAATGCAAATCAAAACCACAATGAGGTATCACTTAACTCCAGTGACAATGGCTTTTATCAAAAAGTCTCAAAAAAACAAAAGTCGTTGTGGATATGGAGAGACAGGAACACTCATACGTTGCTGGTGGGACTGCAAACTAGTACAACCTCTCTGGAAAGTAGTATGGAGATACCTCAAAGAACTAAAATAGAACTACCATTTGATCCAGCAATCCCACTACTGAGTATTTCCCCAAAGGAAAAAAAAAGATATCTGCACTAGAATGTTTATAACAACACAATTCACAATTTCAAAGATGTGGAAATAACCCAAGTGCCCAATAATCCATGAGTGGATTAATAAAATATGGTATATATATGCCATGGAATACTACTCAGCCATAAAAAATGGTGAAGTACCTCTTACATTATCCTGGACGGAGCTGGGGCCCATACTTCTAAGTGAAGTATCACAGAATGGAAAAACAAACACCACATGCACTCACCAATAAATTGGTACTAATTGATCAACCCTTATGTGCACATATGGACGTGACATTCACTGGGTGTTGGGCCAGTGTGAGGGAGGAGGAAATGGGTAAATTCACACCTAACCGGTATAGTGCCTGCTATCTAAGGGATGGCACACTTGTAGCTCTGACTCGGGTGGTGCAAAGGCAAATTTATGTAACCAAAATGTTTGTACCCCCATAATATTCTGCAAAAAGAAAAGAAAAGAAAGAAAAGAATATCTAGTTCTGGGTTGTGATCTTTTTCATCATCCACCTCTGGTCCAGACTCAGCAGGGAGGACTATTCCTCCTAAAGGAAAATTAGGGTCTCCTCAAATCACGTAACTGAAAGAATCATTCTATACATCAAAAATATCACTTGAGCTATTAGCTTATTAGTTCTAATGCCTGAAATTTGCATCTTTGGCCTTTCCATTCATCTATATAAGCAATCCCTGACAGAACACCATATAATGTGTGCCTCTATGTGTAAACTATAATATTATGCCCCATCTTATTCCACAAAGGATTTGAGGTGACCTAAGGAAATCTACACCATAAAATTGTAAAATTAAAGAATACAATATAAAAAACAAGATTAGAAAAACAGGTCAAAGCTAGAGGCAGGGAAAATAGAACACAATCAGAAAGGCCCTAAGGGTCCATGCAGAAGATATTCTTAGGTCATGAAATTGGCCTTGAGTTTTATGATTATCACAGCAAAAAGAAGGACTTATTCGGTGTACATACCTATTCTATATATAAAACTTACCTAAAGTCATCTAAGAAACCAAAAGTTAATCCCTAAAATGAACCCATGTGGAGCTCTATACAGAGAAATTTATAGATACCATGGCCAGTTATCTCAATAAAGTTCCTAAGAGGAAATGTATAAACATTTTTAGTAAGATTTTTTTTTGTAGTGTTCCTTGACAAAATGTCAAAATAGGTCTCAGTGAAAGCCAACTGAGCATCAGACTAAATAATTCAAAACATTCTTATCCAAATACATGGCATCCTTATGATAAATCTATATTTAGTAATAATTTCTATAATTTATAAAGGAATAAATGGACTATAATTCTCTAAGTAACCATCCAAAAGCAACATTTAACAAAATAACTCATTTTGTTAATAAATAGATAATAATGAGTCCAGGTTATAGTGTCTGTAGGGTCTAGAGTACAAACATTTTTTATTTTGGTCTGAGGGAAGACCCATATCCTCACTAGTGTACCTGAACTCCACAGCTGAGAAGCCTAAAATATCTATAATAGCGAATATCCTACATCCACGTGGAGAGTTTTTCAACAGTGAGGATTTATGGCAAGATCTAGTAGTCACATTTAGCTGCTAATGGCCTTTAATATATTAAATATTAGTTTTTGAACTTAATCAGTGTAGACCTGAGCTCTGAGAACCTAGGACACAGGAAAAAAAAAAAGAAAAATAAATATTTTATAAAATATTGGGGAGATTCTAAGAAGGTCTTAATATTAGAGCCTTAATGTTTGGGGATGGAGAACTGGGTAACTGGGGATGAATAGTTGGGCACCTGGAAATATCAAGATAGTAAAAGAAAGGAAAGCATTGAAGAGGAGAGTATCACATAAGGGAGGAAGAAGCAGGATTTGGTGGTATGGGAAGGAAGAGGATTTATTGGTGCAGATAATGGTAATGGTCTTTCCCCCCTGCTTTCCTGTATCATCTAAGGTTTCCCACACAGGTACATGCATATGAAAAACTTCTGCCAAGTGTAAAAGTTTATATAGGGCAGCTATTCTTTAATTTTAGCTCCTTCTCAGCAGTTTTGTTTTGTTTTGGTTCTTTAATGCTCTATTTTGCCTTTGAAAAGACTTCTCTCAGGACTGACTACAAAATTTGTGAGGCTCAGTGCAAAATGAAAATGTAGGCTTCTTGTTCAAAAATTATTAAGTATGTTTCACAGCCATGCCTGGAGGCAGCGTCCAGGCCCAGATAGATCCTGTTTTAACATTAAAAGTACTAATGTGGAGGTGGAGCAAGATGGTGGACGAGAAACACTGCCAGACAGAGTGTCTCTGCAGAAAAGACAGCTTCTAGAAGATATTAGAAGAAAGAAGCAAGCAAACGACCATACATCGGATGGGGGTCAGAAGGAGGAGTGCCGGAGACTACGGGAGACTCCACAGGAGTAGGTTGAGGAGGAGAATGGGAAGGAGAGACCTCTGGAGCGAGCAGTCTGGAGACCAACGGCAAGGGTAGGTGGAGCGGTTAACTTCCCCCTCCCTTGCATCTAGGACTGCTGGTGGGCTCCCCAGCGGTTGGAGAGACCTGCGGGCACCAGTCCAGAGACGGCCACCGCCACTGAGCGGTGAGCCTGTAGCGGACGCGGCACCAGGCTCCCAACTCCCTTGGGGCCCCTCCGTGCACACAGACCTGACCGCGCGGCAGGTGCCATATTGCTGCACTCTCCCCTCCCCCGTCCGTACCGCGGCTGCCGAGAGAGACAATATAGCCACCAGCCGGAGGCATCTCCAGGGAATGGGACCTTCCCTTTTGGGGTCCTACAGCTGACTGAGGGGTACTCAGATGGGGAGCTCCCTACCCGCCAGCCCTCCCAGGTGCTGCTGGCCTGGTGATTCTGGGAGAACGGGGCAGACCCTGAGGCCGAGAGACATCTACCCACCTGGGGCTCCCCGTGGGGAAATTAGGACTGGCACCCCTCTCCCTGGTGGGGTCAGGGATTGAACTCCAGGGCCCAGAGGTCAGACCTGTGAACCAGATCCTGCGCACCCAGGTCTCACATTGCCCAGGGCAGAGAAGGGATATTCAGAAGGAGCCTACTAAGTTCTAGAGTCTGAGAAGTCCAAGATCAAGGTACTGACAAGACTGGGAGGTGAAGAAGGCGACCTGAATCACTCGAGGGGGTAGTTCTCCCACAGGACCAGTTTCACAGAATTACAGGGAAGCTTCGAGGGGCAGCAGTGCTGGGAAAAGGAGGAAAGTGACGCAGTGGATTTGCCGTGAAGTTCCGAGAATCCGAGTAGTACAACGGGGATTGGAGTGCAAGCTGGCCACGCTCAGCGGCTAGCTGAACGGGACTCTGTGATTTGTGCCACAGCAGGACGACTTCTCCTTCGCTGACCTCCACACCCACACAAGCAGGGAAGTGCCTGAAGTCAGCATGAAGAGGTCCAGAGCACATATCCCCGGATCTGCCAAGGATCATTCCTCCTGAATTCTAGATTTTACCTCATAATCCAGCCCCATCGCCTCTGATCCTCGATAAAGCAAACAGATGAGAAAGAACCAGCGAAAGTTCACAGGAAACATGAAGGAGCCAAGAGAAAAGTCACCTCCAAAGCAAAATTCTCATTCTCCATCGTCTGACACCAACTTACATGATTTGAGTAAACTGACTGTGGAAGATTTCCGAATATGGATTGCTACAAAACTATATGGAATTGAAGAGAAAACAGAATCACAACATAGAGAAACCACAAAAACTATACAGGAAATGAATGAAAGATTCTCCAAGGAAATTGAGGTTATCCAGAAGAACCAAACAGAAATTCTGGCAATGAAGGAAACAATCAAGGATATCCATAATACAGTGGAAAACCTAAAGACCAGGATGGACCATGCAGAGGAAAGAATCTCAGAACTTGAAGATTATGCCTATACTCTAAACAAATCAGAGGAAGAAAGGAAACACAGAAACAAGAGATAAGACCAAAGTTTAAAGGAAGTGTGGGATTATGTTAAAAAACCGAATTTCATATTAATTGGGATTCCAGAGGGGAAGAGGAGTATTCACAAGGGCTGGAAAACTTATTCCACAGAATACTGGAGGTAAATATGCCAGGCCTGGCTAGAAATCTTGATATGAAAATCCAAGAGGCACACAGAAGTCCTGGGAGACTCAACGTGAAAAGGCAATCACCTCGTCACATGGTTGTTAGGCTGACCAAAGTAAACGTGAAAGAAACAATTCTCGGTGCAGTGAGATGAAAATAGCAAATGACCTATAAAGGTAAGCCTATCAGACTAACAACAGACTTCTCATCT
>VBSM01000529.1:33857069-33882179 GCA_008086735.1 Cheirogaleus medius
ATAACAGCAAGCAAACATTTAAAAAAATGCTCATCATCTCTAATCATCAGAGAAGTGTACTCACTATTGAATTGGAAATAACTGATCAACACCCATGTGCACATATGGTAGTAAAACTCAATGGCAACCAAATAGGGGGGGAAGGAGAGAACAGGTAAATTTACACCTAACAAATACAATGTACAGTACCTTGGTGATGGGCACACTTACAACTTTGACTTGAACTGTCCAAAAGCAAATCATGGAATCAAAACATTTGTACCCCCATAATATTCTGAAATAAAAAAAGTGTCATGGGGGTGCAGTTAGAAGGTAATTGCAGTAATTGAGAAGAAATATGGTAGTGGCTCATATCAGTTCAACAACTTTCATAGGGCATCTACTTTTTCTGTCTCTCTAAAGGTATAAAGAAGATGAGATTGTCTTCACCTCAAGAAGGTCACAGTCAACAATCTTTTCCTAAACTAATTTCTAGCCTTATCACCTAGTACAGGACCTAGGGTTTGTTCATATTCCCCATTCTCAGCACACAGTCTTACAGCCAGCCCAAATTGTTCATTATTTTCCAAATACACCATGCTTTCTCATGTTTTGCAGTACTCTTTCTTTTGCACAGACACCCATTTCCTATCTTGCTAAGCTCATAAATTTCAACTCCTTCTTCAAGACTCAATTAAAATACCACTTTTTCAGGAGTTTTCCCTAACCACCTGTGCAGAATTGGCTATGCACCCTCCTCTTTTCTTTCCCTAGTATCCCATGCATACTGCTAACCCAGCTGTATTATAAATACATTGCTTTTGGACTGTAGATCACAGATATATGACTTATTTGATGTCTACATCTAGCAAAAGTCTTTGCCTTCAGTAACTTTTTACTAAACACAGGAAAGAAGTTAGGAAGGGAGAACATAAAAAAAAAGAGAGAGAGAGAGAGCAAGAAAGGAAAGAACTAATACAAGCCACTTATGAAAGGTTGCCAACCTGGTCTTGAAAAACTACTTGCTCATGGTCCTTTATAAAGAGACAACTGGGAGAAATCAGTAGAAGAACTACTCAGGTTCCAGGCATATTTCTCAGAAAATGTTTAGTTCCAGAAATAGCCCTGAAAAATATGGTAGATGACATGGTCAGTGGGAATCAGTCATCTATAAAAATTCCTCTGATCAAAACAAGCATCTGGATTCCTTGATCAATTCAGAAAAGGACTTGTCAGTGTTTGGGTCTTGACCTTTGCAGACTGCTTGAACTGTAATGGGGACACAAATATGCTAAGCAGGATAAATGAGTGACCAGTTCTGCAGTGCTGAGTGACTCAGCCTTGGCTGGAGATTGCTCTCACAGCACTGAGCTAGGAGGACTAGGGCTAGGGAGAGGTTAAGGAGCTCTGGAAAATTAGCCAAGCCTAGTGTAAAAGGTAAAGTCAAAACTAAAGGCAGAAGGGTAGGGAAATAGAATGTCAGTTGCTGGGTTGGGTCACTTACCCAACCTTATCAAACTTAATCCTCCTAACTATACTACAAGCTAGGCATAATCATCTTTTATAGACACATAAATTGAGGCATAGAGACATTAAGCAAATGTCCAGAGCCATATTGATACCAAGTAGAGCTTTCTTTCACAGATGTGTCTGTCTCTCTTCAGATCTCTTTCAGTCCAAGAATGAAGCCACCCATGTAGCTCCTCAGCTTAGGACTATGGCTTTGGCCTTAAAGGAGACCCAAGTTCCAGACATGGTTTTGTCTACCTTGCTATGTATCTCTAGACAAATCATTTCTCCTCTCTTAGCCTCGTTTTTATCATTTGTTCATTGAGAGTTAGGGCTAGGTGATCATTAAGGTCCCTTCAACATCTGAAATTCTGTGATATTTAGAAAGAATTTGAAAGATGCTACTTTCATATTTCTTTCTCCATCTCCCTTACCACACATCTGCATGCCCTCTCAAGAAGCAGTGTATAAAGCATATTTTTATACTATCCAGTTTGGAAAGAGAAGTTCGACAAAAGATAGAACCTCCAGAGATTTTATCACTGTTGGTTCACTCAGAACTATATATCCTCTCCCCGCTCCCCGCACACACACTTAATGTCTCATCTTCTTTGTTTTTGTCAGGAAATCCCACCCTCCACCCAGCAAAAGAGAGCTGCATTTATCTTCCACAATTCACTTTTTAAAAACTCTATCTTGGGGTTTCAGTTGCACTAAAAAACTCTATTCAGCATGTAATTGGAGAAAATATAATGGAAATATTGAAATAAAAATAATATTCTCCCTAATATATTCATTTTAATTGTTCCTTTTCTTCTCACTTGAGTGAGTGGGAGGTAATTCCTTCTATTTCAGTTACCTCTTCTTTAAATGACTGGGGTTTTATAATGTGCTATTTTGTGAGCTTAGGTTTTTGCTTTCCCCCACCAACTCCCTAATATTAAAGCACATCTGGGTTCAAGTTAAATAATTTTATTGTTTATGCTATACTTGATCATTAACCAAAGAGCAAACAATATTCTTCCTATGATCCAAATATGTTTATTAACTTCTTTTATCAAATTAAAGATTTCTGGAATGAGATGAAAAAATCAGACATGAAAATAAAAGCAAACTTTCATAGAGAGGCATTAAGTTCTAGAGACAATGTAGGGTATTTATGAAAAATGAGAAAATTGAACAGTAGTTCTTATAACTATAATATTTAAGAGGAAGTCATGTAGTTTTAATGCTCACAAAAAAACATTGTAAGATGGATATTATTAGCTTCATTTTATACCTAAGGAAACAAAGGCTCAGAAAAGTTACATAAATTGCTCAATCACCCAACAAGTAAGTGGTGGAACCTGGCTTTAGAAGTTGGTTCCAGAAAGAGGGATTAGGAAAAAACAGGGGTAAAGAGTTTGAATCTTCCAAATCCTCTATGATAATTAAGCTCAATAACCATCTTCAGTGACTTTTGGCAGTCTGAACTCCAAAACTGAACCCTACCCAAGACCACTTTGCTAGAGATACTTTCTTCAGTCTTGGAGACCCTGGAGCCCACTAGCAGAACTACTTAGGTTGGCAGCTGCCAGATTATAGGGTTGGATGTAGGCTGCTATCAAGCAAGATCTGTTTCAGATAGGCCAGCAAGATTCTTTCTCTGGGAGAGGTAGAAAATGTAGTACCTAAATGGTTTCACCAGTCTGAACTTTGATGCAAAAGAGTCACACGTGTGCAGGTACACATATACATTATTCACTCATACAGATACACACTAATTCATACATATCACATATAGCTCACACACACACACACACTACCTGGGAGAAGAAAATACAAACAGATGGCCCCCAACTTATCATGGCTCAACTTGGGATTTTTTGACTTTATGATTGTGTGAAAGCAATATGCATTCAGTAGAAAACCATGTTTCAAGTACCCATACAACCATTTTGTTTTTCATTTTCAGTACAGCATTCAATAAATTATATAAGATATTCAATACTTTATTATAAATTAGGCTTTGTGTTAAATGACTTTGCCCAACTCTAGGCTAATGTAAGTGTTCTGAGCACATTTAAGTTAGGTCAGGCTAAGCCATGACATGCAGTAGGTTAGGCATATAAAATACATTTTTGACTTATGATGTTTTCAACTTATGATGGGTTTATTGGGGCACAAGCACATCATAAGTCAAGGAGCATCTGTAAAAGAATTAAAAAGAGACCTGACTTTATATACTGCTGGTGAGAATATAAAATGGTGCAGTCACTTTGGAAAACAGCCTGACAATGCCTCAAAAAGTTAAATAGAATTACCATACAACACAGCCATTCTATTCCTAGGTATATGCCCAAGAGAAAAAAAAATTTTCTATACAAAAACTTGCACACAAATGTTAATAGCAGCATTATTTATAATAGCGAAAAGCAGAAATAACCCAAATGCTCATCAACTGATGAATGAATAAATAAAATATAGTATATCCATATGATGGAATATTATTTGGCCATAAAAAGAAATGAAGTATTGATATATGCTATTAATACAATATGGATGAACCTTGAAAACATACTAAATGAAAAAAGTCACAAAGAGCACACATATATGATTACATTTATATGAAATATTTGTAATACGCAATCCAATAGATGGAAGGTAGATTAAGGGTTTCCTATAGGGATAGTGGTTGGGAAAATAGGAGTGGCTGCTATTGGGTGAAGGTTTTTATTGAGAGGAGTGATGAAAATGTTCTAAAATTGTGCTGATGATTGCACCACTCAATATACTAAAAATCATTGAATTGTACATGGTTAATTAATAAGTAAAATATATGGTACATGAATTATTAATATATCTTAAAGATGTTGTTAAAATAAAAGACAGAGACTTGGTCAGACTCAGATCTAGTTGGCATATATGGAGAGATTATAAGATCATAAACCTTAAATACAAGAGTCTTCTCAGCATTAAAAATCTGACCACTCTTGGACTCAAGAAGAATATAATCTGCATAAAAGGACTACAGAAAGTAAGGGGGCACTACTATAATGATTTTTGTTTTGTTAATTACAAATAAATTTTATATTATTAAAGCAATGATATTCATTTTTAAATATTTTGCAAATAACTGAAAAGGATACCAAAAAAGAGAAAAAAGCACTCTAAATATCCAGAGATAATTCACTACAAATACTCATCTATATATTTTAAATGTATATGTGATATTTAACTTAGTTTCTAAATATTCTTTTGCAAAATTACATTTAATGACTTCATCTTAGGATGTTCCAAATATATCTAACCAATCCCTACTGATAGGTATTTAGAAAATTTATAATTTTTCTCAATTACAAGGTATACTGCCATGAACATCCCTAAAAATACATCTTTGAGTATATCTCTGATTATTTCTTTCATTATCAGAAATATGAATCCCCAAATCTAGCAGAGCAGCAGGTAAAGGACAGCTCATATTTTAACTTTTGGTCCTTGTGAATCCCTTGTCTCTCTGTTCCTGGTCCAATTACTTAATTACCCTAAAAGGTAAACACATGGTCCCAAATAAATGTAATCTGATATAACTGTAACATTTATCAATTAATATTAACTGAAAGTCAACTCAAGGTATTGATTTATATCCAAAATATTAGTAGAGGCCGCAAAGATATAAGCCAGACCAATGAATGCCAATAACAACTGAGGCTCAGAGGGCCAAGGAAACTGACTAAGATCACACATACAATAATTGGGATTCAAATCGAGGCTATGTTTCCAAAGTCAATGCTTTTCCTACTAGATGTCACTGCTTTCCATGTCAGAACAATGTCCTCAAGGGGTTTGCAATTTTTGATGGCAGGAAACATGTGCACAAATAACTGTAATTCAGGTAGAGACAAGTGCCATAAACATGTTTCAGGCATAAATATTTTCTTAATGGAATCAGGAAAGTCTTTGTAGAGACAATAACCCATGTGATATGGGTTGTTAAGAATGAATTCATTCAATGATTTTATAAACATTTGAGTAAATATTTGAAGTGAAGCATACGCTATCAATTAACTACCAAAATCCATGCTCTCCACTTCTTCCTGCACATATAGCTGCACATACAGTCATTTCACAACTTTCTTTAGAGTTAGAGGTGGCCATTTAACTATATTTAGCCAATGAAATTTGACTGAAAGTGGTACAAGCGACTTTCAGGACTGCTAATAAAAAGCTCCCACGTGGGCTCTTTCTACCTCTTTCTCTATCTGGCTGGTTGGAATATAGCTGATCCTCAAATGACCCTGGAAGCTATGAACTGAAGATGGCAGCCTGGGTCTCTGAAGGACTATATGGTTGAGGACTGTCCTGTCCATCCGTTCATATTCACAAAATAAACCTATATTTGCTTGATCCATTATACAATTGCTTGATCCATTATACAATTTGTGGTCAAATACAACAGTTGGCATACCATAATATAGGCAGGAACTGGGGAATGATAAATCAATTTGTAATGCTCTCAAGCAACTTAATTTGATAGGGAAAGAAGCAAACCCACAGGAAATTATGACACCATATTGACAGAAGGAAGCTCTGTGAGTACATTGGTGCCTAATCTTATCTTGATGATTCAGGTGATGAAGTTTTCTCCAAAAAAATAATATCTAAGCTACAACATACATGGGAGTCATCTAGAAGAAAAAGGGTGGGTATTTTGGACATAGGAAGACATGTGCAAAATCTGAAGTATAATAAAGCATATTTGGTGCATAGGATTTCTACAGTAGAGGAAGAAGGGGAAAACATTCTTAGTGGAAGAAGCAAATACAGTATGGATGAGGGTGGGACATATAATTTTAGGATATATGGAAAACGCAATGTGGCTGGTAAATTGTAGGGATACAGACAATGACATGGTTAAGTCATTCTTAAATGAACTGATTAATGACAGAGGACTGGAATAGGGATATGAACAGGCAAGAGAGAGACCAGATTGAATAGAATTAAGGCTTTGATATGGATTATATGATAAGGAAAGTCAGGAGATATGGTGGGCTTAAGGTTTCCTCATGAGACAGAAAATGAACATTGGAAGAACAAGGCAGTCCCAGCTGCAGGGAAAGTTAAGCACCAAGGAGCACACTAGAGAATCTGGTCAATGAAAGATCAGAAGGTCTTTTAAAATAGTCCTTTGATTAAATTAGCAATTGTTTACTGAGCTCCTACTTTGTGCTAAGTACTGTTCTAGGTACTGGAGATACAGCAATGAATAAAACAAAAAGAAACCTCATGAAGCTTCACAGAAAGTTAAGTTTCAGTCCTGATCAAAGGTATAAGTTCCATCCTGTAACACTTAATATTGATTGTCCAAGGCTTCATACTTATATAGTATTTTATATCCTCTATCTCAGTCAATATTACAACTTGGTTTTATCAGTGTAAAGTAATAGTATCTGCCTCAGAGTGTTGTGAGGATTAAATAAATTTATAATTGTAAACCACTTAAATTAAATAGGTGTTGTGCAAGCATTAACATTTATATTATGATAACAGTTGGGCAGAAAGTAGTATTTTACCTACATTATTGATAGGGAAAATAAAGCTCAATGATATGAAGGAAACATACTACAACAATAATTGCCACTACAATTAATAATTGCCACTACAATTAATGCTTGAACTCTGCAGGAGTTATGGGTGCCAACTCCTTGCACAGTTGAAATTCTGCATATAAAGTTTGACTCTGAAAAAATTTAACTCACTCAAGATTTTCCCAAAGGCTTCATCTTTCATTACTATAGTACAGTATTAAAACTAGAAAATATACATCGGTATGATATGTATCATTCTATGCCATTTTGTCAAATATAACCAACAGCACAATCAAGGTACATAATTATCCCATTACCACAAAGATCTCCCAGATGCTATGCCTTTATGATCATCCATCTACCTCTCCCTTACCATCCTATAGTATTATACATGCAAAACCTATCACAGTATACTGGTGTTGACGCTTACCAGTTTGACTGAAGTGTAGAAACCTTACCTCATTTTAAGCCTTTTTACCTTTCCACATATAATTGTATTAAATATTTCCTCCTTATATATTGAGAACAATATCAATATTCGGTTATTAAGTATGAAATGTCTGATATCCTTAAGTACTAAGTTTGACAGTTGTTATCTCCAACATTTCACTTTGACACTTCTCGTTTTATTTTTATTGTGAAGGTACATCCTCAGTCTTGCAAACACATGTTTTGCTTTGTGATTATCTTTCAAATTTTTTTAGAGCAATTTTTGTGAAATCATAGATAAGGAAAAAATCTGTTATTTTCCAGTATGAGTTCCATTGTGGAACCAATGAAGCTCAGACAGCTTGAAATACCAATGAAGTGTTTGGAAAGGATATATCTAATGAATGCACAGTACATGAACAGTTTGAGAAGTTCCATTCTGGTGATTTTAATCTTGAAAATGAGCCACGCGGGTGACCTGAGACCAAAGTGGATGATGAGCTGAAAGCTGTAGTGGAAGCAAATCCATCTCAACTGATATGTGAATTAGCAGCAAGATTTGACATTACTATTCCAACAGTATTGGACCATCTGAAACAAATAGGCGAGGCAAAGAAGCCGGATAGATGGGTTTCACATGAATTAAACCAGCGTCAGAAGAGAAATCATCTCGAAGCTTGTCTTTCTTTGCTGTCACAACATAAAGGTGAACCATTTCTACATCGTATTGTTATGTGTGAGGAGAAATGGATTCTTTTGCACAACTTCAAGTATTCAGCACAATGTTTGGATAAAGATGAAGTGCCAAAACACAGTGCAAAAGTGAATATTTATCAAAAAAAGCTCATGGTGTCAGTTTGGTGGTCCAGTACTGGTATTCTCCACTACAGCTTCATGAAACCTAGTCAATCAATTACAGCGGATGTCTATTGCAACCAATTAGATGAAATGATGAAGATACTTGAGATTAAGCAGCCGAGATTGATTAAAATAGAGTCAGGTCAATCCTCTTGCAAGACAATGCTCAACCACATGTGGCACAAACAATATTGCTCAAACTACAGAAGCTGGACTTGGAAACTCTCTGTCATCCACCAACTGACTACCACTTCTTCCAGTCCTTGGACACCTTCCTTCAAGAAAAAATTTTCAATTCTCTTTCTCTTTTTTTCCTTTTAAATTTCAGAATATTATGGGTAAAAATGCTTTGGTTACATATATTGCCTTTGCACCACCCGAGTCAGAGCTACAAGCGTACCTAACCCCCAGACATCACACACCATGCCTGTTAGGTGTGAATTTACCCATTCCCTCCTCCCCACTGCCTGACTGATGCATGTTACTTCCATATGTGCACATAAGTGTTGATCAATTAGTACCGGTTTAGTGGTGAGTATATGTGGTGCTTGTTTTTCCATTCTTGTGATACTTCAGTTAGAAGAATGGGCTTCAGCTCCATCCAGGATAGTATAAGGGGTATTAGTTTATAATTATTTTTTGTGGCTGAGTAGCACTCCATGGTATACATAAGCCACATTTTATTAATCCACTAATGTATTAATGGACACTTGGATTGTTTCCACATCTTTGCAATTGTGAATTGTGCTGCTATGAACATTTGATTCTCAACAAGCTGTGGAAAATGTCTTTTGTGATCTCATCACCACTCACTCTCCAGGTTTCTTCGCTGCTGGCATAAACAAGCTACTGTTAAGATGGCAAACCCGTGTTGATAGTTTAGGTGCATACTTTGATTAATTATACTGCTTCTTGTTTGAGATATAATAAATTACACTTTTGATTCAAAATCAGACATTCATACTTAATGACCTTATAATGTTTGCTTCAACATCAGATTTATTTAGAAAACACAGAGAAAGAGAAAATTCTATTGTATTTATCCACAGTTTTATTCTTTTTGTTGTTGTTTCTTCCTGATATTCCTAGAATCCTTTGATAGGAGTGTTGGCAACAAATACTCTTAGTTTTCTTTTCTCTAGAATGTTTTGATTTCTCCTTATTTCTTGAAGGATACTTTTGCTGGATATAAGATTGTGGGTTGCAGTTCTTCTCATTCAGCATTTGAATATATTTTGCCATTTTCCTCTGGCCCCAGTAGTTTCTGATGTGAAGTCTGCTGCAATCAATTTTTTTCCCTTTAGATAAGGGTATCATTTCTCTCTCACTGTTTTCAAGATGCATTATTTGCCCTTAGTTTTTATAAGTTTGATTATGATTTTCTTGGCATGCATTTTCTGGTTTTTTCTTCCTGAAGTTCGCTTAGTTTTTCAAATCTATAGATTATGTCTTTTGCCAAATTTGGGAGATTTCAGCCATTTCAAACCTTTTTTTAATCCCATTCTCTTTCTCTTCTTCTTCTGAAATTCCAGTAATACAAATGTTAATAATCTTTTGTTATAGGCCCATAGGTCCCTGAGGCTCTGTTCATTTTTCCTTTAAGTCTATTCTTTTCTCTATTGCTCAGATTGGGTAACTTATATTATTCCATCTTTCAGTTAATTTATTGTCTCCTCTGTCCTCTGCTGATGAGCACTTCCTCAAGTAAGTAGTGGAAATTCATATTCCCTATGTAGTATGACACCATGGAGAAGAGAGATGAGATTATTACCACCCAGAATGAATAAAAGTCCCCATTTTCTACTTTTCTCTGACACCATCTAGTAGGGGATGAACAAAGAGAAAAGTCTAGGCTTCTCACTCACCCTTTGATGGTAAGTATAGATATATTGCTGCAGTTTCCCTCCCACCCCCATGGTGTTTGGCTAGAGTAGGAGATCATTGTCTCACAATAATCTGTCTTGTGAAATTGCCCCTTTCCTATCCCTTTGTTTAGTAAAAAAAAAGGTTTTTGGAAGCACTTGCTTTTTGTCTGTATCCATTGGCTTTCCAGGTCATCAGCTTCTACAGCAACTATTCTGGCATATATGAGTCAAAAAGGAAACCCAGGAAACTCACACTATAAAATTTCTCAGGTCCTGAGGAACCTAGTCAGTCTTTCCTTTACTCTCCGTCTTTCAGAGTTTTCTAGGCTTGACTCATAAATAATGTGTATGGTTTCTAGCTGTACTAGAAATAGGGAGAAATGTGTCTAGAATATTTTATAGCTCCTAAATTAACCAATTTTTCAACACCAAATCTTGATGCTGTTTAGATTACAGTAAAACTGATACAGTTGACAGACCAATGGTAGCATTTTAAATTGGGACATTTTTTGAGAGCATGTATAGCAGGAGTTTATAGCGATTAACCCTACAGTCTATCTCTTAGAAGCTGATTCTAAAAAACAATTTAACAAACCTAACATCTAAATGATAGCATTATCTGGTATACAAAGAATGTAGAAAATCTATATTCCCAGCAATAGGAATATGATAAAGTAAATTGTTATACATAAAAACAGTTAAACTAATTCTCCAAATATGGTATGATTAAAACTTGGAGAAAATATAAAAAAATTGTTTTGATATAATATTAAATGAAAAAAGCAGAATACAAATGAGCATATGCATTTCATTATTGCTGTGTAAAAATGTGCCCAAGGAAATAACTAAAAAGAAAATTTGAAATTAAAAATAATTGTTAGGTTTAGTAGAAGAATAATGAATTAATTCATTTATTTAATAAGTATTTATTAAATAACTACTATGGACCAGGTACAATTCTAGATGCTAGAAATATGGAAGTAAATAAAAATGGCAAAAGTCCTTATCCTCATGGTGTTTACTTTCCAGTAGAGGGAGAGACACCTAATAAAATAAATAATACATTATAGTTTGTTGGATGGTAATAAGTGCAATATTTTTAAAAAGTAGAAAACGAGAATAAGTATGTGGGACTTTTTCAGCTGTGAGAAAGAAATTGGAATATATAGTTTTGAATTTATTTTACAAAATATTAATTCACAAATTTATCATTTTAAAAACCATATATTAATTTTTGTTTGTACTTATAAAGTCCCATTATTTCAGAAAACATATCATTAATTTCAAAATTTGAAGTTTTTATGACAGGAGCAGGCAAAAGATTATCATTACATTAACAATGATAGAGAGTATTGATCCACTGCTATGTGTACATACCTCTATCACTGCACTTAATTCAAAAGAGTATTATAACTCTATTTACTTGCTGACTATCCCATGGGCGTGTATCTCTTTCAATTCAATTTTAGAGCCAAATATATTTTATAACTGTCCATAGTTTTGCCTACATTTCTGCATACTTTCACCATCCCCCAACCCATTCCTTAATCCACACATCCTGACTTCATCTCACACTACTCACCACATCACTAAAAGTGCACTCACCAAAACCTCTAATGACCTCCATGTCACTACATGGCATGTGCGATGTCAGACTTCAATTTTCTTTGACAACTTAATAGTAGTTGGCAATAGTAGTCACTTCCTCCTTTTAGAAAAGACCTTTGGTTTCATGAGACCACATTTTCTTGGTTTTCTTCCTACCATTGTAGCCAGTACCTCTCATTCTCTTTTGTGAGCCTCCCATCTTTTCTTTACCTAGCTTTTAAATGTGGGGGCTTCTTAGGACCTTATCTTAATCTTCTCTCTTCACTCCACATGACCTCCCTGGGAGATCACATCTGCTCCCATCATGCTGGTTATCATCTGTAGGCTGATGGATTCTGAATCTGCACTTCCAGATTCTTCTCTTGAGTCTCTTACCAATATACTCTACTGCCTACTTGAAATCTCTGCTTGGATGTCTTCCAGGAATTTCTAGCTCAATGTTTCTGAGGCCAAGCCCATCATTTCCCCTATCCAGCCAAATCTTCAAAAACTCTCTCTCCTCCTGTGATCCCTATCTTCAGTTAATGACATCATCATTCCTTATGTTGTCCATGCCAGAACACCTAGGAGTCATCACGAACTCTTCCTTCTCTTTAACTCTCCACATCTAGTCAATCACAAAGTAAAATTGATTCACTCCTCTTGTACTCTCAAATCCATCCACTTCTTTTCATCACAATTGTTACCACTCTAATCCACCATTAGCTGTACCCTAAGGTATTATAAAAACCTCCAAATAATTGTTCTTCTCTGCAAGTTATTCTCTATTCAGCAGCAAGACTGATCTTTCTAAAATGCCACTCTGACTACATTTTGCCTTGTTTAATCCATTTAATTTCTTTCCATTGCCATTAGAATCATGTCCAACTATTTAGCTTGGTTTATAAGATTCATCTCAATTTTACTCCTACCTACCTCTCTAATCACTTTCTCCTTAGAATTTCATACTTCAATATTGTTGGCCTTTTCTCACCAAAATTGTAATGTTCTCTCTCATTTTTTGGTCTTAAATACATTCTTTTACTTCACTTCACACATATCCCTACCTAGTATGATCTAACCCTTATTCATCTTTCAGCTCTCAACATAAATAATATGTTGTAAGGAACATCTCTTGTCCTTGGAATAGATTAAGTCTTAAATACTATGTAGCATGCAGAATAGCTTCCAGAGAATATTGAATTTCCCATTATAACACTTATCATACTTTACTAGAGTTACATATTTAATATTTAGCACAGTAGACTATAAGCTATCAGAACAGTCAACATCTCTCTCTCTATCTCTCTTTTTTTTCACTATTAGGCCACAAAACTTTTTTTTACCATTTTAATAATTTTTTAAATATTTATTTATTTTATTTTAATTTCAGAATATTATGGAGGTAGAAATGTTTAGATTATGTATATTGCCTTTGCCCCACCCAAGTCTGAGCTACAAGCGTGCCAATACTCCAGACAGTGTGCACCACACCCATTAGGGGTGAATATACCTATCCCCTTCTCCCACCTCCCACCCACCCAACACCTGATGAATGTTACTACCATATATGCACATAAGTGTTGATCAATTAATACCAATTTGATGGTGAGTACATGTGGTGCTTATTTTTCCATTCTTGGGACACTTCACTTAGTAGAATGGGCTCCAGCTCTATCGAGGAAAATACAAGAGGTGCTAGATCACACTGTTTTTTGTGGTTGGGAAGTACTCCATGGTATACGTATACCACATTTTATTAATCCACTCATGGATTGATGGGCACTAGGGTTGTTTCCACATCTTTGCAATTATGAATTGCGCTGCTATAAACATTTGAGTGCAGATGTCTTTTTAATAGAATGTCTTGTTTCCCTTGGGGTAGATGCCCAGTAATGGTATGTTAGATCAAATGGTAGTTCTACTTTTAGTTCTTTGAAGTATCTCCATATTACTTTACACAGAGGTTGTACTAGTTTGCAGTCTCACCAGGAGTTTATGAATGTTCCTATCTCTCCACATCCATGCTAACATTTGTTGTTTTGGGACTTTTTGATAAAAGCTATTCTCACTGGAAATAAGTGATATCTCATTGTGGTTTTGATTTGCATTTCCCTGATGATTAGAGATGTTGAACATTTTTTCATATGTTTCTTGGCCATTAGTCTGCCTTCTTTTCAAAAGTTTCTGTTCATGTTCTTTGCTCAGTTTTTAATGGGGTTGTCTGATTTTTCTTGCTCATTTTCCTGAGTTCTATATAGACTCTACTTATCAGCCCTTTATCAGATATATAGCATGCATATATTTTCTCCCATTCTGTAGGTGGTCTGTTTGCTCTTGTGATAGTTTCCTTGGCTGTGCAGAAGCTTTTTAATTTGATCAGGTACCATTTATTTATTTTTGTTGGTGCTGAGATTGCCTTTGGGGTCTTTTTCATAAATTCTTTCCCTAGGTCAGTGTCTATAAAGTTTTACCAACATTTTCTTCTAGACTTCTTATAGTTTCATGCCTTAGGTTGAAGTTTCTTACCCACTGTGAGCTGATTTTTGTGAGAGGTGAGAGATGCAGATTCTGTTTCAGTCTAATACATGTGGCTATCCAATTTTCCTAGCATCATTTATTGAATGAGGATTCTTTTCTCCAGTGTATTCTTTTGTGCTTTGTCAAAGATTAGATGACAATATGAGGATGGTTTTATATTTGATTTCTCAGTTCTGCTCCCTGGATCTATGTCTCTGTTCTTGTGCCAGTACTATACTGTTTTGGTTAGTATAACCTGGTAGTTAGCTTGAATTCTGGTAAAGTGATGCCTCCCAATCTGTTGTTTTTGCTTAAGGTTGCTTTTGCTATATGGGGTCTTGTCTGGTTCCATACAAAGTGTAGAATTACTATTTTAGATCTGCAAAGAATGATGTTGGTATTTTAATAGAGATTACATTGAATCTGTAGATCACTTTGGGTAGTATAGACATTTTAACAATGTTGATTCTGCCAATTCATGAGCATGGTATGGTTTTCCATCTGTTTGCGTCCTCTGCTATTTCATTCCTAAGTTTTTCGTAGTTCTCTCTGTAGAGGTCTTTTACCTCCTTAGTTAAATATATTCCTAGGTATTTTATTTTCTTTGTTGTTATTGTGAAAGGTATCGTGTCTTTGATTTGGTCTCAGTTTGACTGTTATTGGTGAATATGAATGCTACTGATTTGTGTACATTGATTTCATAACCTGAGACTTTGCTGAATTTGTTTATCAATTCCAGTAGTGTCATGGGAGAATTTTTGGGGTTTTCTAGATATAATATTATATCATCAGCAAAGAGCAATAGTTTGACCTTTTGTTCCCCCATTTGGATGTCCTTGATTTCCTTCTCTTCTCTGATTGCTCTAGCTAGGATTTCCAGCACTATGTTGAATAGAAGTGGTGATAAATGTCAAACATATCTCTCTTGTAACTGTTATATTTTAATGCCTTACATCGTACCTGGTCCATTTTCACTACTTAGTAAGCATTTATTCATGGAAGGAAGAAAGGAAAGAAAGGGGAGGGGAGGAAAGGAAATGAATAATGCTCATACAATTTTTCTTGGGTAAATCAGGAGAAAAGTAAATAAATGGTCAAGGAATTTGTTCAATCAATAACACATGAGACTTTCCAAAGTATCTGCACATCCATTTTACATTTGTTTCTTATAACAACTGTGTAGAAATTATTATCATGCACTTTTTATAGTGAAGAAACTGAGGCTCATAAAAGAGACTGCATGTCTCATCATGTTATTTCTTCCACTTGGTATCTCATTTTCTTAATTTTGTTCATGTTCCATTCTTTGAGACCCAGCTGAAATACCACCTGCTCCATAGAGTGTCTCCTTTTTCCCCCACATTCCTAATAGTATAATTTTCTTCCTCTTCTCTAATCCAACTGAATGCTTTACATACCTTCCTGGGTTTTAGCACAATGTCCCTTATATTAAACCTATTTGTGTTTGTGTTTCATTTCAACCTGTAAATAATAAAATTTTAAAGATAGAATCCAGGTCAGATTTATATTTATCACCGCAGGGTTTAGCACAGAGTAGAGACTTAATAAAAATGTGTTAAATGGAAGTCATCTCTTACATCTAGTCCAATATTCTCTATCTACTGTAATGGAAAAGCCAATCAAAGACATCATTTCAGATCTACCAATGGCCTCCCATCATCCCCATTCATGGAATATAGGAGGAAAAGTGAACTTGGAGTCATGAGATTTCTAGTTGGTGCCACCACTTAATTGTGTAAGTATTCCTAGCCTTAGTTCTGCATAGGTGAGGATACAGTTCTCAGATATCTTAAAATGCCAGTTCCCAGCATTGCCTAACACATAGCAAACTCAGCCTTGGATGTTATTAAGAAATATTGAGTCATGAGTATGAGGAACCTGATGCTATAGAACCCTAACCACAATCCTTAAGAGGTATAATATATAAGCAAAATAATACTTTATGCCCAAGTGGCTTGATAAACTACAAGAAACTCAATTCTGAAACTTTAGGCTCTTTCAGACTATTAAAAAAAGCCCAATGATTGGATAATGGCTACTACTGAGAGCCTGCCAACATTGGATAAGAGCACTAACTTAATGTAAGGCATTATAATCCCAATTCAAGGACTCATTAATATTTCAAAATCTTATCAAGAGCTCTGACAGACAAAAACCAACTAATAGTTCCTGAGGAAAGAAATAAAGCAAAATGAAATAATCAAGGCCTAAGGATTTTCAAAAGCACACACACACAAAAAGAGAAGCCTTCAGAACTGAACACCTGGGAAAAGGGGATAGTGATTATTGTTTCTATATGAAGATCCCAATACAGCATGTGAAAAAAGATACACGATGTCATTTTGAAGGCCCTCATTAGTGGGTCAACAGTGATGTACTTTTACTTGCAAGGTCTGAAGTACTCACCTACACATATGGCTATTCACAGAGGAATGAGTTCTATTATTATCTACTTGGGCTGGATTGAGAGAATCAAAGCAAAAGCCAACCCTTGCCCAGACCCCGTTGTCAAAAGGAGATTCAGAGAAGGAGCAGCAGTTTAGTTAATCTGATATAGAAAAGCAAACAACAAAAACAAAAACAAAAAACGTATCCAGGGAGATATTTTTGCCTTTAATAAATAGTTTTCATTATCATCATCAAATACCTACACTTTTATAAACCTGAGCTTCTCAGCTTAGCATATATAGAAAATTGCCAAGTATCATTTGTAGATAAAAGTATAATTCAATATTTATGAATTGCTAGTTTTCTATAAATACAGACATTTGGAGACTATTTTCTCACTAGTCATTAAAGTTTGAACAGAGATCAAAGCTAGAATAATATTAACGATTCCTTGCATTTGTATAGTGCTTTACATAATACTATTAATAATAGATGCCATTTATTGAGCACTTACCAAGTGCCAGGCACTTTACATGTAAATTCTCATAACAAATTCAGTTCAATTCAACAAGCATTCCCTTAACACCTACTATGTGATAGATGAATAATACTTTAGATTTTGTCTTTAAATATTATTATTTTGTTGCATTCAATCGATGTTTGTTGAATGAATAAATGGATGAATGAATGAATTGGCTGGAAAGGCAGTGTGGGGAAATATAAACAACATAGGCTCCTCCCCTTGCTATTTATGATCTTGATAAAGTACTTAACTTTTCCTATCCTCACTTGTTTCATCTGTAATATAGGGATATTTAAAACTTCGTTTGTAAAAATGTGGAAGTAGTAACATCAAATGTAAAGCATCTGACACAGAGGGGCTCTCAATAAGTGGAGTGATTATTATTATTACTGTTTTTAACCTTATTACCACCATCATTATTATTACTACTAACCAATCCTACCCAGCTCTCTTCTCCTTCATTATAGCAAATAATGGGACAAATAGAACTTTAACATCCACAAAAACACCACAAAAACCATGCAAGGCAAGAGAAATCTACTAGACTCTAGTTTTCAATGCCTTCCCAGGTTACTGTACATCATCTATTGTTATGCTAGAAAAAAGAAAGAACCAAGTTTAATTGTGCTTCCAAAGATACCATGATAAAAGGCAAACAGGACTGCAAAGTTCACCAAATAACAAATTGTACCTTCCCTCATAATAGAATGCTGGTCATTCCAAGCATAGGACCATATTTCCAACATTCTCAAAAAATAGTACCCTGAGCCCAGATAATAGCTATCCAAAAACT
Source organism: Cheirogaleus medius (assembly GCA_008086735.1). Classification (NCBI taxonomy): domain Eukaryota; kingdom Metazoa; phylum Chordata; class Mammalia; order Primates; family Cheirogaleidae; genus Cheirogaleus; species Cheirogaleus medius. The sequence continues at coordinate 33,875,109 of VBSM01000529.1, forward strand.
CATTTTCATTCTTGTCAGTGGCAGTGAGGCTGAGACCCAGCTGTATAGCAGATAAGCTTGAGCTCCAGGTCAAATTTTCTAATCAGAAAGGGGTCCCATTCTGTAGATCACTTACCATTTTGGCCTGCTTGTAGATTTCACCATAGGGGCCATCCCATCTCTATAAAGACTCTTGGTTTTACTGAAGTTAACAATGTTGAAAATGACTCTCTAAAAAAGAAAGGAGACGTTCATTAGAAGACTATGCTATGCAAGTTGCTACTTCCTGATAATTAAGACAGGAGACAATAAACAAGGTTAAAGGAAGTGATATGGACTAGTGGGTAACTGTATGGTGAGGATAAATAGTGCTCATGGGAATGTAATGTGTTTGTGTCAGCTAAGCATAGCAGTTCAGAGCAGTGACTTGAAACTGGAAGCCTGAATTTTAATCCCGACTCTATCATTTTCAAGTTCTGTGACCTTGCCAAGCTATTAAACATCTCAGTGTTTCAGTGTCCTTATTTGAAAAAATGGGAATAATAACAGTATTATCTCATAGGGTCTGATAAGAATTAAATAAGTTAATACACATACAGTGTGTGAAACCATACTTAGTACATAATGAACACTACATAAGTTTTAGTTATTATTGTCAATTGTGCCCCCTTTCTAGAAAGGCTGACCTATAATTTGCATGGAAATAACATCATCAGAGTAACAGTAGTGCATTTAAATCCAACAAAATTAAAGACGGTAAATGAGTACAGAATTGTAATTTTAAAAAGTCTCCAACTATAATACTTGGAACCCCTTTGACTAGAACTGGAGTATGTATGTCCTTTTTCGCACCTTCTGTGTTATCCTCTGCTAGAGGCGAGGAGTACTGGGCTCAACCTTCATCTTAGCAACAATTTATAGAGGCATAGGTATTTGGATAAATCCCTTCCCCTCTCTGGGTCTTACCTTTAAAACGGGGAAGGGGAGTGATCTAGATATCTAATGTCTTTCCAGGGGGATAGTACAGTTAAAAGAGATCAGACCTTTGTTTTAGTGAACAACTTTGTCATAGGAGGGGAAGAGAGATTGTGAAAGAGAATTGAGATTAAAAGACACTCAAAACCACTGACATAGTCCACAGCAGAGATGATGAGGACTAGAACCACAGCAGCCAGCATAGTTGGAGAAAAGGGAAAAATTTCAAGAGGTTACCACAAGCTAGCCTTTCTATCCAGAGGCCATGAAAGAGAGGGAAGCATCAAAATTCATGTATTATTTCATTCAACAATTATTTATTGTGAGAGGTATAATATATATGATATATGTATTACATATATATTAATATCAAGTGCCAAGGATTTCATACTTTAAAAATACTGAAATATTCTCCTATAACTATAACAAATAAATATTAACATCTCCATTTTATATATGTGGAAATTAAGCTCAGAGAGGTTACCTAGTCATGTCGTTAATAGATAATGGAATCAATATTTGAATCTAGGATATAAACAGATAAGATGTCCATAGTTTTTACCATTGAGTTGCTTGCTAAGGTTCTAAAATTCCATAATTCCAACCAAGTCTGTTTCCAAAGTAAGGGCAAAAAGGAAATATAATGGCAATTTTTCAAGCCTTTAAAATTTGTTTTATTAAAAAGAGAAAATCAAAACCATTTTCTCTGGCTTTGTATTTGGGACTATCACAAAATGCTTTGTTCCATGAAACAAGCTTTTAGGAATAACTTGTCTTCCTTTCTCCTCAGAGACCTAGCCATTGACACCATCTCCAGGCATTTCAGTTTCAGGCCTTCCTTCTGTCATTAAATTAAGTCATCAAGAATGTTCAAGGTTGTTCCATTATTAATAACCTAGACTTGCCTTTTGTCAGTTTAATTACTTCTCTTAGGGTCTTGGCTAATGCCTGATTTAAGAAAATCAATATGAAGGGAACAAATGGCCTTTGAACCTCACAGGGATTAATCCCTTTTTTTCCTTTTGAGATTCTAAGTGTTAGATTCATTTCCTGTGAACATGGAAGCCAAACTACACTTTCAGGATTTGGATTATTCATAAAAACAGGGAAAAAGCTAATGGAGAAATGATATGCATATGTGAAACCTGGAATAAAGAAATAAGGAATAATATGAAACATCTATTGATCGTTAACATCCTACTATGTGGCTAGAAAATTTCCCAGGTATTTTTAATATACTTTATTATTTGGCTACTCCATCCGTAAACAAAAGTTTATTTTAGCCCAACTTTATTTATTTATTTATTTAGAGACAGAGTCTCACTCTGTTGCCTGGGCTAGAGTGCCATGGCATCAGCCTAGTTCACAGCAACATCAAACTCCTGGGCTCAAGTGATCCTCCTGCCTCAGCCTCCCAGGTAGCTGGGACTACAGGCATTTGCCACCATGCCCGGCTAATTTTTTCTATTTTTAGTTGTCTGGCTAATTTCTTTCTATTTTTAGTAGAGACGAGGTCTCATTCTTGCTCAGGCTGGGCTTAAACTCCTGAGCTCAAGCAATCCTCCCTCCCCAACCTCCCAGAGTGCTAGGTTATAGGCTTGAGCCACCACACCCAGCCTAGCCCAACTTTAGACATGGGGAAATTGACATTAATAAAAGCTAAGTGGCTTGCCCCTAAAATCCCTGAACCCTTAACCTGTGGAGCTGGGACACAAATCTTAGATGTTCTGACCATAAAGAGCATACTTTCTCCATGACATTAAATGAAAAAAGTAAACATTTTTATAATTCCTTACCCATGCATTTTTTTATGTTTCCTAGCCATTTAGCAATGCAGCATGTGGTGGAGAAAATCAAAAGTATTTGGAAGTAGGCAGTGAAGGCAATCTTTGCTTTCCATATTTTATACTCAATTATCAGTTATTTACTCCAAATTAATCACAAGAAATGGCAACCATAAGGTAATGATAACAAAAACTATAATAATGATGAAAAATTTCTGAGTATTACTATGTACCAAATTCTGAGTTAAGAATTATGTCAATATTTTATATATTAGAATAAACTGATTATAGGTTAGAATCACTTGTATAGCTTTTAAAAACCACAGATGCTTGGGTTCCACTCCCAGGGATTCTGATATCCAATGTACTATCTCATTTGTTTTGAGGATAATAAACTTTTTGAGACAGGAACTCTTTGTTAACTCTTACACATAAGATAAAATATATTGACATTAAGTTACTAAAATCATTGTAAGGGAAAATGTATTTGTATAGGTAACAGGTTTCTTAGGCCAAACTAAGATGACTGCTGCAGTGTTTTTTCCAGCCGAGCCCCCCTGGTTAGCTGGCCTTCTGTGGAGGCATGAGTCATCATACTCATGTAACAAAGGCGTTATCTCCTGTGTGAACCCATGTGATCGTGCTTTCCCAAGGCATGTTGCCACTATCGTTCAGAGCCATATAAAACCACTCACCATGTTCTCAGCCATGCTTTTTACCCCTGCTGTATCCCCCTGACAGTGAAGAGTACGTCTCACCTGCCTGCTGCCACTCACTTTTTCTTCCAATTTCCAAAGCCTGCACTGGAGCACAAGATAGCCACAGAGCATATAACTAATAAGTAGCAGAGCTACAGTTTGAACCAAGTCTGTTGACTCAACAGAGTAAGATCATGGTCTTTCTATCCAGATACATCTGGGATTGAAACCCAGTTCCCCACCAGTTCTGTGAGGTTGGGAAATATAATTATTCTTTTTTTTAATATTAATTGTTTACACTCCAAATTGGGATGGCAACAGTATCCTAACAAAGTTGTTACAAGAATTTGTGAGAGTATAAAAGTAAACCACCTGGTACATTGCACCTAGCTCAAAACAGGTCTGCAGTATTTCTTTACTCTTTCGCTTCTCTTCAATAAAACCAGAAATTTTGGTACATTATAATTTCTCCCTCTCTTTATTTTTTCTTTCTTCTTTAGATTTACATTTTTAATACGAGGCTCTTGGTTCAGTAATATGATAGTCTAGATCAGAGTTCTGCAAATAGTGACCTGTGGCATAGTGGCCGGCTAAGAGTGGGTATAACTCTCAAGGCAGCTGTGTGTGACGACTGAAGCACTACCCATCCTGACCAAGGGACTCACAGTGTTAGTGAAGGAGTTCAAGCTCCATTCCGGGTATAGGCCAAAGAGTGGCCCAATGTGGGGGTAAGGGTCTGGTGATAGTCTCCGACAGTGGCCTTGATTCTCTGGCTTCCCATAAATCCAATACTTGTGTCTAATAATAAGTTTTCCATTTAATGCTATCTAAGCTAGTTGCAAGGACTATTCTAAATATAGTCTATATGCAGAAGAATGAAACTAGACCCTTATCTCTTGCCATATACAAAAATCAAATCAAAATAAAGACTGAAATGTAGGACCTGAAACTATGAAACCATTAAAAGAAAACATTGCAGAAATGGTTCAGGACATTGGTCTTAGCAAGGACTTCTAGAGTAATGCTCCCAAAGCACAGGCAACCAAACAAATTGGACAAAGGAAATCACATCAAGCTAAAAAGCTTGTGCACAGCAAAGAAAATAGTCAACAAAGGAAAGAGATAACCACGAAATGGGAAAAAATATTTTCAAACTCTCCATCTGACAAGGGACTAATAGATAAAGTATATAAGGAACTCCCACAACTCAATAGGAAGAAATAAAATAATCCAATTAAAAATGAGCAAAGGATCTGAATAGACATTTCTCAAAAGAAGACATACAAATGAGCAATGGGTATATGAAAAAATGCTAAATATTATTAGTCATCAGAGAAATGCAAATGAAAACTACAATGAGATATCATCTCATCTTAGCTAAAATGGCTTTCTCAAAAAGACAGGCAATAACAAATGTTGGTGAGGATATGAAGAAAGGGGACCCCTGCACACTGTTGCTGGGAATGTATTAATAAATAAATGCAACTACTATGGAGAAGAATATGGAGGTTCCCTCAAAAAACTGAAAATAGAACTACCTTATGACCCAGAAATCCCACTGTGGGATATATATTTGAAGGAGAGGAATAATTCAGTATATCAAAAGATATCTGTACTCCCATGTTTATTGCAGCACTATTTACAAATAGCCAAGATTTGGAATCAACCTAAGTGTCTATCAATGGATGAATGGATAAAGAAGTTGTGGTACATATACACAATGGAATATTACTTGGCTATAAAAAAGAATGAAATCCTGCCATCTGCAACAACATAGATGGAAGTGGAGAATGTTATGTTAAGTGAAATAAGCCAGGCAGAGAAAGACAAATCTTGCATGTTCTCACACATATGTGGGAGCTAAATATTAAAAAACAATTGATCTCATGGAGATGCAGAGTAGCATGATGGTTACCAGAGGCTGGGAAGGGCAGTGGGGAGGGGAGTATAACATGGCAATCATTAATGGGCACAGAAATATATTTGAATGGTTAGAGTGAACAATGTTGATAGCACAAAAGGTGACTATAGTCAAAAATAAGTTAGAGTATACTTGAAAATGACTAAAAGAGTGAAATTGGAATGTTCCTAACACAAAGAAATGATAAATTCCTGAAGTGATAGATACCCCAATTACCCTGATTTGATTAATTCACATTATGCCTGTATTGGAACATCACATGTAAACCATAAAGATATATAACTGCTATGTATGCATAATAATTAAAAATTTTAAAAGTTTCAAAAAATAAAATAACTTCATATAAAAATATTCATGGAAATAAATTTAAGTGTTTCAGCTAAAATTTGGAAGATTTAAACAAGAAATTTAACTTCGATGTACTTAGTTACCTTACAGTATATTTCAAAGTTGTGTATTGTTTTTTCACCAACACTTATATGATCATCCTCCAAATATCCCTCAGTTTACCCCAAATTCTGCATAAATATCATCTTCTTTGTGTGCAAAAATATCATTGTCTATGTGTTCATGGATGTAGGGAGTAAGGTGTGGGGAATCCTGCCATGGATAACCTTCTGCAAACTCTTAGAAATGATAGAAACATTAACGAACATTCTTTACATTCAGAGCTCCTAGAAATACAGAGAAATCCACAGATGCCAGAAAAATGCAGGGTGCAGAAGGCAGGTTACTGGTCTTGGCAACTAAGAACTTAGATTTTAACACCTATGCAAAAATAGCAGATAAGGTCTTGATCTGAATGAGGCAGAGTGTTTGAAATGAGACTCTTTCATATATGTAGGACTTTCAAAATGATATAGTATTAGTGGAACTGTGGTCTATAAAGAAAATACTCACTAGCAATCAGAGATGACAAAACAGCATGCCGACCTATTTCTGGGTTTAGAGTGGAAAAAATAATTTTTAAGCATATGCTGAAACATTTTTTGGATTTGGCTTTGAATTTATAATACTATCTGGGTCTAAGTACCCAGGTCAACTAATTAAAATAAGCTTAGTTACAGGGAAAACTCTTTTCAATGCACACATCTTCAGCCTATGTACATAGAATTTCTACAAATAATGTACCATAGACTTTAAACATTCACATAAATTTTTAAAAATATTTGAAGAACAATCCACACTAAAAATGTGGGATTGTTTATAAAAACAATTGATTGTAGAAATAAATAGCTGAAATAAGCCACAAAGAAATTTAGATCATAAAACTATGTGATGAACCATTAAAGAAAGTATTTTCAAAATGGTTAACAATTTAAAAAAATAATTCAAACACAGGAGAACAGAACAAACACTATCATTAAAAAATGTAATTGATGCAATCCCCATCAAAATACTGCCAGCATTCTTTACAGATCTAGAAAAAACAATTCTTCACTTCATATGGAACCGGAAGAAACCACGCATAGCCAAAGCAATCTTAAGTAAAAAGAACAAACTGGGAGGCATCAGTCTTCCGAACTTCAAGCTGTACTATAAAGCAATAATAGTTAAATCAGCCAGGTCTGGCACAAGAACAGAAGCATCGATATCTGGAATAGATCTGAGATACCAGAGATGAAACCATCAGTATACAGCAAGCTAATTTTTGATAAAGCAGACAAAAAAATACAATGGGGAAAAGAATCTCTCTTCAATAAATGGTGCTGGG
>VBSM01000529.1:33882279-33916806 GCA_008086735.1 Cheirogaleus medius
TATGTATCCCTAACAATACTTGTACCCCCATAATAAGAGGAAATGAAAAAAAAATAAATAAATAAAATGTGAAAATTAAAAAAAAATGTAATTGAATTGAAAATTCAAAAAATCCAGAATAAATGTCACTGAAAGGAGAATTAATTACAAGAAAGACATGAATAAAAATCCATAATTCAGAACAAGAGAAATAATACGATAGAAAATATGAAAAAGAAGAAACAAATAAACATCCAAATATTATCTCATGAGAGTTCTCCAAAGAGAAATAAGGGAAACTGGCAAACTCTAAAGAGAAAATGGCTAACGATACTCCAGAATTGATAAAGATATGGACATTCAGATTCAGAAATTATAAGTCAGCCCAAAGCACGATTCTAAAAAAAATACATATGTAGGCACATCATAATAAAACTACAGAACACAAAAAATGAAGAGAAAGTTTTCAAAGTAAACAAGAAAAAACACAGATACAATACAAAGATGCAGAAATTAGACATAAACAGAGTTAACACTAGCAACATCAGACCAGAAACAATATAACCATCTTCCAAGAATAAGGCTAAAATACATTTTCAGACAAAACCTAAAGTTTAGTAGTTTCAGATTGTCCCTGAAGTACTAAAGGAGAATTTCAAGGGGAGAAATAAACAGAAGACAAAGAGTAAGAGTGGTAGTATGGACATTTTAACAATGTTGATTCTACTGATCCATGAGCATATGTTTTTCCATTTGTTTGTGTCATCTGCTATTTCTTTCCTCAGTATTTTGTAGTTCTCCCTGTGAAGATCTTTCACCTCCTTGGTTATGTATATTCCTAAGTATTTTATTTTCTTTGTACCTATTGTGAATGATATGGAGTCTTTGATTTGACTCTCAGCTTGACTGTTGTTGTATTTATGTGCATTAATTTTGTAACCTGAGACTTTGTTGAATTTTTTTTTTTATCAATTCCAGGAGTCTCTTGGTGGAGTCTTTGGGGTTTTCTAGATATAAAATCATACTTTCAGCAAAAAGCGATAGTTTGACCTCCTCTGTCCTGAAATAGATTCCCTCTGTTTCTATCTTTTGCCAGATTGCTTTGGCTAGAACTTCCAGCACTATGTTGAATAGAAGTGGTGACAGTGGGCACACTTGTCTTTTTCCAGTTCTTAGTGGGAATGCTTTCAACTTTTTTCCCATCCAATATGATGGCTGTGATTTTGTCATATATGTCTTTTTTTAAGTTATGTTCCTTCTATCCCTAGTTCGTTGAGGATTTTCATCATGAAAAGGTGCTGAATTTTGTCAAATGCTTTTTCTGCATCTATTGAGATGATAATATAGTATTTGTATTTGCTTCTCTTTTTGTGATGAAAAACATTTATTGATTTGCGTATGTTGAACCATCCTGGGATGAAGCTCGTTTGGTCATGGTGAATGATTTTTTTTATGTGCTATTGAATTCAGTTTGCTAGTATTTTATTGAGGATTTTTGCATCTATTTATAAGGTATATGGGACTGTAGTTTTCCTTATCTGTTTGTCCTGTCCTGGCTTTGATATCAAGGTGATACTGGCTTTGTAGAATGAGTTGGGTAGGATTCCCTCCTTTTCAAAGTTATTGAATAATTCCTGCAGTATGGGTACCAGCTCTTCTTTGTTGGTAAAATTCAGTTATGAATCCATGTGATCTGGGGCTTTTTTCTGTGGAAAGATTGTTTATTATTGCTTCAATCTCACTGTTCATTATTGGTCTTTTCAGGAGTCCTATTTCTTCCTGATTGAGTCTTGGGAGGTCGTGTGTTTCCAGGAATTTGTCCACTCTCTCTACATTTTCAAGTTTATGTACATAGAGATTTTCATAGTATATACAGATCATATTTTGTATTTCTGTGGTATTTGTTGTAATATCTCCTTTCTTATTTCTGATTAAGTTTATTTGGGTCATTTGTCTTCTAGTCCTGCTTAATCTAGCAAAAGGTCTATTAATTTTGTTTATCTTTTCAAATAACCAACTTTTTGTTTAATTGATTCTTTTTTTTTTCCATTTTGTTTAGCTCTGTTCTGATCTTAGTTATTTCTTTTCTTTGCTTGTTTTGGGTTTGGTTTGCTCTTCCTTTTATATTTCCTTGAGATATATCATTAGATTGTTAATTTGTGATCTTTCTCTCTTTTTGATGTAGACATTTAAGGCTATGAATTTCCCCGTTAGGATTGCTTTTGCTGAATCCCATAGATTTTGATAGCTTGTGTCTCCTTTGTTGTTCAGTTCAAGGAGTCTCTTAATTTCCATCTTAATTTCATTATTGACCCAGTAATTATTCAGCAGCAGGTTGTTTAATTTCCATGATTTTGTGTAGATTTGAGTGTTTCTCTTGGAGTTAATTGCTAGTTGTATTCCACTGTGGTGTGAGAAAACACATGGTATGAATTCTACTTTTTTTAATTTGTTGAGATATGTTTTGTGGCCTAAGATGTAATCAATCTTAGACAATGTTCCATGTGTTAATGAGAAGAACGTATATGCAGTAGTTTTGGTTAAAATTTTCTGTAAACATCACTTAGGTTCATTTATTCTAGCTAGAGTCCTCTTTAAGTCCAGTGTTTCTTCATTTATTTTCTGCTTGGATGATCTGTCCATTTCTGTCAGTGGGATGTTGTAGTCCCCAGAAATTATGATGCTGCTATTTATCTATTTTCTTATATCTAGTAGAATTTTCTTTATGGACCTGGGTATTCCTCTGTTATGTGCATAATATTTAGGATTTTTATGTCTTCTTGTTAAATTGCTCCCTTTACCATAATATAATGACCATATTTGTCTTTCTTTACCATTGAGGATTTAAAGTCAATTTTATCTGATATGAGAATGGCTATACCTCCTTTATTTTGGTTTATGTTTGCATGGGATATTTTTACAGCACTTCACTTTGAGTCTGCATGCCTCCTTGTGAGTTAATGTGTTTCCTGGAGACAGCAGAAACATGGACTGTATTTTTTCATACATTAAGCCATTCTATGTCTCTTGAGTGGGGAATTCAGACCATTTACATTGATTGATAGAATTGATATGGAGAATGCTATTCTGTTCATGCTTTTGGGTAGTACCTTATTGCTTTGTTTTACCTCTTGTGCTATTCTTTTATATGAGCTCTGAGCTTTAGATTTTGGCTGGTTTTACACTGGTGGGTGTCTATTGTGCTGATCCACATATAATGCAGTTTGGAGTATTTCCCACAGGGCAGTTCTGGTCTTGACAAATTCCCTCAGTGTTTGCTTGTCCAAAAATGTCTTTATTTCTCTTTCATATATAAAACTTAGTTTTTCAGTATATAAAATTCTAGGCTGGCAGCTGCTCTGTTTTAGAAGACTGAAGCTGGGGCCCTAATCCTTTGTGGTTTATAAGGTCTCTGTTGAGAAATCCACAAAGATAACTACAAAACACCAAGGAAAGAAATTGCAAATGACACAAACACATGGAAAAACATATCATGTTCATGGATTGGTAAAACTAACATTGTTAGAATGCCTATACTACCCAAAGTGATTTATATATTCCATGTAATCCCAATCAAAATACCAACATCATATTTCACAGATCTAGAAAAAAATCATTCTATGCTTTGTTTGGAACCAGAAAAGAGCTCAAATAGCCAAAGCAATCATAAGCAAAAAGAACAAATCTGGAGCCATCACATCACCAGACTTCAAAATATTCTACAAGGCTATAGTAACCAATATAGCATGGTACTGGCACAAAAACAGAGACACAGACTAATGCAATAGAATAAAGAACCCAGATTTAAAATCATCCACATACAGAAAACTGATCTTTGACAAACCAGACAATGATATACATTGTTGAAAAGAAGCCCTATTCAATAAACAGTGTAGGGAAAATTGGATAGCCATGTGCAGAAGAATGAAATAGGATCCATAACTCTGACTACTCACAAAAATTAATTTAAGATGGATAAAAGACTTAAATGCAAGGCATGAAACTACAATAATTTTAGAAGAAAATGTAGGAAAAACTCTTCTAGATATTGGCCTAGGCAAAGAATTTATGACTAAGACCCCAAAGGCAATTACAGCAAAAACAAAAATAAATAAATGGGACTTGATTAAATTAAAAAGCTTCTGCATGGCTAAGGAAATAATCAACAGAGAAAATAGACAACCTAAAGATTGGGAGAAAATATTCACACATTATACATCTGATAATGGGCTAATAACCAGAATCTACAAAGAACTCAGGCAAATCAGCAAGAAAAAATCAAGCCACCCCATAAAAAATAGGCAAAAGACATGAACAGAAGCTTTTAAAAGAAGACAGACAATGGCCAAGAAATATATTTAAAAAGCCCAATGTCACCAATCATAACGGAAATGCAAATTAAAACCACAATGACATATCACCTTAACTCTGTTAGAATGGCTTTTATTAAAAAGTGCAAAATCAATAGATGCTGGTGTGGATGCAGAAAGGAACAATTATACATTGTTGGTGGGACTGCAAATTAGTACAACCTCTATGGAAAACTGTATGGCAATTCCTCAATGAACTAAAAGTATACTTATCATTGGAGCCAGCATTACCCCTACTGGGTATTTACCCAAAGGAAAAGAAGTCATTTTATCAAAAAGACACCTGCACTCAAATGCTTATTGCAGCACAATTCACAGTTGCAAAGATGTGGAATCAACTCAAGTGCCAATCAATTCATGAATGGATTAACAAAATGTGGTATATGTATACCATAGAATACTACTCAGCCATAAAAAGGATGAATTCATGCCTTTTGCAACAATTTGGATGGAACTGGACACCATTATTCTAAGTGAAGTACTAAAGAATGGAAAAACAAACACCACATGTACTCACTATTAAATTGGAACTAAACAATGAGCACACACATGCACAGAGGGAAGTAAAACTCAGTGGAAATCAAGTAGGGGGGAGCATGAAGGAGGGGATGGGTGAAACGTACCTAATGGGTACAATGAACACTATCTGGGAGGGTGATGGGTACACTTAGAGATCTGACTGAAGCATTACAAAAGCTATCCATGTAACCAAAAACATTTTATCTCGTAAAATTTTGAAATAAAAAAATAAAATAAAGAAGTATAGAGAAACTAGGAAAAAAACCCGAGAGTCTAGAAATAGACTCAGTATATATCAAAGATGACATTACAGTTCAGGTGAAAAGTTGAACTTTCAACAGATGGTCCCGGGCCAATGGGCCATCCATCTGAAACAAACCAAGTTAGATCTGTACCTTACATCAAATACAAAAATAAAATAAAATCCCAAACGTATTAAAGAATAAAATGTGCAAAGTAAAACATAGCAGATTATTTTATGAACTCAGGGGACGTATGGACTTTATAACAAAGCACCAGAAGCATAAACTCTGAGGGAAAATATAGATATATTTGACTACTTTACAGAAAAGTATGTCAACAGATACTATAAAGAAATAAAAAGGAATGCCAATATGTGAAAAAATATGGGTAACCCTCATAATGGATTAATACACAAACCTGTAAAGAACTCTTATAAATCAAAATATTAAAGACCAACAATACAATAGAAAATAGGCTAACAATATAATCATACAAGTTATAGAAGAAGAAATGGAATGGTTTATAATTATATGAAAAGATGATTACTCCATTAGAAGGTGAAGAAATATAAATTAAGAAAATAATGACATATTTATTATTCATCAGATCAAAAAATCAATAAATGTAAAAAGATCAAGTATCGTTAATTTTGTAGGAAATAGTGATTTTGAACACTGCTGGTAAGCATATAAAATAGAAGAGCCTCTTTAGAGAGGAACTTGACAGTAAAGAGAAAGATATTTATAACCAATGATCCAGCAATTCCACTTCTACCTGTTTTCTAAGACAAATTTTGCACAGTGTATAAGGATACACATATAGGGTTATTCACTAGCACTATTCATTTGCAATAGCAAAACAAAAGAACAACTAAAATCACTTAATTTTAAAAAATGGATAAATTGTGGTTCATTAGTACAATAGAATATTGTACAGCATTTCAAATGAATGCACTAGAGCTATATGTACCAACATAGGTAAACCTCCAAAACTGTTTAGTGAAAAGGGCAAGCATTATAACACAAAACAATAATATATTTTTAATGTGATATATATATACACACACAATAAAAATACAAAACCATACAGTGCATAATACCCATTAATTTCAGAAATATGATTACTTCTGTGAGAATGGAAGGGGAAAGGAGATGGGTTTAGCTATACCCATAATGTTACACTTATCAAAATAGATAAAATAAAGCAAGATCTAAAAGATGACAAAATGTTAACATCTGCTTCATCTTAGTGATAGGTCCTTGAGTGTTTTTATATTAATGTATGTATATTTGAAATTTCCCTAATTTAAAATGTAAAAGTTTAAATAACTTTAATTTTAGTGTAAAATATGAAGTAGTAGAATAATGTACTTTTTCCAAATGGTTAACAGTTCTTCCAACATCATTTATTGAATGCCATTTTTTTCTCTCTAATTTTAAATGCTACCTTTTCCACATAATAAATTTTATATGGAAATAACTATGCTTGGATTTATATTGGGTTTACTAAACATACACTGATCTGTATGTTTATTCCAGTAACAGCCTCCCATTGTTTTGATGACTGTAGTTTCATGATATGTTTCAACTTACACTAGGGCAAATCTCTATTCAATGATCTCCTTTTATAGTTTTCTATGGTTTCGTTCACACACAGTGAGCTTTTATTGTCTTTTATGGTTATTTTATTATTAATTTTCTTTTTTGTTTTTTTTATTTCATTATATTATGGGGGTACAAATATTGTTAGGATTACATATATTGCCCCTGACAACCCCCCACCCCGCTGTGCTAGAGCTTCAAGCATGTCAAGCCCCTGGAGGTTCGGGTCACGCCCATTATGTCAGTATACACTCTTCCCCTCCCCCCCACCTGCCCACCACCCGATAAAATATTTTTTTTTTTACATTTTGGTTACATTATATTTCTTTGCCTCTCCCTAAGAAGGGTTAGAGGTATTCCCTTCCCCCCGACAATGCTTGCCATATCCCAAGGATGTGGGTCTCCCCACCCCCCGACTCCCTGATGAGTACTACCACCATTTGAGCACCATAGTTTTAATCAGTCAGAACCAATTTGATGGTGAGTAGATGTAGAGCCCATTTTCCTGGTCTTGTGTTGCCTTACTTTGGATAGCAGGCTTAAGCTTAATCCAGGATAGCACAAATGGTGCTAATTCACTGCCATTTCTTAGAATTGAGTAATATTCCATTGTGAGCATATAACAAATTTTAATTATCCATTCCTGAATTGATGGGTGCTTCCTTACTATTTTTAAACATTTTTTGTTTTATTGCACATTTCTTTGAAATCTTGTCATGCTTTTTCTTCTTTCCTTAGTAATTTTCAAATCATCATTCCAGTTTTATACTACTAATAGTTATATTTAAATTTAAAAATGAATTTGATTCCATAACTAAGGCATTAGTAGTTTGCACATGAATCATGTCAGTAAATCTTTTGAGATGACCACTTGTCACTAATCTATTCTAATAATACAGAGTAGTATATAACACAATGAGAGAATGCTATTTGGAGTATGTCTGGTTACATGTTTCAGCCATGTTCCACCATGAAGAATGCTTAGTGTGACTTGGGCAGAACTGCACAGGAATTTAGAATAAACCTGCCTTGGAGTCATGACATATCAAACGTTATGTAGACCATATGAGGCTGAGTTGGGAATAAAATCTAGATCTCTCTTTGTTCAACCAATCTGCTCCTACACTTTAGAGCCTTATTCCAAGTTTTTATATTGCCTCCCCTGAGCCCAATCTGATTCCCAGCATCATGGAAGGAAATGATGAAGTTCCAAACCTATCTCTCACTATGTGTAACTTTGACCATGTTTAATCATCTTTCTGAGCCTGTTTTCCAATAAGAGGGAAATCATACCTATCTTGCAGACTTGTTGTCAGGATTAAATATAATTGCCAAGACAATGTGCTCAGGAAATAATGAAAGAAGACACACATATGTATATGTATAGGTTCATATATATATGAACCTATAGATATATACATATGTATGCATGTATATACATATATGTTCATATATTATGTAAGGATATACATATTTATACATACACGCACACACACACATGCACAAAATAAACATCACATATACATGATGAGTAAGTTAAGTCTCCTGTTCATGAAGAACCTATAGGTTGCCACCCAAAGTCCTCAAAAAATGCCAGGTAATCCTGGGCCTGATATACCAAAAGCATGAAGTCTGGAGTATAGATAATTATTATGTGAAAAACAAATACGTATCTATTATAAGCTGATGTTAAGGAGTCACAGGGAACCAACAAAATTTGTTAATCAGCTGCACCTGTGTCTTGTTAACTTGAAATTGTCAAAATCTTCACATAGATACTGCAGTCTGACAGAGATAATAAGAAAATGGCTTGCAGATTGCACATTAGAAGCTTCTTCTCCTTCATTGAAAACTTGTAAGAAGACAGCCAAAAGAGGTAAAAGGGGAATGGAGCAAAATATTCTCATCAAGGGAAGTTTAGCATATCAAACAGGGGCATTAGCAACATGACAGAAGAAAAATAAGATCTTTCTGGGAGACTCTTCTCCTTACTCAGAATAAATATCTACCAACATACAGGGAAAAATGCCTTTCTTTTTCTCAATCTGACAGCATTTCCTTCAGAGAATTTTGTTCTAAATTTTACAAACACACACACACACACACACACACACACACAATTGCTGAGGTAGAGTTTGTAGTTGTTCTATAGCAAGGGAAATTGAATCTTTTTTGAGGAATAAAGACTGGCCAGGCACGATGGAAGACATGGAAGACATTCCAGTCAGAGGGAATAATAAGAACAAAAGCTGAGTGGTTTGTAGAATTAGCCGTTTCCTCTGGCTGGAACAAAGAATTCTGGGTCTGGGTAGGTTAAGAGATGTGACTGTGGCATTAAAAGACATATGAGCCATGTTAAGATGTTTTAACTTTTACTGAAAGCAATATGAAGGGACTATAGAAGGGCTTTAACTGTAGGTGTGAAAGGTTCAGATCTATGTTTTAGAAAGAGCACTTTAGACTGTAATGAATGAATGTTCTAGGATTTATACTGGTCTCTCCAGAGTCAGATGAATAAGCATAAACCATACTCTTAAGAAGCTCATAGTCTTATAAAGAAAATATACAAGTAAACAAGTGTTTCTAAATCCAATGTCATCAACACAAAAATAGAAGGATATATCAAGAACTCTTGGGGGTCAGGGTATAGTACACATAGGAGAGTGATCACATCTTCCTGAATGAGTAAGAGAATACTTTCTTTTGAGCCAGTTCCTAAAAGATGATGTGCAATTCTAAGCTAAGTCACTTTGGATTGGTACCATGGTGGATTTCCCCTCTTAGTTATTGCTATGTTTGGTTTGTAAGCTGACTGAGATCAGGGGAAAGTCGTTCATTTCTTTTCTAACTGTAAAGTAGTTATTCGCAGGACTGTGGATGGAGTGTATATTAAATAAAACCTATGTTTCAGACAACTGCAGCCAGACCCTCAGAGGGAAAAGGCTTGAGTGATAAAGGTAAAACTATAAGGAGTAAAATTGGCTTCCTCTTCTCCTCCCCTTCCAGGGTGATGGCAAGATCAAAGCAAATGAATAGAGAACCAGCTGCCTGGATGGCTCCAATCCTAGGCCAACATACAATACATCAAAAAAAAAAAATGAATCTCCCATATACCAAGTGCACATTTCCCCTTGCACAGAGGTGCAATAGGTGTGGCAATAGGTATATATACCTGTTTATTAAATAGGCAACTCATCAGGCAGAGGTAAAGAAGCCACATATTTTTTCAGTGCCTCTGTAACTCTCAAACAGGAATGCATAGTTTTCCAAAGTTAGGCAAACCAAAATCCCTCCTTGTTTTATTCATTCAGTACCTCCCTTGAAGATGCTTTACTACCCTCTGTGGCCCCACACTGCTACACATTTCTGGTCTCTACTGGGTTTGCAATTCTATTTGCCTGTATTATTGTATTATACTATGAAGAATGACGTTGATTCCTGGTTACCCTAGTTTAATATAGGCACAGTCTTTCCTTGATGAGAGACTTAATGATGGCATATTTTCTTACAAATGCATACAAATCATATGTGCTATATTGATGGAAAAATTGTTCACAATTCTGCCCACCTTTACCGATATTCTTTGTACTGTGATTTTGTTGTTCCTCCCACAAAAAGTTGAGCCCTTTAAATTTCGGCTGATCTTGTGATCAGCTTTGGCAACAAAAATTTGTGGAAGTGACAATATACCAGTTCTGAGCCAAGACCTCAAGAAACCTTGTGTAGTTCTATGTTCTGTCTTGAAATCACAATATTTGACCAAATCAAGGGTAGGCTGACAGTGGATGAGAGACCACACTGAAAAGAACCCAATTGTTCCAGCTGAAGCCATCTTGGACCTGCCTATAGGCAGTTGACCATGAGAGAACTCAGACAAGATCAGCAGATCCAGAGCTGACCATCAATACAAAAGAATGTTCCAGTTGGCCCATAGACTCATGAGCATTAATAAATGCTTGTTGTTTTAAGACACTAAATTTTGGAGTGCTTTGTTATTTAGCAATAGCCAAATGATTCATTAATATTTAATGCTTCAGTAATCAAATTATGCAAAAACCAGAAAAGAAAAAACAAGAGAAAAAGAAAGGAAACATTAAAAAGAAAGGAAAGAAAATGAAGAAATAAAAGTCATTTACTTCACATTGTAGCTTATAGTCACAATATTTTGTATTAAACTTACTTTATTTTTTAACTATCTAGAATAATTATTTTATATAAGCCTTATCTTCCTCAAATATTATCTACTTATTTTTTAAATACCATTTGAATTTGGTCATATTATTAATAATATATAACTTTGATCAATTTTCTTCCTCTAAATTTTACTTTCCAACTTTTAGTAGTGGGGAAAGATCAATTCCTGTCCTTGAGAATTTTGTAGTTTGGCTGTGTTCATGAGAGGTGACATGGATATCTTACAAAATGATGCCTGTTTTCTTGACTTATCTGTAAAATGAGTAGTTTGGATAAACTTATAGTCACTCTTAGGAGGCAGAAACCTGACTCCTAGTCAGGAGTCCTAAAGTTTACAAGTTTGCCCTTGTAAATTTTAGTGTGTTATTTTACCTCAGTTGATTCATCCATAAAATCAAATAATACTTTACTGATCAGAAGGCTAAATCTTCAGCTAGATAGCTAAAGCAAATACTCTTGCGATGATTATTCAGCTATAAGATATATGTTTCTATGGTTCTAGTTTTATTAAGTACTTATTATATCCCAGGTACTTTACCGGCAAAATCTCATTTTACAATTATAACAACATTGCAAGGAAGAATATTAATGTTCCCATTTTACAAATGAGAAAACTGAAACTTCCACAGAAATTAGCATGAGAAGTTACCCATGGGCACAATACTGACATGTGGTAGAACCAGGATCCAAAATCAGGTTTATTTGACTCTAAAGCTGTAGCTCATTTAATAAACCATTCTGTGTCCCTCTTTTTTTTCCCATTTTGTACAATATGCGATAAACAAAGAAGAAAAATTATCTCCTCCCATTAGGAATCATGTCCCAAACCAAAAGACAATACTAAAAAGATTTATACTTTCCATTCACCTCTCAAGAGAGATTGAGATATTTTATAAAGAGCTCTTGGTGGACAGCAAACAGCAGTAATAATTCTAAGAGAGAGAGAGGAGCACTTGCTCATATACCTTTCCCTTTCTCAAAGCACCTGGGAATTATGGGATGACCAGTCTACAGCATAGCTCTATGGTACTACTTTCTAGGGCAGAGACCAAGCCATTAAGTGCTCTCAGACCAGATGCTGAAAGTTATTTGCCTACAGGAGGAAGGGTTATACTAAACCAATCAAATACTCTCATATAGTTTCCCCAAAGCTAATGGCAACTATTTAGGAGCTATTGACATGATAGAAGTCTAGATTCAGTCTTAGCCAATATCAGAGTGATAACAAGTGACATAATGAATTTTATGGCTGTGGTCAGAGGTAGAAGCAAGATAAGGGTTCAGTCTGGAGCCAGGTTTAAGATTCAGTCTGTCTGAGAAAGGAATCGGTCACTCCACAATTAAAAGACAATACAATAAAAAGTTCAAAATATTTTATAATTTGTACATCAAATAAGCATTTTTTAAAAAGTTGATGTAACATTATCCTAATTGTATTTACACCATTACCCTGCTATATTTAGCCAACATATTTTCATCACTAATGTAAAGCTCAGGTTGAGCTTTTATAAATTTCAAATTATTAGAATCTGCATTCATGGAGCTTCACCTTATAGCAGTTTCGCAAACTTGAGATTTGGAATAGATCAATTTTAAACGGAAAAAGTGGGAGTATCTTGTGGATTTCAAACAGCAGATAACATATTTCTTTACTAAAGGCTGCTCTCTCTGATGAATTTCAGAGAACACTAAGATATCCCCTTTGTTTAAAGATAATCACATTTTTCTCAGAGTGGTTCACTAGGGTTTTACCTTTAGCATGAATTTTTCATGACTGATTGATTAAAAAGACAATGCCAACAGAGAATAATGCAAGCTTAGGGACCTGTCTTACAAGGTAGAGTTAAATTACTTCAAGGGTTAGAATGACAAAGCCAGGTGCTGCCTTAGACTCAGCAAGTAAATTCACAATTACAAATCTGTTGAAAAATTAGACAAATCAAAATAGGAAATGGTTGACTTATACTAAAAGAGTCGTGTTTGCTTTATTGAACACCATTCAGTAAATTTTAGAAACAAACAGAAAAAGCACTATTGGAAAATGCCTATCTTTGGGTGAGGTAGGTGTGGGAGGAGTTGGAATGGAAAGAAAGTTGGACTGGGAAAGAGGAGACCTTCCCTTTTCTGGTTATGCTACTGATTTGTTATGTGACCTTAAGAAAATTACTTTCCCATTTCTAAAACAGAGATAAGTGATGAATTCCCACCCCACCTTCCTTAGAGGGAACTAAGAGGATGTTAGTCAGGGGGCCACATACAAAAACACATTCTAGAGAACAAGAGCTGAAGAAAATGGGTCCTACTGAAGACAAACCAGAGGCCTGAGAACCAGAGAGTGGCAAGACAAAAGGCCTTTGGAAGAAGCAAAGGACAGGATCCTAGAAAGGTCAACTGCTTTCAATGTCAAGTTCTAGGGCCAGAGGTAGATATTAAGGTCCAGAGCAATGGACCAAGGAGTTTGGAAAAAGTAACACAGTTAATTCAGGTCAAGAGCAAAAAAGTAGACTCTAGATTCTATAGGATACCTGACTAATTAATTCCTTTATTCTTTTAAGAAACATTTATTGAACTCTATGTGACCAAAACTATTTTTATGTGCTGGGGATACACAGATAAACAATACTACATTATTCCTGCCTTCATGTAGTTTACATTTTAGTGGGGGAGACAAATAACAAATAAATAAATAGATATATAATTCAATGTCAGATAGTAATAATTACAATGAAGAAAAAGAAAAATAATAAAGGGTAAATGGATGGAGTAGGAGGTAGGCTATGGTCTGTTTGTCTTAAAATGATTCCTCTTTTATATGTAATTTTTTGAATACCTACTAAGTTCCAGAGACATGATTAGGAACTTTTATATTGCAAGATATTTCTAAACCATAAAAAAAGCCTTACAGGTAAACAGTATTTTTCATTTTACAGGTTAAGAAACTAATATTTAAAAAAAAACACTAAAATATCAAGAAATTTTCTATTTTGGTCAATTTCAGAGATGGGATAGACTCTCTCACACAAAATTTGGTTTGGATGTTGATAATGATGATGCCATGCATGCACGAAGAGGGGATGAAAAAGTTTATTACTCACATAATGAGGCTTTCTGGCATAGCAGAACAGTCTCCCAAATTCATCTGAAATGACTTGAGAGAGCAGGAAAGGAGGTTGGGTTGGGGTTTTATGGTGGTTAGGGGATGAATCCATCATGAAGATTCCCATGTGCACCCAACACGGCTTGCATGTTGACCATTCTGACATTGTTGAAGGAGGAAGCACTATATTTTCTTATCTGCTTGCCCAGATGTTGTGCAGAAGGGCAAGGTGGGGTGGGGCTTAAAAGGTACTAGCAGTCAAATGTCAAAAATAGCAGTAGGTGGCATTGTGCTATTTTGATTTATAATAAATATATATTTGGTCTTGTCCCTAGTTTCCTGGCACACAGCTCCTAAAGCCTTTGGAATCCCCAAAGTGGTAAGTGTCTTTTTGTGTGCTACTGACATAACTGATGGCTGAGGGCTCCTGCATGGCCTCAGCATAGGGGGCTGGTTGCCAGGGGAACCACCCAAGTAATTAGAAGGTTGGAACTTTTAGTCCCACCTTCAACCACCAGTAAAGGGATAGGAGCTGAAGGATGAGTTGATAACCAATGGTGTCATCAATCATGCCTAAATGATGAAAAAAACCCTAAAAAGACAGAGTTCAGAGAGCTTCTGGACTGCCGAACACATGAGGTTCTGAAAGGGTGGTTTGCCCAGAGAGGGCACAGACGCTCCACATTCCTCCTCTATATCTTGAAGCATGTATATCTTAATCTGGTAGTTAAATACAGGAAGAGTGTTTCCCTGGGTTCTGTGAGGTGCTTTAACAAATTAA
Source organism: Cheirogaleus medius (assembly GCA_008086735.1). Lineage (NCBI taxonomy): Eukaryota > Metazoa > Chordata > Mammalia > Primates > Cheirogaleidae > Cheirogaleus > Cheirogaleus medius. The sequence continues at coordinate 33,897,064 of VBSM01000529.1, forward strand.
TCAAACCCAAAGAGGGAGTCATGGAAACTCCCAATTTATAGCCAGTTGATGAGAAGTATAGATGACAACCTACTACTTGTGATTGGCATGTGAAGTATGTGAGGGGGCACTCTTGTGGAGCTAAGCTCTCAACCTTTGGGATCTGACACTATCTCTAGGTATATAGAATCAGAATTGAGTTAAATTATAGGATACCCAGTTGGTGGCTACTGGAAAATTGCTTGGTGTGTGGGAGAAAATTCCCACATATATTTGGTGACCAGAGGTGAAGTGTCCTGTGTTGAGTGTTGTATTGAGAATTAAAGTATGAAATTCCATTTCAGTTTTTTCCTGTATCTCTTGAAAGAAGAGACAGGATAAGTGAAATGCAGGTCTGGTTTTGTGTAGCTCTAAAGTCCATGCTTTTTTGTTTTACACTATGGTAACTCAAATTGGGGAGATTTTGTCATTTCCCTTTAATGAGCCTGGGGATATTTGTCTCAACAAAAGGAAGATGAGTATGGTACTATGCAGAAAAGATAATAAGATGATGGATAGCTGGACTGTTCTTAATATATAAAACAACTTAAAATGCTCCTGAAACTGTGGGAGAACTAACAATATATTAAGGAATTTATCAGGCAAAATTTTAAGTAAATACTAGGTCCAACAGACAGATTTTTCTGAATCTGGTGAATCTGTGCTTGACAAAATAGAGATTGGTTTTCAGGGATGCCAAGGTCATTGGAAATTTAAAAAAACATAGAAAACTGAGATAAATTTCTGTGTGTAGTTTCCCTTCAAGTCATTTGCAAAATTCCAAGTTGTTCATATACAGGGTAAGATGCCAATAAGCCAAGTAGAAATCATCATCTATGAAGTTAAAATGCTAAGTGGAGATTTCAATAGTCTCAAGATGCTGCATAAAGGGAGTCTGGAGTTCAGGACCAACCAAGTTGGAAAATCTTGATAAATACTCCATAATCTTTGAGATTCCAAGGGGCTGTGCACTTGAGATAAAAGGCCGTGCACTTGAGAGATACCCTTGGAGTAAGGGCAAGCCAAACATATTCCTGAATTTGTATATCTGAAATTTATTCTTGATGGGATAAAGATGATCTTCTCAAATGCTGTCTGCCTGTCAGATGAAAATTAAATCCTCTCTAGAAGAAAATAAGATAATAAGATAAATACAAGCTTCTACATTTTTCAAGCACAATATCTTGCATCAACTAAATTTACCAGACGTACCAAAAAAACAGCAACAAATAAATAGAGAGCGAGAGAAAGGAAGGAAGGAAAAACCCTGACCACCTGACCTGAAAGTCATACAAATTTTTCAGTTATCAACAGGGGCTTTAAAATAATTATAATTAATAGTTTTGAGCAAACAGGGAGAAAACAAAAAATTACCAGAGAACTGGAATATAGAAAAAGAAGCAAATGGAAATTACAGAATTAAAAAAGAGAACTGAAATTAAGAATTTCATAGATGAATTTTAATAACACATTAGACCCAGAAGAAGAAAGGAATAGTGAAATGGATGATTGGTCAATAGAAAATATCCACATCAAAGCACTTAAAGTAGAAAATGCAAAAAGAGTATAAGGCTTATATGGGGCATGGTGAAAGACATAAATATGTGTCATTGGTGTCCCAAATGAAGATGAGAGGAAACAGAACATGGGGCTCTGAGCTTCTCTGGTGGAGATTTTTATCCATACCTTTTTTTCTTGTTGTTCTACTTTGCAATTTCTTTCCATGAAGTCTCCAGCAGGCTTCAACAACTTTTTCCAGGAACTACACCTGAGCTGTGCCCATTCCCCACCAGCCTCCTCTATCTGAAACCCTTTCTTCCCTCCGGGATGACAATGTCTCTAATAAGCCATCTTTGCTGTCCTTTTCCCCATAAGCAATATTTAAAGAAATACTGACCAAGAATTTTCAAAAATAAATAAAAGACATCAAGCTGACAGATTCAAAAATTTCTGTGCAGCCCACCAGGATAAATGCAAAGAAAGCCAAAGCTAGGCACAGCACAGTAAAACTGCTAAAACCAGAGACAAATAAAAAAATCTTACAAGAAGCTGGAGGAAAAAAATCTATATCTATATCTACCTATCTCTCTCTCTCTATATATATATATAATATATATTATATATAATATATATATATATATTCAAAGGGGTGGACAGAAAGATTCAGAGTTGACCTCTCAACAAAACCAGAAGCTGAAAACAATGGAAGAGCACTGTTCAAGTACTGAAATTGAAAATAAAACTGCCAACTTAAACTTCTATACCCAAAGATATCTTTCAAAAATTAAGACGAACACATTTTCAGAAGATAAAAAGCACTCATTGTCAATAGACATACACTATAAGAAAATAATCAAGGTATTTCTTAATGATGATACTAGAAAGATGTGGGAAGAAATAAAGAGTTCCATAAAGCATAAATATGTAGATGTCTACATGTTAAAGGATACACACATACATTCACACACATATTTTAATATAAATATGCTTAAAATATATTAAAACAATAGCATACAAGAAAAAAGGGAAGAAGAAGTTAAAATACTGTACAAACCTTACATTATCCAAAAATGGCAAAAGTATTAATTTAAGCTCAAATGTAATTAATCAGTATAATTTCTACAGTAACCACTGAAAGAATAATGAAAGAGTGAAGTAAGATGCTAATAGAAAGGATAAAATTAAGTAAATTAAACAAAAATATTTGATTAATCAAAAAATTAGGGCCAAGAAAGGAGAAACAAATGAACAAAGAACCAAAAGGTTAGACTACAAATAGCAAGATAACAGATTTAATTACAATGTGTTAATAATTACATGAAATATAAATATATTAAATACTTTAGTTTAAAAACAAGATTTTCAGATTAAATTTTTAAAAATTACATGCTGCTTACAAGAAAATATTTTAAATATAAGTATATAGAAAAATTGATAGTACAAAGAATAGAAATCACTAACCAAAAGAAAGTTAACATAGCTATACTAGTAATAATATCCAATAAACTTGACTTTAAGACAAGAATACAGCTAAAGATAAAGAGACACATTTAACAATTATAATAAGGTCAAGAGGCATATATAATAATCCTAAAATTATATGTACCTAAAAACATAACCTCAAAAAACATTTAGAAAATTATATAATTAAAAGGAGAATTAAATACATAATCATAGTTGGAAATTTTATCTTACCTCTTAGTAACTAATAGAATAAGCATACAAAAGTATCAATAAAGATATAGAAGAACTGAACAACATCACTGACATACTTAATATAACTGACATATATAGAATATGACATCTAACAACTGCAAAATACATTTTCTATTTTGTGTACATTGAACATTTATCAAAATAGGCCATGTATTAGTTATGAAACATTTCAAAGGACCGAAATCATACAGAGTATGTTCTATTATCACAATGGAATTAAGATAAAAATCAATAAAAGGATATCTAGGAAATTCCCAAATGTTTGCAAAGTAACCAACATACTTCTACATAACTCATAGATCAAAAAAGAAATTATAATGGAAATAAGAAAATGTTTTCAACTTCCTATACTCAGTACTCTCATGCTCTGCTGTTGAGATAGTCATTCCAGAAAACTGTTTAGTGGTGTCTAACAAAATTGAACACACAAATATCCTACGACTCAGAAATTCTACTCCTCGTTATAAACCTAACATAATTGTATATATGCATCAGAGAACATGTACAAGAATGCCCAGGGCACCATATTCTTAATAGCTAAAATCTAGAAAAAATGCAAATGTTTATTTAAAAAGAAAGGATAACTCTTTGGAATGTACATATGTTGGCATACCATATAGTAATGAAAATAAAGAAATTCCATGAAAAAATATGCATAATTTGCATAAACATAATATTCAGCATAAGAAACAAGAGAAGTCAGACACAAAAGAAAACCTATTACATGATTTTATTTATATAAGTTTAAATGATAGCAAGACTAATCTATAGTGTTGAAGACAGTATGAAAGAGGTACTTGTTTGAACCAAGGAAAGAATAGGACTTCTGAGGTGTGACCCAAGTAGTGGTAACATATGTATGTTCATTTTTACAGTTCATTAAACTTTATACTTAATGATTTGTACATTTTTCTTCCTGTATGTTCAATAAAATACTTATTAAATGAATAAGCAAAACCATCTTTACTGAAATGAATAATAATAAAACAATTAAAAACATGTGGGTACAGCTAAAATAGTGCATAGAGGGAAATTCATAGCCTTAAATGCATATATGGGAATAGAAGAAAGGGTAAAATCAATGATCTAAGATTATCTCATGAAGCTAAACAAAAACAACCCAAAGTAAATAGAAGAAAGGACACAGTCGACATGGGCAAAACTCAGTGAATTATAAAATTAACAAAATAGAAAAAAATTCAATGATGCAAAAATTTTTCTTTAAAAAGGTTAATGAAATTAATAAATACATTAAGGTAATTTAATAAAAAGAAAAAATATAAATTGTCAATATGAATTTTCAAAAGGGGACATCACTACTGATCCTAAAAATAAAAAAAGATAAGATGATATTAAAACTTTGGTCAAAAATTTAAAATTTAGATAAAACAATCAAATTACTCCAAAAACACAGTTTTTGAAACTGAAACAGGAAATTTGAAAATCTAAATTATCTTTGTATATATCAAGCTACTGCTGAGATTATGGTATGTGACAACTCTGAACTTTCACTGACTTACAACAACTGTTTTGTACTCTGCAGATTGACTATAGATCTGTTGAGGTTGGCTGAGATCAGCTTGGGTTGGCTCTAGACTTCTGGGTTGGGTTTAAACAGACATGTATTTACTCAATCTGAGACTAGCAGCTATCTGAAGACAAATTCTTCTGATTGTAGATGACAAAGGAGACCAAACAATATCACTCTAACATATTTAAAATTTGTGCTTGAATAACATATTCTAATATTCCATTAGCTAAAGCAAGTCACATATCTAAGTCCAGCATCAATGGGTTGGAGAAATATATCCTGCTTACTCTAGAGGAAGGCACTACAAAAGGGCATAATTTGAAATTCTATTAAGGTGGGGAAGTGATTTTAAAAAAAATTAAATCTATCAAAGTTCTACCATTGACCTTTGAACAACACTTGTTTGAATTGTGTGGGTTTACTTATTTGTGCATTTTTTTCAATAAATACAGTTGGCCCTCCATATTGGCATGTTCCACATCTGCATTCAAATACAGATTGAGAATATAGTGTTTGTGGGATACAAGACCCACAGATACAGAGGGCTGATCTTTCTATTTGCACTTCCACAGGGCTGACTGTAGTATTTGAATATGCTCTGATATTGGTAACTGTGGGGTTGAGGGGGGATACTACAATCAATCCCCTATAGAAACCAAAGGATGACTGCATATTTATTAAAGAAAATAAATCGATAATTTAAAATCTTCCTGCAAAGATAATTCAGACCCAGGTAGCTTCATTGATGAATTTACTCAATCATTTTAAGAAGACTCTCATACATAGTCTTTCAGAGAATAAATAAACAGAGAACTCTCTCCAAATCCTTTCATAAGGCTAGCATAACCTTGATACCAAAACCTGATAAGGACATGACAAGAAAGGAGTAAATAGGCCAATGTCTTTTATGAACATAGACTCAAAAATCCTATACTAAATATCACAGCAAATAAAATAGATTGTGGAGCTTTGGGGAGGGAGGCAGAGCAAGATGGCCAAGTAGAACCCTCCAGGGTGTTCCCCCCTCCTGCAGGGACACCAAATTGAATGAATATCCAGGAAAGAAATCACTTTCTTAAGAAGCAAAAATCAGATAAACAATCACAGTACCAGGTTTTAACATTATATCAAGGAAAGAAGCACTGAAGAGGTTAGGAAACAGTCTTGCATTGCCAACACTGCTCCTTCTGTAAATCCAGCAACACCATGCCAGAGCTGGGTGAAGAGAATCAGTGTGCTTGGGAGAGGAAGAGTGAAGTGATTATAGGGCTTTGCATTGGAACTCAGGGCTGCCCTATCACAGGGGAACACTGCACAGCAGTATTCCGCCAGTGTCATGGAGGGAGCATTTATACCAGCCCCAGCCAGAGCACAGTCATCCACCTAAGCAGTAGGAACATAGAAATCTGAATTCTGACTAGCTTCATCACCTGTTGACAAAGCAGTGTGGGGCCCAGAATAAATGTATAAGGCAGGGAAGCCATAAAGACTTCAGCCATTGGGCAATTTCGGGCTCAGAGCCAATGGACTTGGAGTATATGAGACCCAGTGAGACACCAACAGTGACAACAAAGTGAGTACCTGTGTCACCCCTCCCCAAACTCCAGGCAGTGCAGCTCAGGAGGCGTCTTCTTCCACTTGGCAAAAGGAAAGGGAAGAGTACCAAAGACTTCTTTGTCTTGGAACTTGGGTACTAGCTCAGCCACAATAAAATATCAAGCAGATTCCTGAAGCCCCTGATTTAAGGTCTTAGCTCCTAGATGACATTTCTATACCTATCCTAGGCCAGAAGGAAATCTACTACCCTACTGCCAGGACCCAGTCCTGGCAGGATTCACCACCTGCTGACTAAAGAGCCTTTGAGTCTTGAATAAACATCAGAGGTAGTGAGGTAGTTGTCACCATGGATGTTGATACTGAGCTGGCTTCAGGTATGACATGGTGCAGTCCCAGCTGTGGTGGCCACAAGGGAATGCTCTTCTCCCTCCTCATCCAACTCTAGGCAACCCAGCATGAAGAGTAAGACTCCTTTTGTTTGGGGGAAGGTGAGGGAAGAGAGTGAGACTTTACCATGTAATCCAGGAAATTCTCTCATATCTTATCCAAGGCCACCAAGATGGTACCACCAGGAGATGCGAGGGGGAAGGAGGGGATGGGTATATACATATATAACAAGAGAGTGCACCATCTGGGGGATGGTAACGCTTGAAGCTCTAACTCGAGGGGGGAGGGGTGAAGGATAATATAGGTAACCTTCACATTTCTACCCCCATAATATGCTGAAATAAAAAAAAAAGAGTTGCAAAGTTACTGGGCTTTGGGAGCCTACGGTGCTGATATGGCTGCAGTGACCAAAGACTTAGATCACAACATATAATTTCCTTTGAATACCTGGAAAGTTTTCTCGAGAAGGACAGATTCAAACAAGCTCAGACTGCAAAGATTAGAATAAATACTTAATTCTTCAATGCCAAGATACTGATGCACATCCACAAGCATCAAGAACATCCAGAAAAACATGACCTAACCAAATCGACTAAATAAGGCATGCACCAGTTACCATCCTGGAGTGATGGAGCTATGCGACCTTTCAGAGAGACAATTCAAAATAGCTGTTCTGAAAAAGCTCAATGAACTTCGAGACAATGCACAGAGGGAATTTAGAAGCCTATCAGAGATATGTAATAAAGAGAGTGAAATAATTTTAAATATCAAGCATAAATTCTGGAGCTAAAAAATTCAATTGACAAACTGAAAAATGCACCAGAGTCTCTCAACAGCAGTATAGAAGAAAGAATTAGTGAGCTTGAAGACAGGCTATTTCACTGTCAGAACAGAAAAAAATAAAATAAAAAAGAAGGAAGCACACCTACAAGATCTGAAAAATAGCCCCAAAAGGGAAAATCTAAGAATTATTGGCTTTAAAGAGGAGGTAGAGAGAGAGAGACCAGGGTAGAAGTATTATTCAAAGAAATAACAGCAAAGAACACTTTAAAACTAGAGAAAGGTATCAATATTCAGGTGCAAGAAGATCATAGAACACCAAGCAAATTTAATCCAAACAAGACTACTTATAGGCATTTAATAATCAAGTTCTTAAAGCTCACCAATAAAGGGTCCTAAGGAAAGCAAGAGAAAAGAAAAAATAAAATAAAAATATAAAGGAGCTCCAATACATCTGGCAGCAGGCATCTCAGTGGAAACCTTATAGGCCTAGAGAGAGTGGCATAGCATTCAATGTGCTGAAGGTAAAAAACCTTTACTCCTAGAATATTACATCATATAAAAATATCCTTCTAACATGAAGGAAAAATAAAAACTTTCCCAGACAAGCAACAGCTAAGGGATTTTGTCAACACCAGAGCTGCCCTATAAGAAGTACTAAAGAAAGTTATTCAATCTGAAAGAAAAGGACCTTAATGAACTATCAGAAATCATTTGATGGTATAAAACTCACTGGTAACAATAAGTTCACAAATACAGAATACTCTATCACTGTAGTTATGGCGTATAAATCACGTATATGTTGAGAACAAAGACTAAAAGACAATGCTATTAAAAATAACGATAACAACTATTTAAGAGATTGCATAAAAAGATACAAATGTAAACAAAACAAAACAAAAAGTAAAAGGCAAGGGGTCAGGTGGAGTTAAAGTATAGAGTTTCTTTTAGCTTTCTCTTTGTTTGTTAATTTGTTGTATGCTGAATTTTTTCTGCCATCTGTTTAAAATAATTGGTTATAAGATATTTTTCACAGGCCTCATGGTAACCTCAAATCATAAAACCTATAACAGGTACACAAAAATAAAAAGCAAGATATTAAAATACACTATAAGAGAACATCATTTTTACACAAATGAAAGAAAGAAAAAAAGGGAGAAAGACAGAACCACAAAATAAGCAGACATCAAATAACAACATGGCAGTAGTAAGTTTTTACCTATCAATAATGATATTGAATGTAAATGGACTAAACCTTCCAATCAAAAGATATAAAGTGGCTGAATAGATTAAAAAAAAATACCCAACTATATGTTGCCTACAAGAAATACACTTCACCTATAATGACACATATAGACTGAAGATAAAGGATGGAAAAGCATATTCCACACAAATGGAAACCATAAAAGAGAAGGAGTAGCTATATCAGATAAAATAGATTTCAAGACAAAAAAATGCCAAAACTCAAAAACCCCATAAAAAAGTGGGCAAAGGACATGAATAGAAACTTCTCAAAAGAAGGCAGACTAATGGCCAACAAACAGATGAAAAAATGCTAAACATCTCTAATCATCAGGGAAATGCAAATCAAAACCACAATGAGATATCACTTATCTCCAATGAGAATGGCCTTTATCAAAAATCCCAAAACAATAAATGTTGGTCTGGATACGGAGAGATACAAGCACTCATATGCTGATGGTGGGACTGAAAACTAGCACAGCCTCTGTGGAAAGTAATATGGAAACACCTCAAAGAGCTACAAGTAGAACTACCACTTGATTCAGCAGTCCCATTACTGGGCACCTACTCAAAGGAAAAAAAGTCATTCTACAAAAAAGACATCTGCACTAAAATGCTTGTAGCAACACAATTCACAATTACAAAGATGTGGAAACAACCCAAGTGCCCATCAATTCATTAGTGGATTAATAAAATGTGGTATATGTAAACCATGGCATTCTACTGAGCCACAAGAAACAATGGTGATCTAGCACCTCTTCTATTATCCTGGATAGAGCTGGAGCCCATTCTACTAAGTGAAGTATCACAAGAATGGAAAAAACAAGCATCACATGTACTCACCATCAAATTGGTACTAACTGATCAACACTTAAGTGCACAAATGGAAGTAATATTCATCTGGGCAGGTGGGAGGGGGCTGAAGGGGATGGGTAAATTCATAACTAATGGGTGAGGGTTGCATTGTCTGGGGGCTGGCACCCTTGTAGCTCTGGCTTGGGTGATGAGAAGGCAATATATGTAACCAAAATGTTTGTAAATCTCATAATATTCTGAAATTTTTAAAAAGAAAATTAATTAATTAATAAAAAAGAAAAAGAAGAAAAACTGTAAAAAGACAAAACATCTCATTATATAATGATAAAGTGGTCAATTTAGCAAGAGGATATGACAATTCTAAATATATATGTATCCAACACTGGAGCACCCAGCTATATAAAGGAAATATTATTAGAGCTAAAGAGAGAAATAAACCCTAATGCATTAATAGTTGGAAACCTCAACATCCCACTTTCAGCACTGGACAGATCATCCACACAGAAAATCAACAAAGAAACATTGGACTTAATCTGCACTGTAGACCAAACAGACCTAATAGATATTTACAGAACGTTTCATCCAATAGCTGCAGAATACATGTTCTTCTCCTCAGCTCTTGGATCATTCTCAAGGATAGACCATATATTAGGCCACAAAATAAGTCTTAAAATTAATTCAAAAAAATCATAATCATATTAAGTATTTTCTCTAACCACCATGGAATCAAACTAAAAACCAGTAATAAGAGGAACATTGGAAACTATAGAAACACATGGAAATTATATAATATGCTCCTCAATGACCAGTGCATCTCAATGAAGAAATTAAGAAGGAAACGCTAAGAATTTCTTGAAACAAATGAAAATGAAAATACAATGTACAAAACCTAGGGGATACAGAAAAAGCAGAACTAAGAGGAAAATGTATAGAAATAAGTGTCTACATCCAAAAAGTAGAAAAATTTCAAATAAACAACATAATGATGCATCTTAAAGAACTAGACAAACAAGGGCAAACCAAAACCAAAATTAGTAGAAGAAAAGAGAGAATAAAGATAAGAGTAGAAATAAATGAAATTGAAACCAAAAAAATCCACAAAAGATCAACAAAATGAAAAGTTTCATGTCTTTGAAAAAACACAGCAATATTGTATATTTTGATCAGGGTAGTGGCTACACACTATCATATTTATTTTTAAAATTCATTGAACTATATACTTTAAATTTGAGTATGTAGTCCCTAATATATAATATAATATAGTAGTCTCCAATAAACAAAAACCTTTCCAAAAATTTTTCACCATTATTTATGACTCCCTAAGGAATTCTAAATATATAATTGTTAATATCTCTTCTAACTCTAAGTCTGTGATTCTACTGCCAACTTTTATTGGTTGAATAGAATCTTTACTATGTCTCCTTAACAGTAGTAGATCAACACTAAAAACTACACTAAAACCTTGAGATAATATATAATACATCTAAAAATAGTTATAACAGCTTAAAAGAAAAAGAATTTGAAAGACCATAAATTACTTTGAATGGTAGGCAATTTTCTTGAAAATTTTTGTAGTGAGAGGTAAACCAGCGCTTTAATTAGGATAATAGCATAGTTTTATACCACAGGCCAACAAAATGCTAAAGCTGAAATATTACAAAGCCAAGTGAGTAGACAAATATAAAATTTTTCATTTCTGGAGGAAAGTTAAATCTAAATGTCAAATTATGTAACTGAATGTTTTACCCTCTATAGTTTCAAAGGAATAGAAATGCCAACAGCAGAGTTCCTGAAGTTTAGAGACATACAATTTATATAGTACGAGAAAAAGCACAGAATTGAGACTACGAAAATCTGTATGCTACTCCTGGCTATGTCTCTTACTAGTTGCATGATTTCGGAAGAGCCATCTAAAGTGTCCAAATTTTTGTTCTCTCACATACAAAACTGATATTAATAATATGCACCCCTCAATATTATAGGGAAACTACATAAAGAGTCTAATTAAAATCTACCAATTATCACCATTATTATTCATTTCCCCAGATGATTTTTGACTTACTTACCTTTATTTGGCTTTTGAAGGCTTTTGTCCCAACAATGCAAACTATTTGGAAACTTCAAAAATCCACATGGATTCCTCTGGGCAAATGAAACCATGTGCTAGATATGCATTCTAAGCACATACTTGTGGATTACATCACAGGAGATAAACCGAGGTCATTCTTTTCTGAAACAGAACAATTCTCTCTAAAGAAAAACTTTCCTCTAAATTTTTGTTTAAAGAAGAGTGAAGGACTACTACAGGATCAGACCAATTCTATATCAGCTAAGTTTTTCCAAACTGATTCCTTCTGCCAACTGTGGCATGACTATGAGAACTCCCCAATTTTCAGTTTAATTATGTTTTCCCACTCTAAATATGGTTTTGAATCCTATATCACTAAGGCAATCTCTCCAACCTCATGTTGCCCAGCTCTTTCAGACTAAGCTCTCTATTTCTGCCAGACCTGGCTCACCAACAGCCCCAACATAGCTCTAGATTGTTTTTCCTCCTCTGCCAGCCTGGTTCACTCCTACGCATGTTCTCAGACTCAGCTGAGGTGTCACTTCCTCCAACAAGCTTTATTTAACCCTCAAAATCACATAGGTACCTCCTCTATGCTTCCTCTCAACCTGTACATTCTATTATAGCAGTCATCATGCCATATCGTTAAATGTTTATTTACTTGTCTGTATCCCTCCTCCCTCCAAATGGAAAATTCTTAAGGTTAAGATTTCTTTTTATTCTTCTTTTTATCCTGGCATTCAGTAGGCTCCTGTTGTAATGTTTGCTAAATCAATCAATAAATGAATGCATAAATGAATCCTCACATAAATTAACTAATTAAATGTATGGTGCTTATTCATTCCAGCCTCTATGGCTTTGTTCTTATCACTTAGGTCTCCCTGGATTTCTCCCACCTACCCAAATCCTACCCTTCATTCAGTTCCTGCTAGAGTTCCTTCCACCTTGTACATACTAAGAGTATAAGCATTGAGGATGTAACATAAAACTATATGTACTCTCACTCTCAAGGATTTTGGAGTAGATTAGGGAAAACATAGATGTACATAGTTGACTACAAAGCAAGGTGACCAGGATGTAGCAGAGTGAAATAGTAGATTCTGTGGGATGACAAAAGAAAGGACCAGTTCCAGCCTGGTGGATCATGGATGTCTTTCTAAAGAAGTCTCTGGCTGACCTAAGACCTTAAGGACAGGTAAGATTTCCAGGTAAAGGTTAGGGATTTTTGATAACATAAAATATTTCAGATAGGAAAAAACTATGAACATATAGAGATGTAAAATAACAACATAGGAGAGGAACCTAGAATCAACGTAGGCAGTAAGGCTAAATGACCTGTCTAGGACCAGAGTCTGTTCAGTGAAAAGGATAGTACTAGAGCCCAGGCTTTCTAATTCCAAGTTCAGTACTACTTCCATTACTCTAGAAAATATTATTAATACTTTGAGAGTACATGTGACTAGCTTCTATGACTCTCCAATGCAAAATGCTCAAGCGTGGTACTTTGTCTCTTTGATGGGTTTCAGCTCTCAGGACTACTTTCTCAGTATTTATGGCAGATCTCAATGAGATTTTAGCAGTTCACTTGATAGTTCAAAGACTGTCACATAGCAAGACACATATAGTTAGTTTACTGGAATTCTAATTCTATGAAATGTTCAAACTTCCATAGCAACTTGGAGTCCCAGTAGTGACTCAATGAAGCAATAAACATGAAGCCCAAACATCATCCAATGATGAATTTCTCCAACAACATATCTTTGTCTAACGAATGACAACTCCAAGTTGCTGAAAGGTGCCAGAGTAACTGTGCATTCTTGAGATAAATAGCTTGTCAACTAAGACCCTCAAAAATATTTCACTTATCCCAATTTTGCTAAAATATCTTTAAAAAATAGACCACCTACTGTAATACACAGTACCTAATGCCTACTAAGTGTTAGGCAGTCTATGTTCATCAGTATTTTTCCTAACAACTATGATGCAGTACAAACATCAATATCTCTATGTCTCTATTATATAGTTGAGAAAACAGGCTCAGAGACATCAAGTCACATTCTGAGGCCACAAAGCTTGTAGAAATGAAGCCAAAATTTAAAATTGAGTGTGTCTGATTCTAAAGCCAATAATATTTCTGATAACTTTAATTATGCAAGTTGAGCAAGTCCTCCTTGTCCTTCTGCCCCTACCCCTCAAATTTAGTGACTATGGTTATGAAATCATGAAAGAATTTCCAGAAAAGACCCTACTTATTTAACCACTACTTTTCTGTGTGACCTCATTCCCTTTGTTAAGAGTATGTCTAAATAATTTTTAAGGCCTCTAATAGTTCTGACAGTCCGTAGACTCTGTGAGATTTTAAAATATTCTTATATAACAACTTTCCCATGAAAAGGTCACAGCCTTGTGAGTTGCCTGTAGTGGGAAGATAGGAGGATAAAACCCTCAGGGAAATTGAATTGAGTTCTCTGGGTTTATCAAAGTGAAAAAAATAGGCACCTAGCTGCCAAAAAGTAAAGGAATAAGTCCTTGGGAGATGAACTTAGTTAAAGCAGAGGCTCTTGTACGTCAACACTGTCAGCAGCAACCTCAGTCAATGTCACGAATGCAGTGAATACTCAAGAGAAATATGTTGTTGCTTTTGCAGAAGATGACAGGACCTTTTAACCAAGTGTTACATTAGACTCCACATTAGATCTGGACTTAGAGTCAAAAGACCCAATATCTTACTGTAGGTATCCTGGCTGATCAGCATTTTTATTGGTTCTTCCTATGCCTATGCCAAAGGGCAAAAGCATTCCATAAAAATCCAAGAAAGCACATCTCTTTAGCTTAATTTTTCCAAACTATAACTCCCACCCTCTGGCTTTTCTCATTTTTGTCTGATTCCTAGTTTCTGTTCCATTGCCTCACATCTGGACAAGTGCTTGCTTCATTCGCTTAGTTTTAAAACATTTATTGAGTTTATACTATGCCAGATACAGGTCCTCTAAATTAGTGATAGCTGTGCTGATATCTGAAGGATGAGTAGAATTTATCAAAAAAAAAAAAAAAAAAGATTAAGAGCAGGAATCTGGGGGTGGTGAGGGGCCAGGGAGGAGGAGAGACTTGCAGACAGAAAAGTATGTGTGAAGAAAGAATGCTCAAAAAATTAAGAACAGTTCATTATGGCTAGAATGCAAAGTATGCCGGGGAAGTTGTAAGGGAAAAAGCTGGAGAGGTAAGCATAGGATGACAGCGGCTGTGGAATCGAGAATCCTAATTATGCCACTTACTAGCTATGTGACCAATCTCAGTTGTTTTTTTTTTTATCTCGAAGATGGAGGTAAAGACTCCTGCTGCCTGTAGCACTTGGTTTCTAGCATTAGTAGATGCTTAAACATTCATTGAAATTGATTCCTGGAATGGAAAGGAAGGAAGGGGACTGAAAAAACATGAAACAGTAGTATTGGATGGGTTTTCCCTATGTGACAAGAAAAAGTGGATTTTTTTGAGTGGTCTAGGGTTCCTACTCTGGCATCAAATGTGATGACAGGCCTAGGTTCAGTCCAAATACCCAAGTTCTTGCTTGTTATAGTTTCCTAAAATTCAGGGCACAGAATCAGCCCAGCAGCTTCCTCATTCCTCATGCTGTGAGTTCTACACAGAGCCCTAAGAAAGTTGTCAGCCATGAGATTCTTTTCCCCTCCAATGCAAACACACATGGCACAGGCATATGATTCCCATCTGGATCCACCCCCGACTTCCGGCCAGGAGGCTGCTGTGTAGGCAGGAACGTCTGCCTTTGAATTTGCCAGCCTAACCTGGCATCCTGAGCCAGACTCTCCAAGCAATAACGCACAGACTTGGCAGAACTGAAACTTGCATAAATTCCTTTCAGGGTCCTGTCCATCTCTACCTCTTCCTTGCTCTGTCAAAAAAGGCTGACCTGGGCCGAGACAAGTTTGCTCAGACCAAACAAATGGGTCTTTATTTCTGGAAAAGAACAGGCAGACTTTTCTTTAATCCAAGGAACAGATGCTGGCTCAGGAGGAGAATGGGCTGAAAGTCCCACCCACAACCCTAAGGCCATTAGGGCCAGGAATTGTTATTCAAAGCAACATATCCCCCCTCAGGTTCCCTGATGGCTTCAGTGCCCAGCCACTACAGAGTTATTACCACCATCATCCCTGTTGGATTCTATGTCCCAGTCAAATTGGCAACATTCCTTCTATTTGCAAACAGATTGCAAAATAAGAACCCCAGGAAGGATACAGGCTGGCCAGGATCCAAGGACTTTCAGCAGTAATCATGCTAAATCAGGGCTGCATCCTACTCCCTGAACAACAGCAGGTGCTGGCACTGCCGCCCAGTGGCCCTGGATCTAGGGGAGGGGTGAGTGCACCTGGCCTGCCCTCTCCTCATTTCCTAACTCCCTCCCTTCCCTCCCTCCTCTTCTTTCCTAAAATAAGCTGCCTGGGGAAAAGGAGAGGGCAAAACATCATGGGAAATTGTAAGCAAGACTCCATCATTGGGGTTTTAAACTGTTCACAAGTTTTCTGACATGGGGGCTTTATCTCCATGAAGACTGGCTTGGAACATAGCAGCAATAGAAATTTTCTTTGAATCATTTTCTTCCACGATTCTAAACCTTCCATCTCTTCTCTGGCTTAGGCTGTCATTCATGACCTTTACAATCTAGCCACTTGTGTGTGTTTCCTGCCTTCTCTCCTGAATTGATCCTTCTGCCCACATACTTTACTCAGTTACTTGCTTTATTATCAAACATAAAAAATGGATAAAACAACAGTAACAATGATCAATACCATTTACTAAGTACTTATTCTGTAAAAGGTTCCATAAGAAGTACTTTATACATAT
Organism: Cheirogaleus medius; assembly: GCA_008086735.1. Taxonomy (NCBI): domain Eukaryota; kingdom Metazoa; phylum Chordata; class Mammalia; order Primates; family Cheirogaleidae; genus Cheirogaleus; species Cheirogaleus medius. The sequence goes on from VBSM01000529.1 coordinate 33,913,539, forward strand.
TTCCTAGTTTAATCCTAAAAAAATAAAATCCAAGAAGTATGCTCTATTATTATTCCCATTTCACAGTTAAGGAATCTGAGGCAAAAAATTTAAGAACTTGCAATAAGTCATACAGTTAGTATATGAGATGTCTAAATTAAGTTATTTTTTTCTGAAATAGGTCTCGCTGTCCCCCTTTTACAGATAAGGAAACATGTCTAGATGTTTAATAACATACCCAACGTACCAAAGCTTGTGGCAGACTGGAACTCAAAATAAAATCTATCTGATTCCAAAGGTTTCTCTTTACTTACTCTTAACCTTACCCTTAACCATTACTACTGTAAATGAGGATTAAATTAGCTCCCTCCCTCCCTCAGGGAAGAGAAATAAATATCTCATTTAACTCAATGGCTCAAATAAGACAGTGTCAATGAAAATGTGTTGTAAATAGCAGGGCAGTATGTGAGGTTAGTTACAATTGATATTACTTTAGTTCATTTGGTAAACACATTTTATTTATCTTTAATAAACAACTTTATTTTTTTTTCCTTTCCAAACTGTGTGCCTTTTATTTCTTTTTCTGGTCCTTTCACAATAGGCAGGACTTCTCATACTTACAGTGTTGAATAGGAGTGTTGGGAAAAGACATCATTCCCTTGTCCCTGATACTAAGGGGGAAACCTCCAGTTTCTCACCATTAGGTACAATGTCTGCTATAGGTTTTTTTGTAGATGTTCTTTATCAAGGTGAGAAAATTTCTCTCTGGTCCTAGTTTGATGAGAAGTGTTTTTGGATTTTGTTGTTGTTTTATTTTTTAATCATGAATAGGTGTTGAATTTTATCAAGTGTTTTTTTTTTTCTGTAGCCTATTGATGTGGTAGACTAATTTTCAAATGTTGATCCAGTTTTGCATACCTGGAATAAATTCCAATGTATAATTCTTTTTATATATTGTTGGATTTGATTTGCCAATATTTTGTTAAGGATTTTTAAATCTATGTTCTTGAGAGATATTGGTCTGCAGCTTTCCTTTCTTATAACATTTGTATCTTGTTTTGTTAACAGTTTGCTTTTTATCATACAGTGAGGGTAAATATTATTCTATTGACCTTCTTTTGACAATGGGCACTTCCCTAGCAATAAAATTTGGGAGTCGAATTTTAGATCTAGCCTGTAATTGTTGATGCAGTACAAAGACAAGAGTAAAAACTGCAGTTACACAGACCTGGGTTTGAATACGCAGTTCTATCATTACTCTGTGACTTGAGTCAGTTATTATACTTCAGCAAACCTCTGCTCCATATTTGGTAAAATGATAAATGATAATTTCTCTCTTGCAATGTTATATTGAGGATGTAAAAACCAAACAAAAACAAAAGGCTAGATATATGCCATTAAAACACAATGAGACAAGGATATCTTTATACTATTATTTTAAAAATCCTATTTGGTAACAAAACTGGAGAGGAATTTGTATGCTTTTATAGCTTTTCCCTGAGCAGGAGAGCCCCAGGTCTCCATTAATAGCCTCAGCATACCCATACAGGGGCCAAAATGATTTTTCCAAGACACAAATCTGACCATTTCTCACTCCTTCTGAAACCCCTTGAATGGCTTCCTTTGTCTTCAGGACAAATTCCAAGCTCTTTAACATGGAAGTTTGTGCCCTAGATGATTTTTCCTGTGTACCTCTCCAGATTCATCTCTTTCATTCTTGTGTTCTAATTTAGTCATGGAAACAATAGCTAGTTCATTGTGCTATCTGCATAAAATTTTGCCTGGCTAATTATTTTTTAATGCTTTGGTATCCCCCTCCTCCAAGAAGCCTTTCTGAACCACAAGTCCTTTGTGCTTGCACTGCCTATGCTTGCCTCTCTCACAGCTTTGACAATTGTGATTTAACTGTCCGGTTTTAACCTATTTCTCCCATTGGATTGTGAGTTCTTTGAAGACAAGGTACATGTCCTGTTCATTTGGGGCATATAATATGTGTTCAGATAATATTTGCGAATTTAATAAGAAAAAAAGGTCTAAAGATGATCTTTCATCAGTAAACACTGTGAAGTAGACATTCACTAATCAACATCCCTGGATTCACAGCATCATTTCTGTTAGGAGCAATCAAATTATTCATGGCTGTGGGACAATTAAACCCTCTGCTGATTTCCTCTCTAGAGAAAAAACAGGTAGTTAGTTCTTCATTGCAAGGTGAACCTTCCTCTTTTCTTCCTCCCTCTTCCCCACCTCTTTTTTTTGTATAGTAAGCAGCTAAGGGGTGGTAATTATGAGAAAATCTACATTACAATTATCATATCATTTAACTTTCTATTGACATTTGTATAAGAAATGACTCTTGGAATTAATGAACAATGATGTCCCCTCCCACCCCCCTCAGCCTTTCTTTCATATGTACTTTTTTTTTCTTTGGAGGTTTATTTTTTCCCTTTTTTTATTTTTTCCAGCATATTATGAGGGTACAAATGTTAAGGTTGCAAATATTTCCCTTGCCCCCCTGTCCCCTCAAGTCAGAGCTCCAAGCCTGTCCATTTCCCAGTTGGTGAGCATTGCACTCATTATGTATGTATATACCCATTCCCTCCCCCCCACCTGCCAGACACCCGATAGATGTTATTCCTATATGTCCATTTATGTGTTGATCAGTTAATACCAATTTGCTGGTGAGTACATGCGATGCTTATTTTCCCATTCTTGGGATACTTCACTTAATAGAATGGGTTCCAGCTCTATCCAGGGATATACAAGAGGTGCTATATCACCGTTGTTTCTTATAGCTGAATAGTGGTATACATATACCATATTTTATTAATCTACTCATGTATTGATGGGCACTTCAGTTGTTTCTATGTCTTTGCAATTGTGAATTGTGCTGCTATAAACATTTGAGCGCAGGTGTCTTTTTCATAGAGTGACTTTTGTTCTTTTGGGTAGATGCCCAGTAATGGGATTGCTGGATCAAATGGTAGATATACTTGTATTGCTTTAAAGTATCTCCATATTGCTTTCCACAGAGGTTGCTCTAGTTTGCAATCCCACCAGCAGTGTAGGAGTGTTCCTATCTCTCCACATCCATGCCAACATTTGTTGTTTTGGGACTTGTTAATAAAGGCCATTCTCACTGGAGATAAGTGATATCTCATTGTGGTTTTGATTTGCATTTCCCTGATGATTAGAGATGTTGAGCATTTTTTCATCTGTTTGTTGGCCATTAGTGTGCCTTCTTTTGAAAAGTTTCTGTTCATGTCCTTTGCCCACTTTTTGATAGGGT
>VBSM01000529.1:33916906-33933120 GCA_008086735.1 Cheirogaleus medius
ATTAGATGGCTATATGAAGATGGTTTTATATCTGGGTTCTCTGTTCTGTTCCACAGGTCAATGTCCTTTTTTTAACTTTAAGAAATATCATCATTTTTCATTTAATGATGGGGATACATTTTTAAAAATCACTTTTTATATATGTCCTAATAGTTTTGAAATATCTACATTTTATATTTTGGGGAGAACTCTTGATACACAATAAGTATTAGACTGGACTCCAGTATTGAAACCGACATTTACAAATTAATAAAGGGAAGCAAGGTGAAAACTGTGGTAAGGGCCTAAACTCTGCAAATGCACAGGCATGGTTAAAAATAATGACAACCAGCCACCGTGTCCTAGTTTGCTTTCCTAAAATTGCTACTCAGGAGTCACATAGCTGATGGTCATAAAGATTCTTAACTTTCTCCATAAATAACATCATCCTTGTGAAATCTAAGGCTAGTGTTTGAGATATCTTCCAGGCCCTGAATTCCACTGGATTGGCTGACCCACCCAGACCAGTGGCCCATCCAAGAAACTGACTCAACAGGTATTGAGACCCCCACCCAGGAACTGAATCAACACAAGAAGATGATTTCTACACCCTTATAGTTTTGCCCCAAACCCAGCCAATTAGTGGACCCCATTGCCTTTGACCACCAAACTATCTTTAAAAACCCTTTCTCTCAAATTCTCAGGGAGTTGTATTTGAGAAATTCCTCCCATCCCCTTTCTTGGTGCTCTGCAAAATTAAGCACTTTCTCCACTGCAATCCTGACTGTCTCAGTGTATTGGCTCTTCTCTGTGCAGTGGGTAAGATAACTTGGTTGGGCTGTATCAGTATGAGCTATTTAGCTAGAAAACCTATTGGAATTTATAACTTAAGGAATCCTTGACATGGTGGGTGAAGAAGGTAGGTACCTGCAGGGGAGAGATCCAGAGGTCACATGAAGGTAGATGGCTATCGGTGCCCAACTTTGCCTAAAACATAGGTAGGTGGATGGGACGTGGAAATAGGCAAAGGTTACAAAAAAATGCATTCTTATCACACTCTGAACCATTTTATTTATCCAATAGCCCAAAGTGGCAGGTAGGATGATGGATATTTCAGTTCTGCCATCTGTCCAAAATGACTTTCTGTTCTTCTCACATCCCCACTGAACCTCACTTCATTTCCAATATTTGCAGAAAATGGCCAATGCCTAATCAGTAGAATTACTGTGAAAATGCAAATTAAAATAAGTATTATGTGCAATGTCATTTTCATTTTATAAATCAACTTATAAATGTTAGACCTAATTATTACTAAAAAATGTTTATCAGGATTTTTTTTCAACAGTGGACTTTGTTCAGATGCCAGCATATGAAGATATGATGACCTATTATATTTATTATAACCAAATATGGTCACATATATATAATTATTCACAAATATGTATATTATCCTTAAGCACTTACACAATTTTTAGTAAGTTGCACTAAACTTACTAATTGCACTGACATTTACTGAGCACCTTCTTTGTGCCAACACTGTTCTATGCACTTTACAGAGATTAACTAATTTAATCCTCACAATATTATAACATAGGAACTACTGTTTTCATTTTACAGAATAGAAAACTGAGGACTGAGAGATTAAATAACCAAAAGCTATTAAGTAGCATTACTGATACATAAACCCAAGCAGTCTAGCTCCAATCTTACCCTTTAAGGAAACTGCACTTAATAAAATTATTTTCATTTTGATTTCTGTTGTTACAGTGGCATCTGCTTTAGGCTTCTCTTTAATTCAGTCAACTGAGATGTGTAACGAGTTTTGTACACATTATAGAAAATGTGACCGTTTCTTAAAAAGAAATCAATTACAGTCGTCCCTTGGTATTCACAGGGGATTGGTTCCAGGACCATCTGAAGATACTAAAATCTGTGGGTATACACTCAAGTCCCAACGTTAATCCTGGGAACTCCCTCCTCACTGCCATACAAAAAGTGAGCCCTCCATATAGGAGGGTTTCATATTGCTTGAATACTGTATTTTCTATTCATGTTTGGTTGCTGATATGGAACCTACCTACACAGAGATGACTGTATTTATTGGAAAACATCCACTTATAAGTGTACTGGTACAGTTCAAACCCATGTTGTTCAAAGGTCAACTGTATTTATGATGTCATTAAAAGAGATCAGAAGAATATGCTCGACATTTACCTTGTTATGTAGTTGTTGATATTTTCATCACTGGTCTCAGTAAGTAATAGGAATTCATCATTCTTATGGCTTGACATTGAGCTAGGTTCAGAATTCACCTTTCTGGTCTCGGTCATTAAAACCTATTTCCATCACTTTCATTTGAATGTTTGTTTTCAAAGGAGGCTTTTACAAAGCAAGAAAAAAAATCTGTTCAGCTACTGAGCAAAGAAGATCTAATAGCTGTAGCCTTTCTGTTTCCAAAAAATCTAGGAAAATGCCTTTGCAATACCAAGGGACCTGTGGTATCCAAGATACACACGTGCTATCCTTTATGATAAAAGCATATAGATTATCAGTTTGCAAAGAACAGAAACCCACTTGAGCTTGCTTCAGTAAAGTGGGGTTTATTGTAAGAATGTTAAAGATATCAGGCCCAAAATCTGGGCTTCACGATTACTGGAAAACAATCAGGTAGTTTCTGTTTCTTTCTTTCCTCACAGCCTCCAGTCTCTGCTATGTTTTTTTTTTTTTTTCATTCTTCTTTCTTTTTAATATAGGCTTTTCTACTTAACTACTTGCTTGCATGTGAACATCACACTCTTTACAAATGGTGGCCTCAGGCCCCAATCAACTAGACTTTCAAGTTGTTTCTCACAGTTAATCAATGATTCCAGGGACAGAAAATGTGATTGTTTCAGCTTGGATCAGGTAACTACTCCAAGTATATTTGTGGGTCAAGATAACATGGAACAGAGTTGTCTCTTCTAGGTTGTGATTAATTTTTCTAGAAGTATGTGTGGGGATAGAGAAGAAATGATGGGCACCTCAATTACAGTACTATTATCTGGAAACAGTCTCCTGAGACTGTTTATTTCCAGTTTCAGTTTGAATTGTCTTGAGAACAGGTTGTCTCAGGTCTCGAGACAACTGATCATTATGAATCACTATGGCAATTTTTATTATCATAATCCTGTACTGTGCCTCATTTTCAGAGGATAGAGTGGAGGCTAAGAAAGTTTAGACTGCCACTATCCATGTTGCCTCAAATGTGGCCAGATTCACTTTATCTTCCAAATTGATTGAACCCTTTTCTACTGTTGATGACAATGTTTATTGCATTGTTCAGGATTCCTTATGTGCATGTACCTCTTAAGGTAGTAGGTTGCAAACTTTCATATGTATAATAATTAACTGAGAAGCTTGTAAAAATGCAGACTCCCAGGTGTATCCCCAAGAACAAAATATGCTGATTCAGTGTGTCTAGAGTAGAGCAGGAATTTGTATTAAATAAGCACCTTTGATAATTCTGATATTGGTGATCTGTAGACCATGTTTTAACAAGAACCACCTAATTCAAATTACACCCCTCTATGCCTTGGCTATCAGGAAACTCATTTCAATTTAAAGCTTATTCTTCCCTTCATTGCTTACCTCTGGTTATTTTATTCTTGTTTCAGTGGTCTTATTATATCACTGTGGGTTTGTGTGTGCATGTGTGTGCGTGTGTTTAATAAAAGTAGCTTATATTATTTCTAGAAGTGGTAAACATAAGTAATAAAGAAATAAAAGTACATGGTCACTGGATTTTCTGGAACATGAAGAGGTTATATTATATTATCCCTAAGTGACCCCATCAAATCGAATAATTTCATTGTTCCATAATGCAAACAAACATCTTACCAAAGTCAATATTAAATATTAAGTACCTATATATCATATACTTTGTCAATGAAAAAATAGACAAATAGGCTTATAAAATTAAATGCTATAAAAATAAAAGTAGAGAAGGACACAGGAAATAAGTGTGGTGTAAATAAGGTGGGAATGGAACAGGTATTTTTGTTAAATGCAGAGGTCATAGAGATCCTCACTAGAAGTTGGTTTTCAGTAGACATTTAAATGAGGGAATGGGGTTAGCCCAATAGATATCTGAGGAAAGAGTGTTAAGATGCCTGCTGGAATGCTCAATAAAGACCAAGTGATCAGTGTGGCAGAAACAGGGTGAGGGATAAAGAAGTAAGAGATGAGGTCAGAGAGGATACAAAGGGCTAGATCAAGAAGTGCCTTCTAAGTTATTTTAAGATCCTTTTATTGTTAAGTGAAGTGAGAAATCACTAAAGAATTTTGAGCAGAGGCATGACATGATCTGACTTATGTTTTAAAAGGATAGCCTTATCTATTGTTTTAGCAATAGACTGTAGGGAGGTAGCAGAAAGATCAATTATGAAGCTATTCTAGTAATCCAATGACAGTAGTTCAGACTAGGGCAGTATTGGTGGAAAAGCCAATTGTATTTTCTAAAAGATTAGATGAGGCAGGTAAGAATTTAAGATATAGAGGGCCGCTGTTCAGACTTTGCTCTAACTGATCAGAAAATGCCTTCTAAATTGCGGCCACGATCAATAAACTAGCATAAGACTCTCTTTAATCTATTTACGTAAAATAAGCTTTGAAGGATACACAGAATTTGATTAAGGGAGAGAGATTCTAGTCCTGTATCATTCTTTTAAGAAAAGCAACTAGGGTGATCCTGCAAAACACTTTACTCTTAAGACTGTCACATTCTACTTTACATATCAGTAAATTGTGGCTCACTGTTGATTAAATGTCTTGCCATGTCACAGAATTAGACATAGAAAGTGGCAGGATTTGATTTCAGATCTTATGACTTTAAGGTTTTTTTTAATCCTTCTCATTGCCTGTAATGGATGAAGAATATAGAGATATGCAAGGGCATTGAATGCAACCTAGTTTTTGGAAACACTACTTAAATGTATATAAAAACCTGTCATTTAAATGGAAACTACATACAATAGTAAGTAGCTTCTCTATATATCAACAATACCTGGCTCCAAAATATAATAAAAATGTAAAGCAACAAAAATATTAACAGCAACAAAAATATCCCTATTCTTGTGCCAGTCAAGTCTGATTTAATTACTATAGCCTTGTAGTATAGTATGAAATCTGGCAAATTGATACCTCCTATTTTTTTTTTATTGCCTAGAATTGCTTTTGATATACGAGGTCTTCTCTGGTTCCATACAAAGCGTAAAATTATTTTTTCTATATCTGTGAAAAATGATGTTGGTATATTAGTAGGGATTGCCTTGAACCTGTAGATCACTTTGGGTAGTACAGACATTTTAACAATGTTGATTCTGCTGACACATGAGCATGGTATGGTTTTCCACCTGTTTATATCCTCTGTTATTTCTTTCCTCAGTGTTTCATAGTTCTCTCTGTAGAGGTCTTTTACCTCCTTAGTTAAATATATTCCTAGGTACTTTATTTTCTTTGTTGCTATTGTGAAGTGTATTGAAACTTTGATTTGGTTCTCAATTTGACTGCTATTGGCACATATGAATGCCTATGATTTGTGTGTATTGATTTTGTATACTGAGACTTTACTAAATTCATTTATCAATTCCAGGAGTCTCTTAGTTGAATCCTTGGAGTTTTCTAGATATAATATCATGTCATCAGCAAAGAGTGAGAGTTTGATCTCTTCTACCCTCATTTGAATGCCTTCAATTCCACTCTCTTGTCTGATTGCCATAGCCAGGACTTCCAGCACAATGTTGAATAGAAGTGGAGATAGTGAGCAACTTTGCCTGGTTCCAGTTCTAAGTGGGAATGCTTTCAATTTTCCCCCATTAAGTATGATGTTGGCTGTGGGTTTGTCATACATGGCTCGTATCATTTTTAGGTAAGCCCTGTCTATGCCTATTTTGTTAAGCATTCTTATCATAAAAGGGTGTTGAATACTGGCACAAGAATAGGGACATAGACCAGTAGAACAGAACTGAGAACCCAGATATAAAACCATTCTCATATAGACATCTAATCTTTCACAAAGCAGACAAAAACATACACTGAGGAAAATAATCCTTATTCAATAAATGGTGCTGGGAACACTGGATAACCACATGTAGAAGACTGAAGCAAGATCCACACCTTTCACCTCTCACAAAAATCAACTCACGCTGGGTAACAGACTTAAACCTAAGGTGTGAAATTATTAGAATTCTAGAGGAAAGCATTGGAAATACTCTTCTAGACATTGACCTAGGCAAAGAATTTATGAAGAAGACCCCAAAGGCAATCATAGCAACAACAAAAATAAATAAATGGGACCTGATGAAACTAAAAATCCTCTGCATGGCCAATGAAACTGTCATGAGAGCAAACAGACAAGCTACAGAATGGGAGAAAATTTTCACACACTACATATATCCGATAAGGGGCTGATAACTAGAATCTATTTAAAATTCAGAAAAATAAGCAAGGAAAAATCAAACAACCCTATCAAAAAGTGGGCAAAGGACATGAACAGAAACTTTTCCAAGGAAGACAGACTAATGGCCAACAAACATATGAAAAGATGCTCAACATCTCTAATCATCAGGGAAATGTAAATCAAAACCACAATGAAATATCACTTATCTCCAGTGAGAATGGCCTTTATCAAAAAGTCCCAAAACAATAAATGTTAGTGTGGATCTGGAGAGATAGGAACACTCATACACTGCTGGTGGGACTGCAAACTAGTACAACCTCTGTGGAAAGTAATATGGAGATACATCTAAGAGCCACAAGTAGATCTACCATTTGATCCAGCAATCCCATTACTGGGCATCTACCCAAAAGAACAAAAGACACTCTACAAAAAAGACATCTGCACTAGAATGTGTATAGCAGCACAATTCACAATTGCAAAGACATGGAAACAACTGAAGTGCCCATCAATACATGAGTGGATTAATAAAATATGGTATATGTATACCACTATTCAGCTATAAGAAACAACAGTGATATAGCACCTCTTGTATTTTCCTGGATAGAGCTGGAACCAATTCTATTAAGTGAAGTATCCCAAGAATGGAAAAAGAAGCACCACATGTACTCACCAGAAAATTGGTATTAACTGATCAACACATAAATGGACATATAGGAATAACATTTATCTGGCATCGGGCAGATGAGAGGGAATGGGGGGATGGGTGTATACATACATAATTAGTGTGATGCGCACCATCTGGGGGATGGACACACATAAAGCTCTGACTCGAGGGGTGAGAGGGCAAGGGCAATATATGCAACCTTAACATTTGTACCCCCATAATATGCTGAAATAAAAAAAATAGCAACAAAAATAGAAACGACCTCCAAATACGCTTAACAAAAATGAAGAACTTGCATAAATGAAGTTACCCAAACTCTACTATAGACAGAAAAAAATGAGAATAATGATATTCCTGGATGCCAAGGATTGATATCGCAATATGTCGACTCCAGTCAAATTATTCTAGAGATTTAACACAACTCCAGTAAAAATTCCAAATATATTTTTAGAATGTGAGAGAATAATTCCAGGAATCATCTTTCAAAACCCAAGAGAACAGTAAAGAACTCTTTAAAAAAAAAGAAATAAAGGAGGATTTGTGTTCAAATCATAAAATATATTACAAATTTATAGATGTTCAAATATGCTAATATTGTTAGAATATTGGTACAGAAATACCTATATAATGAGACAGTACAGAAAGTCCCGAATAACTCATTCTTTCATATACTGTCCTATAGTAATTTTGGATTGTTTACTATGTGCCCAGAACATAGGCTCTGTGAATATAGAGAAATAAATAGCAAGGTGAAGTTTCTATTGTCATAGAGCTTATATTCTAGTGATCTAAGGCAATGAAAGAATAACTGACATAATAAAAATAAGCTTTCAGTGGAGAAAGAATAGATTATCCAATACATGATACTGGAACAACTGGCTAATCATTGACAAAGAAGTAAAGTTAGATTCCTACATCTAATGTTACCAACCAAAATAAAGTAAATTAAAGACTAAATGTAAAGAAAAAAAAAGAAAAGCTGTAGAGCCCTTAAAAAGAGTATAATTGAACAATTAGTTATATCCTCTTGGAATGTAAAGGATCTTTCTTTAACGGTAAAGAAATACGCTCTAAAGAAAAGATTGTGGATTTGACAATTGAAAATCAAAACTTTTGAACATCAAAAATACTATAAAGAAAACTGAAAGATAAATAAAGCAATGGGAAAAAATATCTGCTATAATTTGAATATTTGTGTCCCCTTCAAAATTCATGTTGAAACTTAATCCCAATGTAACAGTATAGAGATGTGGGGTCTTTAGGAAGTGATTAGGCCATGAAAGCTTCACCCTCATGAATAGGGTTATTATGAAAGGGCTTCAGGGAGTACATTCACCTTTTTCCCCTTCTGCCATGTAAGGAGACAGCATTTGTCCCCTCCAGAGGATGCATTTGGAAGCAGAGAATGGGTTGGTAGCAGACGCTGAACTTTCCAGCACCTTGATCTTGGACTTCCATTCTCCAGAACTGTGAGAAATAAATTTCCATTCTTTATAAATTACTCAGTCTCAGGTATTTTATTGTAACATTTGGAATGAACTAAGACAATATCCGATGCTATAAAACTGAAAAGAAACTAGTTTACTTGCTATTAAAAGCTTTCACTTAAGAAAATGAAAAGTCACAAACTGGAAGAAAATATTTGCAAAACATGTATCTCATAGAGGACTGGTATCCAAAATATAAAAAAAATTCTTAAAACCCAACAATAGCAAAACAAACAACCCAATTAAAAATGGTGTAGGAATCTGAATAAATATTGCAGGAAAAAGATACAGATGATACATGAAAAGATGCTAAACATCATATGTCATTAGGGGATTGAAAATTAAAACGAAAATGAGATACCACTATTATACGATCATTAGAATGGTCCAAATCCAAAACATTGACAACACCAAATGCCTGTGAATATATGGAGTAATAGGCACTCTTATTCATTGCTCATGGCAGTGTCACGTGGCACAGCCACTTTGGAAAACAGTTAGGCAATTTCTTACAAAATTAAATGTACTCTTACCATATGACCTAGCAATGACGATCCTTAGTATCTACCCAACAGATTTGAAAATGGATGTCCACACAAAAATCTGCACATGAATGTTTACAGAAGTTTTATTCATAATTGCCAAAACTTGGAAGAAATCACAATTGTCCTTCAATAGATGAATGGATAAACAAACTGTAGTCCATCTATCTATACAATGGAATATTATTCAGTGCTATAAAGAAATGAGCTATCAAGCCACAGAAAGACATACATGACTCTTAAATGCATATTGCTAAATGAAAGAGCCAATCTGAAATGGCTACATACTATATGATTCCAACTATATGGTATTCTGGGAAAGGTAAAACTGATGACAGCAAAAAGATCAGTGGTTGCTAGAGGTTTGGGAGAAGGGAGAGAGAAAGGGATGAATAGGTAGAGCACAGGCAATTTTTAGTGCACTGAAACTATTAACAATATTACATATGAAACTGTAATGGTGGATATTAGTCATTATACATTTGTCAAAATCTACAGAATGTAACCAGCAGACCCCTCCCCCCTTCCCCTCTCCATCCTTCCAAGTTTCATAGAAGACAGTTTTTGCACAGATAGCAAAGCTCTGCAGCCCACTACCTAATAAGCTGCAGCCTGGGATTGGGGACCACAGTAAAACACAAAGAGTGAACCATAATGTAACTATGGACTTCAGTTAATAATAGTGTATCAATATTGACTCATCAATTGTAACAAATATACCATACTAATGCAAGATGTTAATAATAGGAGAAACTGGAGTTTCTAGGAGTGAGGGGGGATATGGGAACTCTACTTTTTGCTCAATATATTCTGTAAACCAAAAACTGCTTGAAAACAGTCTATTACTTAAAAGAAACTCTCACAACCAAAAAGAAAATCATCATAATTACTGAGAGAGAAAGAGAGAGAGAGAGAAAGGACATAAACACGAGAGTTGTAAAACAAAATAAAATGTTAAAAAAACTATAAATTGTCATTAGTCTTACTGAAAATGTTTAGCCTAACCAGTAAAGAAAGTTAAATAATTAATAAAAGGATATCATTTAATTTTGATAGCAATCAGAAAGATTGGCACATTTATATACTGCTGGATGAGGCATAAAATGGCAAAACTAGGAGGACATTTTATTAACTTGGCTCAAAAATGTTTTATGTATCTAACCTCAGTTCCTTATCTTAGAATTTGACCTAACAAAGTAATCATGGTGAACATAAAAATGTTTATTTTATCATTATTTATTATAGAACTTAATTTTCCAACACTAAAGGTTTAGTAAAATAAATTATAATGTATCTGAACAATGGACTCCTGAGAATTCCTTTAAAAGAATTTTATAAAAAAAAATTAGTTTGTAAAAAATATTTAGGATGTATTGCCAAGTTGAAAATAAAGTAGGTTCATAAAATTTTATCCTATCATGTGATTTTCAAGAAAAAAATATATGTATATATGGTGTTTGTTTTTCCATTCTTGCGATAGTATGTGCACTATAGTATATGGAAGTAAAACTCAAGAGAAATCAAATAGGTGAGAGGGGAAAAGAGGGGATGGTTAAATTCACACCTAACAGGTAAAATGCACACTAACTGGGTGAAAGGAACACTTATAACTTTGACTCAAACTGTACAAAAGCAAATTATGTAACCAAAACGTGTGTACCCACATAAAATTCTGAAATAAAAAAACAAGTGAAGAGGAATCAGATTTTTAAAAATATATGTATAGAATTTTACTTTTTTGTCTCTATATATCACTATCTACCATCCATTTGTTTATCATGGAGAGAAACAAAAAAGTAAAAATATGCCAACATGCTAACTTTGTTTATTTTTTAATTGGGTTATGAGCAGGTTTTTTCTTTCTCTTTGGTTATCTTTATTATTTTCAATAATTCTACAGGTAATATGTGCTGCATTTGTAGTAAGAAAAAATATAATGTAGTGGTTAAGAGAAAAGTTTCTAGGTTCATCCTGGCTGTACCTTGAGCTAGTTACTTTGCCTTTCTAAGCCTCAGTTTGTACTTCTGTAGAATGGGAATAATAATTATTTTGAGGAATAGGTGAGATAATGAATGTTAAGCATTTAACATAATGCCTGTCCCAGAATTATCATTAAATATTTAATATTATTAATATATCACCATCATCATTAAAAAAGAAACTGAGAATTAAAGGATAAGACCAAAGTTCATTTGCCTCTACTGAAACTAAGGGGAGGTGGGAAATAGTTTTAGAGATTTCCAAAGTTATACAATAAAACAATGGGTAGAGCCTGTCTAGCTATTCTGTTTCTGTGAACATAAAAGTCTTTATGCAAATTAAGAAAACAATCTCTAAACAAATCCAAGCAGACACAAAAGAACAGGCAGGAAGTCTGTGTGTTGCTTCAGTCACACAGTGATAATTAAGCAGACATTTGAAACTTCCACTTCAAAAATCTAACATCTTTAATATAGGGTAATATAACACTGAACTTTATAAAGATATCCGCTTCACCTAATATTATATGCCTTGCTTTTATGAGGGTTTTGTGTAGAAATAATTTTATTTCACTTTGTAGTTCTTTATGTAAAAAAATTTAAAACCACATTACCAAAAAAGTCAATTATTTAATTGCTTAAACTATAACAATATATTCTCTTGAATTTCCAGATATGTAGCTCCTTAGTGTTATTGGACAAATGTGAGAAAACAGATTAGCCAACAAAATAAAAAACAGAGCTGGTTAATCAGCTTTGTAGAGTGATTTAAAGAAGTGTGTTTAAAAGTTCTAGAGACCTAGAATCAAATCCCAACTTTTCACATAATATTATTTATTGAATGCTTACTATATATATATGTTTAAGGTCTTCTATGCACATTACATAGCTGTGTAATCTTAGGTGAGTTAATTAATATTCCTGAGCCTATTTCCTCAACAGTAAAACAGGAATAAAATATTTACTTTGAGGATTAGAAACAAGCTTCTGTTCATCCTAATATTAATATTTGGACAAAAATACCAATGCATTAGGTCTGATAGGAATATAACATATAGGATATTTAAATGCAAATGTTGATGATAGTGATGATGACAGCAAACATGGGGCTTACTATGTGCCAAGCACTATTCTAAACACTTTATACACGTAAACTAATTTAATTCTCATTAACAACACTAAGGGTGGGAAACTGAGGCACAGAGAATTTAGAGAATTCGTTTAAAATAATCTTATAAAAACATTTAATCTATAAAAAAATATTCAGAATGCATGGCTAAGTGGAAAATAAAGGGGGTTTTAAAAATAGTATAAGGTAAGATAAAATAGTATAATTATCTAAGTAAGAGCTAGAAAGTAGTAGGTCCATGGTTGGTGTTCTTAATCACTACGCCATAAACACACTCTATTATGGTTGGTCTCATCCTATATAAGGAGCTATATTTCTGAGGCATTTGGAAATGCATTGTTTTAGAAATGTTATGCCTATAGAAAATGAATTTTTCCTTGTGATATGTGATTCTGTCTACTTTTTCCATTTTTCCCATGATTCATGAACTGAATCAAGATCCAGAAAGAGAAGAGAAAAAGGAGAGTTGAGTTCCAATTTTCTTCCAAAGCTATAAAAACACCTCACCTGCTAGACTTGATTTAGGGGAAAAGGCAAGTTCAGAATGGCTAAATATAAAAAATAATAATTACAGCATTTATTTATGAACTATGCTAAACACTTTATATGCATAATCTCATAATCTCAGGACAATTCAATAATTTCAGTATTTCTAGTCCATGTTACAGATGGGAAAACTGAGGGTTAGACAAGCTAACTAACTTGTCTAAACTGGTCTAAACCTGCATACCTAATAAATGACAGGATAAGGGTATGAATTCAACTCTATTCAACTCAGATGCTTTTAAACATTACCCTGTTTCACTATCACACCAGGTCGTGGAGGATTTATGTCTGTATATCAATTAAAAATAGGTTTGGCTGTGAGAAACAGAAAAATATTAACATACATATAATAAAAGATTGTTTTTCTCATACATAATAGAATTCTGGAATTAGGCATTCAAGGTTGGGTATGGTGACTCCACCACTGTCAGAACCCAGCCTTTTTCTATTTTGCTAACTGTTACCATTACTATACTACCGCCTGGTTCAAAATGGCTGCTCAAACACCAGCCATTATGTCCATATTCCAGCCTGCATGAAAAAGAAGAGCACAAAGTCAGGTGTAACTCCTCCCTTAAGGATACTGGCTTCTCAAAAAATGCATACATATTGTCTTACTCTGTTCTGTGTTGCTATAACAGAATATATGAGACTGAGTAATTTTATAACAAACAGAAATTTACTGGCTCACAGTTCTGGAGCCTGAGAAGTCCAATATCAAGGTGCCAGCATCTGGCAAGGGTCTTCTTGCTGTGTCATCACTTGGCAGAAGGCAAGAGGGACAGAGAGAACAAGACGGTGCCAAACTTGCCCTTCTATAAACAATCCTATCCATAAAAGCTGGCCTAATCAGCTCTTAAAGGTCCCACCTCTTAATACTGTTATAATGGCAATTAAATTTCAACATGAGATTTGGAGGATCAAACATCTAAACCATAACACATATGCTGACATTTTTCTAGCTATAAGAGAGTATGGTGATTGCAGTCTTTTTTCGGAGAGTGATATAGACAGCTAAAATGAAGGATTTTTATTTACTATTAAGGAAGAAAAGGAGAATGAACAGTAATGTAGGCAACTAGCAATCCCTGCCACAGTGTATAAAGAAAAGAAGGAAATGACTTTCACATCTAATTCAAAGCAATGTTAACAGAGGCAGTACACACAAGCAAGAACCCAAAGGCAGAGGTGACCAAGAAAACTTTACAGAAATCTTGGAGAAGCTTAGACTTCCATGCGATGTGGAATTGAGACTAAATCAGCCTTGGTTAGGTCTCAATATGTTGAGAAACACCCTTCACCTCTACTACCGCCAACAGGAAGTGAGTGGCTCTGAGGAGAATGGCTCAGAGTAAACAGCTTCTACCTTAGGATGAAGGTATCCTATCTTACTATCTTACTCACTAGTGCAGTTTCTGAAGTGACCTCCACTTTCAATCTGCCAGCACCTACAGAACCTACTTGGTCCTTCCTGCCTTCTACCACATCCTAGGGCCAGATTTACTGCCTAAAATTTAGAATTAATGCTAGGCCCCTAGCCCCCAGCACAGTTTCTGGCATATAGTAAGTGCTCAGTAAATATTTGCTAAGTTAAACTGAAAAAAAATACATATATCAAGATATTAAACCTAGTAAGTAAGGAATCATAAATTAAAATAACAGTGAGATACCCTTTTCCACTTATCAAACTGATGAAAATTAAAAAGCATGACAATGTTAAGTGCTGATAAAAATGTATGAAAAATAGTACTCTTATGCACTGCTGGTGAGAATGTAAACTAATAATCCAGTTAGGAAACTATATGGTACCCTCTACTAAAATAAAAAATGTATATAACATTTGACCCAATAATAACACATTTAGATATATGACTTGGAGAAATGCTCAGATATGGGTGAAATTACCACATAAAAATTAGCTTATTGCAACATTATTTGCAATGTCAAAATTGGAAACTTGCTTCATATCCATCCATAGGGAATAAGTTTATAAAGTGGTATATTCATATGATAGAATAAGAGCCACGTCTTTGAGACTTCTATTATGCACTATACCCAGTTCTCGTTTCCTTCTGGTCATACCTCTATACTTCCTTTGCATTCATATAGGGTAATGTGATTATTTTGGGCCAGCACTGAAGCATTTAATTGCTTGTGTAAGACTCTGCAGCTTCTATTTCTCCTGCTGTGGTAACTGAGGAGGCCTTATTTTCCAGATGGTATACTGCCAAAATGGTGAAAATTTCTTCAGTCTGGGCCTGAGTAAATCTGTAGAGCAGAGAATGCCACTGACCCATACTGGTTATGTAGCAGGAGTAAGAAATGAACATTGTTCATTTAAATTTCAGTTAAACAATAGAGAATTTTGAGACCTAGCCTTTCCTGATTAATGAAAAATAATTAAGAGGAATAGACTAGAGCATAG
The DNA here is from genome assembly GCA_008086735.1 of Cheirogaleus medius. NCBI lineage: Eukaryota > Metazoa > Chordata > Mammalia > Primates > Cheirogaleidae > Cheirogaleus > Cheirogaleus medius. Next base: position 33,932,094 of record VBSM01000529.1, read on the forward strand.
TTTTAGTTCTCAAAATTACACAGTTCTCAGAAATATAATGATAAAAAGGCAAATTTCAGAATAAAATTTCTACAGGCTGATGATATTTTTGTAAATCCAAAACCATACATATAGATAAAATACTAAGTTATTTTATATGGATATAAATAATTGATGTAAAACAATATGAAAATAGACAGAGGTAATACATCATCTTTAGTGAGTGCAGATGAGAAACAAAATTTGTTTTTTTAAATAAAAGGTATTTCAACTATATATATGTAGTGGGTCGAATGACAGTCCCCAAAATTTACACCTATGTCCAAATTCCTGGAACGGGTAAATGTTACTATATTTGGAAAAAGGGTCTTTGTAATTGTAATTAAGTTAAGGAATCTGAGATAAGATCATCTTGGATTATCCAGTTGGCTGTAAATCCAACAAGTGTCCTTATAAGAAACAGAAAAGGAGAAGATAATGTAAAGATGAAGGCAGAAATTGGGAGTCATGTAGCCTCAAAGCCAAAGAAGCTAAGGAATGCATTGATGCACCAGAAGTTGGAAAAGGCAAGAAAGGAATCTTTCCTAGAATGAACTTCAAGAGCAAGTATGGCTCTGTGGACACCAGAAATTTCAGACTTCTGGGCTCCAGAACTACGAGAAAATAAACCTTTATTACTTTAAGTCACCCAGTTTGTGGTAATTTGTTGCAGCAGCCTGAGAAAACCAACTCAATCTGTAATGCTTCCTTTCTTAAAAGAAAACAAAACAAAACAAAAACATTGGAAACAAATATAAAATATTAATGGCTGTTAATTTTGGGTGGGAAACGAGTGTTTTTGTAATGTTCTTTGTATTCTCCTATACCTTTTAAATTTCTGAATAAATTAAAAAGCTTCTGCATAGCCAAGGAAACTATCATGAGAGCAAACAGACAATCTACAGAATGGGAGTAAATATTTGCATGCTACATATCCAATAAAGGGCTGATAACTACTGGCTGGGCATGGTGGCTCATGCCTGTAATCCTAGCACTCTGGGAGGCCAAG
>VBSM01000529.1:33937370-33969064 GCA_008086735.1 Cheirogaleus medius
CCCCCCTCTCTCTGTCTCTCTGTCTCTCTCTCTCTCTCTCTCTCTCCCCAACCTCTCTCTCTCCCCAACCTCTCTCTCTCCGACCTCTTTCCAACCTCTCTGCTTCTGTCATCAAGTCTCCTCTGACTTTAATCATTCAGTCACCCTCATATAAGGACCCTTGTAATTATATTGGGATCATTTGGATAATTCAGCATAGCCTTCCCATCTCAAAATCCTTAATTTAATTGCATCTGCCAAGTCCTTTTTGCCATGCAAGGTAACATACTCACAGGAGAAGAGAGTAGGACATGGACATCTTCGGGAGCCTCTTATTATATCTACCATAATCATGGCACATAAGTCTTATCTGCATCCAGTTCTATTATTTGTAAGATGAGTATAATTATAATGATCAACTATGCTATTGAAATAATTCATTTAAATTAAATTGAACCCTGGTTCAGGGTAGACAGTTATCTTAGCCCATTTTTACTGTCTTAAAACATCACAGACTGGGTAATTTATAACATAAATAGAAATTTATTTCTCATGGTTCTGGAGGCTGGGAAATACAAGATTAAGGTGCCAGCAGGACTAATGTCTGGTGAGGGTGGCTTTCTGCTTCCAACATGGTGCCTTGTTGCTGCATCCTCAGAGGGGAGGAACTCTATGTCCTCACATGGTAGAAGGGATGAAAAGGCAAGAAAAGGCTTTCAAACTTGAGCCCTTTCATAGGGGCACTAATCCCATTCATGAAGGCAGAGCCCTCAGTGGCTTAATCACTGCCTAAAGGCCACACCTCTTCATACTGTTACACTGGGGTTTAAGTTTCAACATGAATTTTGGAGGGGACATCATCATTCAAATAATAGCACCAGTCATTAATAAACAGTGGTTAAAACTGAACTTTAATTTTTTTGCAACTGTTGGGGGGGTGATATGGGAAGAGGGAGTTGTAGACTAGGGAACATGTCAAAGCAATCTTATGGTAAAGGAGGTAAAGAGTGTGTTTTGGGCAGTGTTCCCCAATAGCTGAGGAAAAGGAGATATTTCTGCTTTGAAAAAGGAGCTAAATATTTCCTAGCAATAAGCCCAAATTGTCTTTCTGAGCAATAAGCCCAAACCATCCTGCAAGGAAGGAAATTAACAACAAACATAAGGTGAATGGAACCAGAGAGAGAAATAAACCCATATGTAATCACCTGGGAACCTGCAGTCCCCCGATCCCCAGAGGCTATGCCTTCTATGATGAACTTAAGAATTGCTGGACAGAAAATGATTAAAAATAAAAAAGGCAATATTCTCTTCCTGTTCATGATTTTGGTTTCCATTTCAAGTTTCAATTTCACTTGAGCAGGTATAGTCCTCTATTGCAGAACACTGAAATTGGCTAAAATAAGCATTGGTGGAAAGAAGGGGGCTCTGAGAATGAAGAAATAGAATCTAATTCCAACTCTGCCACTAACACTAGGTAATTTTAGCCAAATTTCTTTCCTTTCTGTGCTTTAGCTTTCCCATGTATAAACCTAGAATTGCACTAAGCTAGCATGTCATAAGCTGTTTTATTAATGGATCTTGATTATTTTTTCTTGTCCTCTCTGTCTTTCTCTCAGAGATATCATTTATTTTCATGACTTTGATATCACTTTTATGTTAATACTCCCAAATTATGCTGTCCTCTCATTAGTAATCGGACTTGTAGCTTCAACTATCCACTAGCCATTTCTACTTGGTCATTCTGCTACCACCTCACACTCAACATGGCAAAAACTTCATTATTTCTAACATTTAAATCCATTCTTAAATACATCTTACCTATTTAATTTTACTTCAAACTATTCCTCAATATCTTTCACTTCATAGCAAGTGGATGACCATTCACCCTTCCCAACCAACCAACTCCACCTCAATATTCCAAGGATCTTTATGTGCTTATGTTATCTTTGCCTAGCATGCAATGCCTTCTCCCCTTGGGCCATTTTAGTGTAGAGATCTCAATTTCCCATCATAATCATATTAAAAATTATGATAAATAGGCATTTAGTAAAATTTATATTACTATTAAGGGAAGCAACATTGGTTTAATGCAAAGAGCAGCAGAACAGAAATAAGAAAAGTTGAGTCCTAAATCTGAATCAGGAATTGATTTACTATGTGACCCTGGACCAGCTATATAATCTCTCTAATTATAGTTCTCCCAACTAAAAAAAGTACACATGTAAACATTCCTTATGCTATTTCCTTTATCTATCAAAATCTATTAATCTTTCAAGCATAGCCCCATTAATGCAAGCTATATGAAATCTTCCTGAGCTTCCCATCCACCATGAAAATACACTGACAGTTGGAATGTGACCCTTCTTTCCCTTCACATTCTGCATCTCTATAATATCTCTGAGTCTGTCTACTAGTACATTTACTTGAGAACATATGTATTTCTCTCTCCCACAGATCAGAGAATATAACTGCATCTGCAGTGCTTTGCTCAGTGCTTGTCAACAAAGAGGCAACCAGAAATGCTTGCTGAATGAATGTATGATGCTGTAGAGAAACAGAATGAAAAGAAAGGTGGGGAAATTAGACATCCATGTTTTATACTCATTGTGACATTTCCTATTTGGAACCAGGAATGTAACTACATAACCTCCTTTTAAATTCTTTTGAGAGAAAAAAATCTCATTATATAAAAGCATTTAAATGAAGTTTGGAGTTTCATTTGTCTTTTAGACTCCAAGTCTAATAATGCTATTTAGCATTTCTATAGTATTTAACATTTCCAAAGTACTATTCAGTGTTAATTAGTTAATTCTAATGCTCTGCAAGGCAGGTCAATATTATGATCCTCTCTGAAAAGTTAAGGAAATGAAAATTCAAAGGTATTTTGGCTTCTCCTTTTAGGATGTGAGACACTGCTGAATGTTACTGCAAATACAAAGTAGTGTTTTGGAATAGAAATTAGCAGTTTAGAAACAAAGTAAAGGAAGTTGAATGGAGTTCTTCTTTTCACTGTGGACCAACATATACAAAGCAACACAGTATCTGGGTATAAGATTCCTCAGCTACCCCTTTCAGGCCCAAAGAGATGGCTTCACAGCCCAGAAAGACGACTGGGGTTGATACAGAAAAAGTGATTTAAAAATTCAGGCATACTAGTAATATTAATAGATGCCAGATTTATGTCAACAAAACAGATTTCAGAACCCACCTATGAGTTGGTAGGTTGAATTAGATGACACATAATTGTCTTGATCAGAATTGGTTCAGGGACTAAGGAACAATGGGAATCTTCAGCTTATAGGTCAAGATATCCGTGACTGTAGTCGAGAAGCTTTAGATAAAGGCTGACATGCTTATATCCCAAAGATTGCACCCTTAAGACTAGGCTTCATTTAGCAAAATGAGAGCAGACTTGCAGGGGCCCATTTGGTCATTTGTCTATCCCTGTGCCATTCCACCCAACTGCCTTCTCACAACTCTCAGTGTGAAACATACAGATAGAATGGTGATGACATTTAAAATGACAGGAAATTTGTCTTCCTCATAGAGCTTAATCTGATGTAAAGGGAAGGAAGAAAGATCATTTGCCCTGTGGAGCATAATGGAGACCAAATGGAGATCAAGTAAAGGGAATCAATATCAGAGACCAGTAACTAGGTCAAAGAAGTTCTTTTGGATGAGAGGGAATAAGTCTTTCACATATAAATATATCTAAATTTGTTCATTTATTATTTAATTAATTCACTCAAAAGCAAATTTTTGAGTTCTTCCTTACAGAGAAATGAGACAAATAATAGACTGTTCTCATACTCAAAGCTCTCACAGTCTTGTTCAGGGTCCCTCAAAGTATGGTCTGAAGAGCCAACTGCATCAAAAACAGCTGAGATGCTTTTTTTAAATGCAGATTCTTATGTCTTATTGAAGGTTTACTAAATACAACTAAATAGTTCTGGTGGGCTATGGTTTGAATATCCCCTCCAAAACTCATTTTTAAATTTAATTGACATTTTGATGGTATTAAGAGATGTGACCATTAAAAGATGATTAGTCCACAATGGATCCACTCTTATTAATGAATTAATACTGTAATTGTGGGAGTGGATTGATCATCATGACAGTGAGTTCATTATAAAAGTGAGTTTCACCCCCTCTTACTCTCTTGCTCCCACTCTTTCTTGCCATTGAACTTTTGGCCATGGAATGACACAGCACAAAGGCCCTCACCAGAGGCTGACACCATGCTCTTGCATTCCCCAGCCTCCAGAACCACGAGCCAAATAAATTTCCATTCATTATAAATTACCCAGTCTGTGGTATTCTGTTATAGCAGCATAAAAGTAACTAAGACAGCCCCAGAAATTGTTTTCTAAACCAAACATTCAAGGCAATCCCTATGTACATTAAAGTTTGAGAACCACTAGAAGTAGAAAAGGCAGGTAATTACTCAGACTGAAAGACAGTGTGGTATAATATTAATAAAAGAGCCCAAGCATTGAAATCAATCAATCAAATCTGCTTTCAGATTGATCACTTCCTCACCATAATCTCTCTGAGCCTTAGTTTCTTAATCATAAAGAGGAAAACACAACACCTGGTCTTAGGAGTGTGGTATAAATTAGATGAGAGAATATATGTAGTGTCTGGCATATAATAGGCAATGAAAGGAGGAAGGGAATGGGGGAAAGAGAAAAGGAGAAAGTAAGGTTAATTGGTTAGTTGGTTGATTTTCTCCCTTCCTGACCCCTGATCACATTTGAGTGTCCTTTTGAAAATGTACACTTATCAACATGAAGGCAAGTCTTACTGGTGAGAATTCTTCAGTATGGAATGGTAACATTTCTGAGGTTACAATGTTGATTGAAAAACTGGACAAATCCCTTAAAAATATATAACTTACCAAAATGGATTAAAAAGAAATAAGAAACCTGAATAAACTTATAATTAAAACAATAGATAAAGAATTAAAAATCCTTCACCAAATAAAACACCAGGCCAGATTATTTTACAGGTGAGTTCCAACCAATTTTCAAGGAACAGATTTCTCCAGAGAACAGAAAAAGGTAGAATACTCTCTGACCCATTATTCATTATTCTATAAAGTCAGTATAATTCTGATGCCAACATCAAGAAAGGACAGAAGGAGAAAGGAAAATTACCCATCCATTTCACCCATTCACATTGGTGCCAAGGATTTTAAACAAAACCCTAGTATAGAATATTCTCACTGTAAAATAATATACAATTGTGAAAATAAATGAACTATAGTAAAACCCAATGATACAAATGAATATTAGTAACATATTGTCAAATACCTACTATGCTATACCCATGTTATGAAGCCCCAAAACAATGAAAACTAAACAACATGTCATTTAACCATACATATGTATTCAATAAAATTATTTTAAAAACAAAAAATTCAGGATAGTAATGATCCACAGGAATGAGGAGCAAAAGAACAATGTAAGTTATTTTTAATGTTCTTTTCCTTGGATTGGATGGTGGATTCTTGAGTAGTCTTATATTATTAAAAAATAATAAATAAATAACAAAAAGGATATACATAGATCAATGCTAACAGTATATATGAAACAAGAATTATGGTTTACCTAATTCAGCACATTGAAAGTCCCTATAAAAAAATTAAAGTTAAAGACTGAGTTTTTCAAGTCCAGGAATATCATAGGCAAGATGGGAAATGGTAGTCAGGCCAAACCTTCTAGTTCAGTTTCAGCCATGGAAAACTCAGTCCAGCTGGGAAAATATCACTATTTAAATTTGTTGGACATCCATTTATGGAAGCCTATCATAAAATCTAGTGTAGAGAATTTTGGTCAAGCTTGGATTACAACAGGCTTCCAAGACTGAGTAGGAGCAGATGCAATGTCCAACAATGGGCCAGGTGTCAGGATGCAGTTAAATAGGCAAGTTAGGAGGTCTAGGTTTAATTCTGTCTAGCCAGTATCATCTGTTGGTCATGCAGTAATTATAATTATAATGATCCCTGAAATTTTGTACAGGCTATTAGAGTTTTTAAAGTATTTTTATACACATCGTTTCAATTTCATACTTACAACTCTGTGCAGTAAGTATGGAAGCAGGCATAGCAAGTACTGTTACTCAAGTACATAGGAAAGAAACTGAGGCACAAAGAAATTAATAGGAATAGAGGTTAAGACCAGAACCCAAATCCAGTTCCTTCTGATTTCAGGTCTAGTCCTCTTTCTCCTGTACCTCTTACGCACTTCTCTTTTCTGAAATTAAACATTTGGAAGGTGATTTGACAAATTATAACCTTGAAAATTTTCATACCCTTTTTATTCATGACACTTCAAGAAATCATACTCAAAAATTTAGTGTGAAAAGTGACTAAATATATTACTATCATCATAATTATAATTTTTGTTTGTTTTAGCTACAGTTGCTGGAATGGGACATCCCAATTATTCAAGATAGTTATCGTTTATCCAAATGGCATACACCGAGAACTATAAAGAATGTCCCAGTTAACCTTACTGTTAATATTCCCACTTTATAAATGAAAAAAATAGGTACACAGAGTTTTGAGTTAAGATTTCATGAAGATCACATGGCCAGTGATTAAACCTGTGAGCTGAATATGAAGTCCATGTTCTTCAATATTATATTAAGTGCAACCATCATGGCTATAAATGCCTCTCAAATTAGGCTCATTGCTCCCCTACGAATTCCTTAGCAATAGAGAAAGCCTCTCAGTCAGAGAAAGTGTTAAAAAAAACTCTATTTATAGCCATATGTGTAGGAACAAAGAGAGATTCAGGGTATAATATTGAAGTATGCCAAAAGAAAATTCCTATCACAGGCAAATTTTATTGCTGAGCCTGGTTTTATGTCCAACTGATAGTCAATTCCAGTTTAGGGCTAGGGAAGGCTTAGAACTTTCATCAAAAAACCTAGCTCCACTAATTTTTCTGTGTTATATTTGGTAAGCCATTTGATCTTTATTTATTTTTTAATTTCAGAATATTACAGGGGTACAAACACTTTGGTTACATATATTGCCTTTGCACTGTCCTGAGTCAGAGCTACAAGTATGCCCAACCCCCAGACAGTGCACACTGCACCCATTAGGTGTGAATTTACTACTCCCCTCCACCTTCCTCCCACCTGCCCGACATCCGATGAATGTTATTCCATATGTGCACAGAAGTGTTGATCAATTAGTACCAATTTAGTGGTGAGTACATGTGGTGCTTGTTTTTCCATTCTTGTGACACCTCACTCCGAAGAATGGGCTCCAGCTCCATCCAGGACAACACAAGAGGCATACAATAGTCTCTTAATTGAATTTTGGGGGTTTTCCAGATATCATATCATCAGCAAAGAGTGATAGATAGATCCCTTCTGCCACCATTTGAATACTCTTGATTCCCTTCTCTTGTCTGCTCTGGCAAGGACTTCCAGCACTATGTTGAACAGAGGTGGTGACAGTGGGCAACCTTGTCTGGTTCCAGTTCTAAGTGGGAATGCTTTCAATTTTTCCCATTCAGTATGATGTTGGCTGTGGATTTATAATATATGGCATTAAAAATTTTGAGGTGTGACCCATCTATGACTAATTTTTTAAGAGTTATTAACATAAAAGGGCACCAAATTTTGTGAAATGCCTTTCCTGCATCTATTGAGAGGATCATATGGTTTTTGTTCTTGCTTTTATTTATATGAATTACCTTTATAGATTTGTATATGTTGAACCATACTTGCATCTCTGGGATGAAGCCCACCTGGTCATGATGAATTATTTTTTTGATGTGCAGTTGAATTCAGTTTGCTAAGATTTTATTGAGAATTTTTGCACCTATATTCATAAGAGATATTGGTCTGTAGTTTTCTTTGTTTGCTGTGTCCTTTCCTGGCTTTGGTATCAAGGTAATGTCTGCTTTGTAGAATGAGTTGGGGAGGATTCCATCCTTCTCAATGTTGTGGAATAATTTCTGCAGTATAGGTACCAGTTCTTATTTATAGGTTTGGTAAAATTCAGGTACGAACCCATCTAGTTTAGGACTTTTTTTATTGGAAGATTATTTATTGCTACTTCAATTTTGGTGTTTGATATTTGTCTGTTCAGGAATTCTATGTCTTCCTGATTGAGCCTAGGGAGGTTGTATGTTTCTAAGAATTTGTTTCTTTCCTTCACGTTTTCAAGTTTTGGGGCATAGAGATTTTTATAGTATTCAAAGATGATGTACTGTATTTCTGTGATATCATTTCCAGACATATATTCAACTTCCTGATATATATATATACACTTTATTATCTCATAACCATCTCAGACTTAATATGGCCAAAACAGAATTTTTGATATTTCACTCTCAAAATCTGTTTCGCCCTCAGCCTTCTCCATTTTAGTAAATGACACTTCATTCAGTTGCTCAGGTAAAAAGCCTAGGAGTCATTTTTTATTTCTTCTTTCTCTCAAACTGCATCTAACCAAGTCATGTTGACATAATCATAAAATATATAAAAAAAATATGTTCACTTCTCTCCTTATTGTTACCACTCTCATCCAATCCACCAGCATTTCTCATCTGGACCACTGCAATTGTTTCCTAACTGTTCTTTTAATCTTTTATGTATATAATCTTTTTTTCACACACCTTTTTTATAAATGTAAGTCAAATTGTGTTACTCCCTTCTTAAAACATTCTGATGGCTGCCTATCACATATAGAATAAAATGTAAACTTTTTACCTTGGGCTTCAAAGGCTTATGAGATCTGGCCGTTTGATCTCATTTCAGAGCTCTCTTCCCATTATTCATTACTCTCCCACTACCTTTGTGTGTTATGTTTTCCTAAATGGCATGTATTAGTCTGGGTTCTTCAGAGAAACAGAACCAATAGGAGATTATATATACAAAGATTCTATACATTTATTTGTTGTAAGGAATTGGCTCATGTTTATGGAGACTGACAAGTCTCAGGATCTGTAGTCACTAAGTTGGAGATCCAGGGATCCCAGTGGTTTAGTTACAGTCTGAGTTTGAAGACCGGAGAACCAGGAAAGCCTATGATATAAGTTCCAGTCTGAGTCTGAGCCAAAGGCAAGAGAAGACCAGTGTCCCAGCTCAAGGGCAGTCAGGCAGAAAAAGTGAACTCTCCCTATTCAGTCTTTTGTTCTATTCAGGCATCAATGGATTGGATGAAGCCTGCCCACATTGGGAAGGACAATCTGCTTTACTCAGTCTACTGATTTAAATGTTAATCTCATTCAGCAACATTCACAAGACATGCCCAGAATGATGTTTAACCAAAAATCTGAGCACCCTGTGGCCCAGTCACTTAAAATTAACCGTCACAAGGCACAAAACTTATGTTTCCCATAGGTTCTATTTACTTAGTGCTCTGTGCTTGCAATTATAATCCCTTAGATCTCTCTAAAACTGAGTCTTCCTTGGCATTTGACATTTCTTATTAGAAATGTTTCATCCTTAATGAGTCCTTCCATAATCACCCAATCTAAAGTAGGGCCTCAGTCCCTATACTTTATAAGTCTAAAGCATTTATATTTGTTTATTGACTCTTCCCAGGAGAATGTAATGTTCATGAGAGGAAAAACCATGCTTCTCTTACTTAAAGGTATTTATCCAGTGCCTAGAATGGTTCCTAGCATATAGTAGGTGCTCAATAAATGCTTACAAAATGAACAAATCTGTAAAATGATAATGATAATATCTACCTCAGAAGATGGTTTAGATATTCAATAACATGTAAAAATGCTTGGTATGAAGTAGATGTTCAGAAAATATGACCCTCAATCTTGATATTATAATACACTTGACCCCATGATTAAAATTCATCCCACTAGCTTTTTCTACTCAATTCAAGCAGAAGTTGAGCAAGTGTTTGCTTCTCAGTACCTTGGATCTTCATCTGCAAAATAGGAATTTAGAAATCCTATCATGTAAAACTTCAGAGATTAAATGAGATGGCATATAAAACACTTACACATATTAGGTTCCCTTCTTCCCTTATTTGTCATAAGAACCAAATTATAGTTGATAGGAAAAGTGCTTTATAAACTGTGAGGAGATATTTTACTGTAGGTCTGATATTCTCAAGCAGAGATCTGCAGACAGACAGATGAAGTCAGATTCATTAGATTTTAGCTGTCAAATAAAATATGTTTTAAAATATAAATTTTGGGCTCCTCAGATTCAAACAGTATTCTTCCTGCCAGCAAACAGCACAAGGCTCTACCCAAAGCCATTAACACCACACAATCCATGCTTGGCAAAGTTAGCCCTCATATTGGCAGTCAGGATTTTCAATTAACAGATGGGAATCTGGCTCTTGGAGCACGCTGGGGCAGGACATAGAATGCTCTGGGTAAAACACTTGTGTGCTCAGTAATCCACTGGTCATCATGTCCTTATTTCCTGCACCTGCTCATTTAGGTGGCCTGTATCTCTTTGAACAGGAGGGAAGTGAATCTCCCAGGGCAGCATCTTTGATGTTTAGCACTTTCTCCACAACATAGGCTTTCATTTAGCTAGAAGCTGGATTATTCATTAGACTTTTTCCTACAATTGCATGTGGATTTCAATAATGAGAAATGGTGCATAGTCTGTGCCTGCTCTGAATTGCAAAACCTGATTATCAGCAAAGGCACACTTTGTGAGCTTCTGTTTCTACTGAAAAGTGCCAATCTCCACTCGGTCCTATTTCAACAATTATTTAACATTTATTGAGCACCAGTAATGAACTAGATCACTCTCTCTCTCTAATCTTGTCATTAATGATCCATCAGGCTCCTGTGGGTGATGGGAAAGAGGAGGAACAAGTTAGTTATCAGTGTGGTATTCAATCTGAATCAGTTAAATTGCCCAAATTATTGAAGTTTAGCTACTCAAGTAAAAGGGTGACCAAATTTCTGCAATGAAAAATTAAGGCATCTATCTTATTGTTTTATAAAGCTAAGAGGAGTTGGGGAGATAAGAGAAGGAAAACATAAACTGTTCTGACAGTTAAAAAGGAAGTCAAAAGTTCCTAAAATAGGAAATAATCAGATATATCTCAAGGAAATCTAGAATATATAACTTCTAAACATTTTCTAATGCTGTTCCATTTACTTGGAACACTTTTCATACCACCTCTACATGTTAAAAAATTATTTATTAAGATCAAGTTTAAATGTCAACTCCTCCATGTAACTTGACATGACCTTGGTATCTTCCTAGATTTATCTTTTCTTCATCTTCAAAAATCTATTCAGTCTACAAGTCCTGTCAACTCTACCTCTTAACCAGCTTTTATTCCTTATATTTTATGAGTATAGACTGTTTTATTCATCCCTACATCTTTGTGCCACATCCCTTCAAAAGCAAATGGGGACCCAAAATCTTGGCTTAGGTTAGGGTCTGCAGAGCCTGCCCAGGCAGGAGAATAGTAGCCCTGGTCCATAGTTGTGAACTTGGGTCAAAGAACAATTATCTAAAACCAGGGCAAGGTAGCAGCAGGAAGCAAGGAACTAACTAACATGCCAAGGCCTAAATATGAAAGGAAGTATCAGCTCTGGTGATCAGAAGCTGGTCAGGTAAGTGTGTTTAGAAGGGAGTGCTCAAAGAAGAGCTCTGAGGGTGGTAGAAGGAGCCCTTATTGAGGTTAAGTCATGGGACAGTAGGAGTTAAGGGCTCTGGGCCAGTCTGAACCCTCTGGCATCCACCACAGTGTCTGGCACATATTTGGTCCTCAGTATGTGTTTTGTGAATGAATAGAGTACCACAGAATTTTCCAGCCACCAAGATTAGGAACTTTCTGCAAAAGTATAACCATCACAATACAAGTCCAGAGAACCAAGCATCTTATTTAAGGGACTAACTTGAGCAAACTTAGCAAATCACTCTTGTGTGATTTTCTCCTTGAATTTAAATCTTGTATTTAGAATTTGTAATGGTTGAGAGATAACCCCTCTGAACAACTTAAGGCACAGTGCATTGTTGGCAATCAAAGGCGAGCCCCCAAACTAACTCTAAAATACTTTCAATGTTATTTGTTCAGTAAACTGCAGAACATTACATTTCTATATTCAGTAAATTAAAAGGAAAAGTGTGCTTTACAAAATTAAAAAGTTCTCAGTTACTTTATCTATTATTCCACTGAGAAAGTTTTAAGAGTGTGCCCTGTAAAATTCGATAACTTTTTTCATGGGCAGTGAGCAGTGGGAAAAGGGGTCTTAAGGCTCAGCACACATGCCTCCAGTATTTGGACTAATATTCCATGGTTTATTTCTGAGCTCTGAGGCAAAAATCTTTGATGACAAGCACCCAATTTTGAGATGCATTCATGACTTTAACCTTCTGCTTCCTGTCAGAAATACCAGGAAATCAAGAGACGAAACATGTGAGACAGTATTGGAAGGGCCCATCAAGATCATTTGGTGCTGAGGATTCTATACTAGGCCTTAGGGAACCTTAGAAGGTTCCCAGAGAATCTTCTTAGGGTTCACTATGCTTCATTCCTGTTGTCTCTTTTTCATACTAGGCTTCTCTATAAGATTCCTATGATATGGAGAATTCTCTAGAAAAAAATCACCCTGGAAATCAATGTTCTTTAAAACTACAGAGTGAAAGGCATTATTATTGGCACTAATCTGGCATGATGCAATAGTTGTGTATCCTTCCTCACGTACTGTAGAATCTCAGGCTAGTCATCAAAGAGAAGTTTTCTCATCTAAAAAATAGTGACAATGCTACAGATGGATATTAACCAATACAATTTTCTCTTTCTGTGAAAGACTACATATCCCAGTATACCTTATGATTAGTTTTTACTGAGTGACCAGGTACTGGCCAAAGGAATATGTATGGAAATAATGTATGGCACTTCCAGGCTTATATGATAACTCCCAAATGCAATCATCCATGTTCTCTTTTTCCCCTTCTACAGTGATCTCAAAGGCTATGGGCTGAGGAGGGAAGCATCCAAAAATTAAAGGATCCTAGATCCTGGAGTTATCACTTGAAGGAGAGTCACCCACTAGAGCTTTCTGACTCAGGTCATTCTGTGAAGTTTGTGAGAAATAAACTTTTATTGTGTTAAGCTACTGGAATTTGAGGCTAGCATTATTTATGCTTATTATCTACCAACAAAGTTTTTGAGAAGATTAAATAAAATATATGCAAAGGCAGTATAAGGAATGCCATGTAGAAGCCATTCAACAAATCTTTGTTAAAATTTTATTAGAAAACTTAAAACTGATTTAGTCACAGAACAAATTGGAGGCAGAGTAGGACTAGAAACTAGACTAATAGCCCTCCAACTACTCTAGTCTGCATTCTTTGAACTTCAACAAACCAAATCTCCTCCCTGGGCTGCAATTCCTCCATCTATTACATAAGGGAGTTTGTTCATGCATTAATTCAAGAAATATTTATTTAATGTTCACCTTGTGCCAGGTACTCCTATTCTAGGTTTTGAGTATACAGTTTGATTAAGACAAAGTCCTGCCTTCATGAAGCTCATATTCAAGTGAGGGAAAACAAGCTATGAAGAAAAAAAGCCCATATATTCAAGAAAATATCACAGTAATATGTGCTAATCAAAAAACTAAAATAGGGTAATATAATAAAACAGAGTGACTGGGTAGCTACTTTAGAATGAGTGGTCAGGAAAGACTTCACTGAGGAAGTAACATTTAAGCTAAGAACTGAATAACAAGAGGGAGCCTTGCTTGCAGGGGAAGAGCTTTCTAGGTAGGGGAACAGCAAGAACAAAGACCCTGCAGCAGTAAAGATTTTAGCTAGCCTATCCTTACTGACAGGCCTGAAGAACTTTTTCATTGAGAAACAAACTTTCTCTCAGTGGCTCTAAAGATGAAAAGAAATTTGATATGCTATGCTTACTTCCTTTACCTGTTATCTTCCAGTAAGACTGAGCTCTGGAGTTTCAGATCTGAGTTCAACTCACATATCTAATACTTACTGACTCAATTTGACAACTTTTAAAAGTTATTTAATTTATTTAAGGTTCAATTTCTTCAACTGTAATATGGAGATAATACATGTATACCATATAATACTGTTGTGAGAATTAAATGAGATAATGCATGTAGCATGCCTATGACAGTGCCTGGCAGCTAGCAATGCCCAATTATAGAAGGGAAGAGCTTTCCCTAAGATTATAAAGGAAATATAGTATGCAGCTGAACAGAAATCAAACTCATATATTCTGATTTTCTACCTCTTCCCATCAGAAAAAGCACTTAGAAAACAGCATTGTCTACAGATTTTCTTTTGGCTTGGCATTTAAATCCTTTGTGGCATTTTTCTAGGATAAACAATGTCTCAGTGAGAAACTGTAGAAAGCACTGACATCTGTATCATTTGTGTCACTTGGCCTATCCTAGTATGTGATCCTACATGTAATTTAGTTTAGCCTTTACACTGGTGCATCTCTTCTTTAGTCAGTTCTTTTCTTGCTTTCTTGGGTCCCTGTTTGATTCATACAACACTCTCCTAATAAACGAGGTAGTGAGATAACGTGCCATTAAACTTGAGTGACGTATGTTAAGGTGCAATAGAATGTGGCAAAGCTGGGACAAAAATTCTGGTCTCTTTACTCCATACTATTTCTATATCCAAAGTATTTTTAGAAGAATTAACTGAGTGTATTCTTTATATCTTTTTTATTTATTCTGATTTCCTAAATAGGAGCCAGGGAATGAATGTGGGAACTAGCAATCTCCGCTGCCTTGATTTACCACATATCTAACTCAAATCTGAATTTATCAAATGGAGATGATCTAGCCTTTTCTTCCGTATATAATTAATGCAGTTTTCATGTTTTGATCATTCCAAGCCTGGCTGGGATTAGTGAGTTTATATACTCTGCAACAATAACAACAACAACAACAACAAGAGTAGAAGAGAACCAGACCAATTCCCACCTTGCCTGGCATAAATCTCAGATGTCTGAATTTGTATGATTTAAAAATATAGGTTTTTGGGAGCCTCCAATCAGAATAATCTCACATGCTATTCATATTCCACATGGTGTTCATACTCATTTCCTTTACTACTCAATATCTAATGTTAAAAAGTTGAGACTGTTTCGTAATAAATCTAAATCCTATCAAGACAAATGAAAATAAGGATTAACTCCATTTCATCTATAAAACTCCACTATCCTGTTTACTTACACTATTTATATCAAAAATACTTTCACAAGAATGACTTTCTCAGGCCCTTATTCCCAGAATCAGAGAGTGAAATCTCAATTTAAACTTCCCTCATTTTCACACTTCTTTCAGAAATTTAAGGACACTGAAGTAGTCTCAAAAATGTGCTCCCAAGATATCTGAGTCCTAATTTCCAGAATCTGTAAATGTTATCTCATGTGACAAAGACTTTGCAGATGTGCTTCAGTTAAAGATCTTGAGGTTGGGAAATTATCCTGGATTATCTGAGTGAGCCCTAAATGCAATCAAAGTATCCTTATAAGAGGAAGATAGAGAGAAATTTGAAAGACAGAAGAAGATAAAATATGTGCACATGTAAGGAGGCACTTTGAAAATAGAGGCAGAGATTGAAGTGATTTGGTCACAAACCAAGGAATTCTAGCGGGTATCAGAAGCTGGAAGAGGTAAGGAATGTTTTCTCCCTTAGAGCCTCCAGAAGGAGTGTAGCCCTGCCAACACCTTGCTTTTGGCCCATTGGTTCTGATTTCAGACTTCTGGCCTCCAGAACTGTGAGAGAATAAATGTCTGTTGTTTTAAGCTACCTACCTTGTGGTAATTTCTTTTAGCAGCCACACGAAACTAACAGAGGCACATATAGAACTTTATATGCCAACACTAACCAACTGCTAGTGGTTGCCTGTGTCAAAAAGGATTCTTAAGTAGTGTACAGGTGATATCTGCCATAGGAAAAAGGCATTAGGAGCAGGAGCAGGCAGTCATATGTTTATCAATTTGCTCCAGGGTAAATGCTAAAAAACGAGTTAATGATAGCAAACTTAGATGGTTCCCACTATCCGAAGGGTAATATTCAAAAAGCTGAGCAGGCCTTTCTACTTGTCTAGTCTTATCTCTATTCACTGACCTCATGTACCAATCATACAGATTTTCTATACATTACTCTAAACATCCTTTCCATATGGCATCCTCTAAGCCCCTGCTCAAGCTTCCTGTTTAGAACATCTTCTTTTATATTTAAAGAAAACTATCGGGAAACTGTTTTGACTGCCTGCCCTCACCTCACCATCAGCAGAGTTGGTGTCTCCCCAACCTATATTCTCATAATTTTAGAACCATGTGGCATATAAGTATTAGCCTCTGTAACAACTCTAACTATGCTCTGTTGAAATGATCTGATTTTCATCTGTCTCCCACCAGACCATGAGTTCCACTGCTGTATTCAGAACCTACTTCAGTGTTCAGTACACAGAAAGTATTAAATTATGGGACTTTGGACAAGCAGTTCCCCTCTACATGGTTCTTTCCTCCCTTATTCGCTTCCTTCTCCCTTTCCTAATTAACTTCTCCTACCCATGCTTGAGATCTCAGCTCATAAGTTTACCTTCTCAAGTGCCTTCCCCGATACACTTTTCTCCCTCTAAGACAAGACATGCCTCCTTATATATTTTTATGACACTATGTACCTCTCCTTTATAGCACTTAACAAAGTTTATAATCCTAAATTTACTTATATATCTGTTGGATAAATTTCTGTGCCTCCTCTACAGTCACCTCAGATTGTGACTGTTTTTGGAGATGGGACTTTGAATAGGTGATTAAGATAAAATGAGGTCATATGGATGAGCATTAATCCAATATAACTTATGTCCTTATAAGAGAAGATTAGGACACAGACATGCATGTGCACAGAGCAAAGACCCTGTGAAGACTTATAGAGGAAAGCTTATATACAAGCCAGGGAGAGAGGCCTCAGAAGAAATCAACCCTGCTGATACCTTGGTCTCAAACTTCTAGCCTCTAGCATGGTGAGAAAATAAATTTCTGTTGTTTAATTCACCAAGTCTGTGGTATTTTGTTAGCAGCCCTAGCAAACTAATTCAGACAGGAACCAAGCTTGTTTTGTTTACTGGTATATCCACAGTATGTGTCACAGTGTTTGGCACATAGCAGTACTTCAATGAGTGTTTGATGAATAAATAAATGAAATGTTTGTTGAGTTGAATTTATTGAGAAGGGGGAGGAAGTTGTTTCTGTTTGTTTTAATTGAGGACAAGTGAAGGTATCATAAATACCTGAATTTTATAATGAACAACTGAGTAAAGTAGGCACTAGCTTAGCCTTAGGACAATAACCTAAGTCAGATCAACTTAGAACCCGGGTTCTGGCAACTTCTGTTTCCACCATAGGTCTAATCATGGTCTTTTCAGACTCCAGAGGTTCGCCTCCATGGCAGAATCACTTATTGATTTATTACCTTTTTTGTAAATTCTAGGTTTTCTACTCTTAATGGAAAATTATAAAATATAGAGACTATACATACACAAACACACATATATGAATAACACCATGCAGACAGTTTTATGTAATAATAATTAAGCTGACTATTCTAAAGCTTATTTATAGAAAATTACATCCCAATTATTTAACATGGGCATGAGATTAATGACATCTCATTCTCTGTCCCCATTTAAATCCTTTAAGTCTCAATTGAGCTCTAGTGAAGAAAGGTTTCATATTTTATACTGCCTTTTGATACTGTCTCCAATCATTCCCTCTTATCTGTAGAAGTCATGAGTTATGGAGAGAAAAAGGCATTGACCTGGTAATCAGAAAATTTTGGTGTCATTTTCTGCCACTAAGTCATGATTCTGTGATTCTGGCCAAATTATTTCTTTTATCCAAGCCTCAATCTTCTCATCTGTAAAATGAAGTGTTTGTACCAGATAGCTGTTATGGTGCCTTCTATCTCTGACATCCTAAGCTACTATGAATCAGCCTAAGCCACAGTGAACATGTCCCAATTTCTGAGCCGAGCATTTGTGTTTCTTCAATAAAAGCCTATCCCTCCTGTACTCTTTTTCAATTCCTAACTCTCTCTTCCCTAACAATAGCCTACACTTGCTGCCTGCATACCTTTGTATGAAATGTAATTCCCTAATTATCCATCCACTGACAAACCACTTATCCTTTAAGATCCAGCTTAAACCATACCCATTCCAGGACGTCTTCTTGACTGTGGGATGTATCCCTACAGCACACTGCCTGCATTTTTACTGGGCAGTCAGTTCACTCAATTGCAAAACAGTTATTTATTTCCATGTCTATCTCTATGTCTAAATCAAACTCACAGACTATGAGGACTAACACATTACCTGACATGCTGAAGACACTTAGTCAAGTTTTGCTAGTTTAAATGAAGTAGTCTCTTAAAGTTATTTGCCCATCTGAATTTAAATATTTTCTTTGTGGAAAATAACAAGTTAGGATCAGCCTCAAGGCAGAGGAGACAAGCCTCAGTAATGGCTGCCCCTAATGATGGCTGCTTGATGTGTACTGGGGCCCTGGGGCAGAGATTATCAGCTCCTAGCAGTTGTAAAGGCCCTCCTTCCAGCCTGCCAGGGGCACAGCAACCAGAATTCTGGAAGCCACAGGTCTGACAACAGTGGCCAGAGGCAGAAGCCTTCAACCTCTAGAGACAAGGGGCTTGATCTAGGGCTGCTGGCAGTGATACTCATAGCACCAGGAGTAGGAAGAAAGTAAAGAAAAATGAGGCAGATAAAGTAATAATAAAGAGCTACCATGTGTTGAGGACCAACCACACATTACTTTAAAGCTGATCACTTTAGATATATTATTGCTAATCTTCCACAATTTATCAATAGGAGACATAATATTGTACTTATTTTACAGATGTGGCTCAGGAAAGATTCAAACCCAGGTCAGACTAGTATTTTCTCTGTTAACATTGCCTCTGTCTTCAGTATTTTGTGACTTTCCTCTTCCAATTACTTCTTCCTCCCTTCATCTAGGGGCCTGTGTCCCATTTCTGAAGAACTTGCATTCAAACTACTTTAAGCATTATTCCCTTATAGGACATTTACATTATAGAAAAGTTTCAAGACCCAAAGGAATTAATCTTATATAAAGAAGTGCACAGGGGTACGTGAAAGCTTCCTCTGACCCAGGGGTCTGGGTTCTAGTCCCAGCTATGCTCTAGTCTAGCTCTGCAGTTAAAATACTGTGTATCCTTGGGGAACTAGAGTCTCAGTTTCATCACCAATAAAATGAGGGGGTAGGACAATGTGATCTCTAAGAGGCCTTCTAGCTCTGGTATCTAGGGCATTTAATCAGACTTTTGTGGGTTCCTTAACACTATATATAATATCATTTCTATAAACTTGTTAAATGTGACTCATTCCTAAATTGGGAATGGCCTTCACAAGAGAGCCCAGATGGCAATGAATGGATAATTACAATTAATGTAATTAATAAACATACAATAATCACTTACTTTGTGCCATGCATGATGTACACACAATACAAGGAAGACTGCATCCTGGAAGAGGATGGATGGGAAAGAGACCCAGTGATCAATAATCATTTCTCATTTTAATCTTTAATCAGCATTTGACAGAGTTGATCAATCCTGCCTTTCTTGAAAGCTTCTCTCACTCAGCTTCATGGCATTATTCTCTTCAGCTTTCCTTTTATTTAGCTCACAGGTCACTCTTTCTCAGTGACATCTGTTGGTTCCTCCTTCTCTTCCAGACTTCTAAATGCTGGGAGACCCCTAGGGCTCTTACCTCATCTCTTTACTCTTCTCTATCTACACTTACTCCTTACGTGATCTCATTCATTCTCTTGAATTTAAATATTATCTCTATGCTAATGACTCCCTAATATACAGGAAATCTTCATTTAACATCCCTGATGGTTCTTGGATAGTGCAACTGTAAAGAAAATGATATATAACTATAAAAAAGCCAAATTTACCATATGCTAATTAATATAAACAAGTGTTAAGTTCACAAAAACAGCACCAAGCTTCTAAATAAAGACACAAAACACCTCTACTATTAAACATTGAGATAGATGTGAGCTATACTTGCATTTAAGAAAGATTAATAAAAACAAATAAGATAAGCGATAGTAACAAACTGGGAGGTATCAATCTACCAGACTTCAAGCTTTACTACAAGGCTATAGTAACTAAAACAGTATTTTACTGGCACAAGAACAGAGATATAGACCTTTGGAACAGGATGGAGAACCCAGATATGAAACCACATGCATATAATCATCTAATCTTTGACAAAGCAGACAAAAATATACATTCAGGGAAAGAATCTCTATTCAATAAATGGTGCTGGGAAAACTGGATAACCACATGCAGAAGATTGAAACTGTACCCACCTCTTACTTCTCACAAAAATTTACTTGCAATGGATAACAGACTTAAACCTAAGCATGAAATCTTAAAAATTCTAGAAGAAAATTTTGGGACAACTCTTTTAGACGTCGGTCTAGGCAAAGAATTTATGAATTAGACCCCCAAAGCAATCATAGCAGCAACAAAAATAAATAAATGGGACCTAATCGAATTTAAAAGCTTCTGCACAGCCAAGGAGACTAGCATTAGAGTGAATGGGAGAAAATTTTTGCTTTCTACACATCCAATAAAGAGCTGATAACAAGAATCTATATAAAACTTTAAAAAGTCAGCAAGACAAAATCAAACAACCCCATCAATAAATGGGCAAAGGACATGAACAGAAACTTTTCAAAAGAAGACACAATAGCAGCCAGCAAACATATAAAAAAATGCTCAACATCTCTAATCATTAGGGAAATGCAAATCAAAACCACAATGACATATCAGATAACTCCAGTGAGAATGGCCTCTATCAAAAAGTCCCAAAACAACAAATGCTGGCATGGATGTGGAGAAATAGTAACACTCTTACACTGCTGCTGGAACTGCAAATTAGTACAACCTCTGTGGAAAATAATTTGGAGATACCTTAAAGAACTACAAATAGAAATACCATTTGATCCAGCAAATAGGCATCTACTCAAAGTAGCAAAAGACATTGTATAATAAAGACATCTGCATTCAAATGTTTATGGAAGCACAATTCACAATTGCAAAGATGTGAAAACCACCCAAGTGCCCTTCAATCCATTAGTGGATTAATAAAATGTGGTATATGTATACTATGGAATACTACTTAATTACAAAAAACAGTGGTGATCTAGCACCTCCTATATTATCCTGGATAGAGTTTGAGCCCATCCTTCGAAGTGAAGTATCACAAGAATGGAAAAATAAGTACCACATGTACTGACCACCAAATTGGTACTAACTGATCAACACTAAGGTGTTCACATGGTAGTAATTTCATTGAATGTTGGTCAGGTTGGGTGTGGGAGTGGGTAAACTCACAATTAATGGATGTGGTGCACTCTGTATGGGGTAAGGGCACGCCTCTAGCCCTGGCTTGGGTGAGGCAAAGTCATTACTTGTAATGAAAATATTTGTAGCCCCATAATATTCTGAAATTAAGAAAAAAAGATAATTATTTACCCATTTATTCTAGTTCAGGGTTGTGGGTAGACAGAGCCTATCCTAGCAAGTCAGGGTGCAAGGCAGGAACCAACCCTTGTCAGGATTCCCTTTCATTGCAGGGTGCACCCACACACACACCCACACATACACTCATTCACACCAGAACAATTCAGACACATCAAATAACCTAATCTGTGCATCTTTGGAATGTGGTAAGAAGCCAGAGAACCCAGAGAAAACCCACACAGACATGGGGAGAACATGCAAACTCAACACAGACAGTGGCCCCAGTTTGGGATTGATTTTTTTCTCATCAAGATTGCAATGAAACACTGGGATTGATTTTTCTCATCAATATTGTAATGAAACAATGTTATTTAAGGACCTGCTGCATATCTCAAGCTCTAACTTTTCCTCTGAATTTCAAGCACTCAATCCAACTACTTACTTAAAATTTTGTCTTAGATGTCTAATAGGTATCTCAAATTCAGTACATACAAAATTGACCTATATTTCCCACCTCCTAATTCTATATCTAGTATTGTAAATATTAGCAAATGGAACCACCATTTACCAAGATGTTTACCAAGGCCCAAACGAAGGTATCATCTTGATTGTTCTCTTTTCCTCACACATTACATTCAGCCCATTAGCAAGTTCTTCTGACTCTGCCCAATATTTTTTTCCATCTCTACTAATACAACTCTAGTCAAAACCAACATCATTTCTCACATCAACTACTACAGAAGCCCAACTTCTCTACCTGATTTCATATGTGTTCCCTTTCCCCCATAAATTAAAATGTATATCAGATGATATCACTCCCTTGTCCATTATCTTCTCATCACACCAGACTAAAATCCAAACTCCTTGGTATGGCCTACAGGGCTCTACAGGACCTGACCCCTACCTATCTCTATGATTTTTATCTTCTGTACTCTGATTCACTCAGTTCACTCCAGCATAATAGCCTTTTTGCTATTATCAAAGACATCAAGTTTTTTCAGTGTTAGGGCCTTTATAGTTTCTGTTCCCTTCTCTTGAACACATTTTCCACAGACCTTTTCATGCTGTCCCCATTTTCATTCTGTTCTCTACTAAAAGTTCACTTCCTCAGTGAGCAAAAGACCAATAAGTATGTAGCATGTCATTCTCAAAATGAAGCAGATACCAATTGGTAACTAGTTCCCCTTCCTAATACTGCCCAGAAAGTTCAACCTAAGAGATAGTCCTAGTGTGCACTCTCCCCTCAAGGAGCCAATTCTTTCTTAGAGAAGAATTCTCACTATAATGAAGAAATAGGATAATTTAGGAATAGAACTCCCTGGATATACTTCTTAAATCTTTGAAAAGACAAAAGTATTTAGTCTCATATTTGGATTCCATAGCAGAAAATATGAGAACAGACATTATGAGCCAACCACAAAGATCCTTCCAAAGTACCCGCCCCCAAAATTAGGATACTGCGGGGCAGAGGGAACCCATCCTATATAACTATGTTTCATAAAACTAACATTTTTCTATTGATTCATTCAAAACTTTTCCCCATTCATCATGGCTTCCTTTTGTAAAAAGGAGAAAACTTAATTCCTAACTCCAGCCTTGAATGATGTTTTGATAAACCACAGACACAGACATCTCCACGTGCCACCAAATGTTCCAAGAGACCATTAATCCAATACCCAGAAAACAACTGACTGGTTAGCTAGGGTGATTTGTAGATGTTTCCTAAAGCAGACAAGTGTTATTTTCAGGCAAGGAAATGTCTCTTCTATCACCTTATATTTTTCAAATACTTCCTCCTCATCATCTCAAAATGTTGAAAAATAAGACACTATCAGCACAGCAACCAATGCCAAGAATTTCCTTTATGGTTTTATTTCAATTTACATGGCAAATGTAAACTTGGAGTGAAGTGACCTTGGTCATAAAAAATAAAGAGGCAGCATCAGGATTGATGGGCCCCAGCATTAGTATTTCATTCTGACAGGCAGAAAAGAAGTATGTTGATGCTGAAGGTTTATTGACCTGTGGTCCTCAATGCAGACCAAGTGAGAAATATCTTCATAGGAAAAGTAATTTCCATCTACACAAAAGGAGCTTTGTTGATACCTGGCAGCTACCTAAAGAGAATAACCACTTCCTAACAAGATGCTTTAAAATCAAATCTTGACAATAAACTTCACCTGATTGACCTCAAAGCCACATACATGTCCAGTAGGCTTTCAACTTATACCAAAAAAAAATGGTGACCCTAGCATGGAATGATGAATAGCAAGTCCAGCAAGAAATGTTGTACAGACTGGTGCCCAGGGCACGTGTCCTGGTCAGGATGATTGAGCACAATAACTAAGTTACAAAATGCAGGTGACAGCAGCTTTGTCCTAATGGGCAAAAGTAGCACATATAGTGACTGGGGGCAAACAATTAGGGCTGGCCCAGGCAAAAGTGATTTAAAAAGGAGTCTGGGTGCTCTTCTTTATCTTTCAGGGTTTCCCTCCCTCCTTCCTCTCTGTGTCCTCCTGCAGATGTTCATCCTGTGTACTTATCTTGCTCTCAGCTGATAGCCAACAGCTTTACACTGAGACTATTCCTTGATGGTAAGCCATTGAGGATAGCTTCTCAGGACCCTGTTTCCTCAGTCTCTGCACATATTGAAGATAAGATATCTGCAACTTAAACCCAGACCCAGGCTCTGTACCTGGGATAATGAGATCAAACAATATATATCAGGAACCATACCCTAAGAGGGGGATTGGAGAAGGGCCTGCAATGGGCTATGTTGTCCTAATCCAATTCTGTAAGAAGTAGAAGAAAAATAAAAATATTAGATTCAAAATATTTAACCTCTATTAAATGGTTCCTATATTCCAGGCTTTGTGAATTTATCCTCTCAACTACACCATGAGGGAGGCATTATAATCCCCACTTCACTTATGGGGAAACTGAAGCAAGGAATTTGCCCCAACATCACAGAATTGATAGATGGATGACTACTTCAAGCTTCCTGTAAATGGGAGATAACTTATTTAGAGTGTTGTAAGAAATAAAGAAACAGTGCTTGGTATACAGTGTAAGTCCTGCTTACCTATAAAAATTCTATCTTTCTATTTCCCCCATCTCAATCATAAATAGCTATCCTCAGTTGTCTTCCTTCTGACTGGGACACTTCCTTTGCTTCATTCCTTATCAAATTCTACACATTATTTAGGTTCCATGTCCATTTCTTTAGGCCTATCTCTCTCCACAATCCTTCCCACTCTTCATCATCCACTACACCACAATTAGTACTCCCACTATTCCAAAAGTGACGACCATCCTCTGCTTGAAAACTTTTACTGACAAGGTATCATTTTCCTATGAAACAGTTCATGTTATTATTGGTTAGCTCTGGATATTTAAAATAATTTTTAATTAGACATAAATAAGAACTGCTGTAAATATTTTAATTATAGGCATAATCACTGTTTATTATTAGAAACTTCAATGTCTGACCACAGGAAGCTTATTACATAAATTATGAAACATCTTTACAATGGAAAACAACAGAGCTCTTAAAAATGATGATATAGAGGAAGAAAAAATGGCAGAGTAGGGATGTCCTCCTGGCTCTCTGCTCCCAGTGCGGAAAGTGAAGAAAGCGTACAATCACACATGAGCGATCTACACGTCCACAGGACCAGCTTCTCAAGCCTGCAGATATTCACCGGGAAACAGAGGGATAAGACAATCTACAGCTGATATCAAAGGTGATTCGGCTATTCTTTCCCATGGAATCAGAAATATACAACAGGGAGGGAGCGAGACGCGGCCTGAGCTGCTGCCAGCCAGCAGCAGCACTAGACCTACCTGGCGCTGAGAGTCACCCTCTCCTACACCAAGCTCCTCACCCACTAGGCCTGGAAGTGCTTGAACTTGATGGGAAGGGGTAGTGCCAGACAAAGCTGTGTGGAGAGGAGACTAGAGCAGGGAACATTTTGAACTCTCCTCAGTGCGCAGAGGCAGTTTCAGGTGGGGGAGGGTCAGAACCCAGTGATTGCTCCCCCACTCAGCAGGAATGAGAGCCCACTCTGGCATCATCCTGCAGGTCGCTTCCAGGTCCAGGGTGAGGGAAGTATACACGAAAGGAGGCTTTGACCTTGGATATGGTTGAGGTTTTGGCTGGCACTGTATAGACACAGAGCACAAAGCTAGGTTCCTTGATCCCTTGGGACTCTGCGAGTTGGAGGAAGTCCCTCCATGCCTCCAACACTGCTCCCGTCTCACCATCCCTGCGGTGTGACTTGGACTTGGTGTTTGGAAGAGGGGGAGGGAGCGGCAATAGGCGCTGCTGCCTCCCAGTCTGATATTGGACGGTCGTATCCCTTGCTACACAACCCACTTGCTCTCTGCACCCAGAGAGCAGAGTTTGCCAGGGCAGGGCTGAGCTGTGAAAGAGCTGGGCTTTTCTAGAAAGACCCTGGATAGAAACTTTCACCCACGCCCTCTTGCAATTCGGTTCTGGGCTCTCTGCGCCAAAGGTCCCAACTCCACCTTGGGGCAGAGCTGAGAAAAGGTCGGAGTCCATACCTGCTGCTTGTCTGAGGTTCTGTATCTAGGGAAATGGTAGGGGGAAATAGGCAGGTGTGCCTGCCCCGCCAGCCTGATATTGGACAGTCTCTCGCTACACAGCCCCCTGGCACTCTGCGCCCAGAGAGCAGAGCCTTGCCTGGGCAAGGCCAAGCTGTGAAAGAGCCGGGCTTTTCTAGAGAGAGCCTGGATAGAAACTTTCACCCATGCTCTCCTGCAATTTGGTTCCGGGCTTTCTGCCCCAGAGGTCCCAACTCCGCCTTGGGGCAGAGCTGAGAAAATGTCAGAGTCCATACCTGCGGTTTGTCTGCGGTTCTGTATCTAGGGAAATGGTAGGGGGAAATAGGCAGGTGCGGAGGCCCCGCCAACCTGTTATTGGACAGTCTCTCGCTACACAACCCCCTTGCGCTCTGTGACCAGAGAGCAGAACCCGCCTGGACAAGGCCAAGCTGTGAAGGAGACTGCTTTTGCTAGATAGAGCGGGGGGAGAAATTTTCATCCACACCCTCCTGCGACTTGGGGACGGATGCTTTATACCAAAGGTACCAACTCTGCCATGGGGCGGAGCGGAGAAAAGGACTGTTCCCATTCCTGCCACTTATCTCCAATTTGGTATTTAAGAGACAGTAGGCGGAGAGTGGCTGGTAGAGGCTGCCCTGCCTGTCTGAAATCAGACAGTCTCTCTCAGCACAAGCCACCCCATGCTCTGTGTGCAGAGAGAAGAGTCCACCTGGACAAAGTGGAGCTGCAAAGGTGGCGGCTTCTCCAGGTATAACTGAAGCGACATTATCACCCACACTCTCCTGTGACTTGAGACCTGGCACTTTGTGCCAAAGGTTCTGTCTCTGCCTTGGGGCAGAGCTGAGAAAGAGGCTATTCCCACGCCTGCCATTTTATCAATAATTAGGAATTTAAAGGGGTAGAAGGCGGAGAGTGGCGGTTCATGCCACTGAATCGCCAGACTGATCTTGGGCAGTCTCTCGCCGCTCTAACCGCCTGCGCACTGTGTTCAGAGAGCAGAGCTGGTCTTGGCAAGGTGGAGTGGTGAAGGTGACTACTTTTCTAGACATAATCAGGGGCGACACCAACACCCACACTCTCCTACGACTTGGGTCCGCATGCTTTGCACTATGGGATCTACTCTGCCTCTAGGAAGTGTTGAGAAAGAGGCGGTTCAATCCAAAATCTGGATTCAAAGATTGTCACCTCTGCTTCGCTTCCACCTTCCCGCTGGCACAGGCCACAGAAAGGCTGATCTAATAGCCAATCAAGACAATCATAATGAGTCCCCTCTCTACCTCTTTACTGTGGCCTGTTAACTGGTGCCTACAACCATAGGGTAAGCTCCACTCCCAGGAAATACAGAGGAGTGAGGGAGCTTATTGTCCAAGCTGAGAATTGACGGAGCTGAAAAATACCCTCAGTGGCGACCAACCCTCCAGGATTCCGTGCAGAAGGAACTGACCTCATTTTGGCAGGAGATAAGCCATGTGGCAGGTCTCAGTTTGAGTTGTGACTCTCTGAGGCCTCAGGAAACAAAAGTCAGTGTAATCTCAGAACTTATCATAGCGCCTCCATCTTCAACCTAGGAGTTGAGAGCAATCCCGTGCCGACAAGAGTTATCTAACCCCTGAATCTCTAAGGAAGGGGACTAAACCTATTAATCTTAATAGACATAAGGAGAAGACATTAGATAAAAGGTTACCCAACTGACTCAAACTCCTCTAAGATGCTACAGGACCAGACCACATACTCCCAGCTCTTCCATAGATCAATCCCTAGGAATCCCAGAATTTTGCTCAGTACCCAATCCCAACACCTCTGGTCCTCGACAGAACACCCAGATGAGAAAGAATCAGTGGAAGATCACAGGGAACATGAAGGAGCAGAGAGAAAAGTCACCTCCAAAAGATAATACTCGACCTCCACCAACCAACACCAAATTACATGATATGATTAAACTGACGGAGGAAGAATTTCGAATATAGACTGTCAGACCACTCAACGGAATTGAAGAGAAAATAGAATCACAACATAAAGAGAACACAATAACAATCCAGAAAATGAATGAAAAATTCTCCAAAGAAATTGAAATTATATAGAAGAACCAATCAGAAATTTTGGCAATGAAAGGAACAAGCAGGGATCTTCATAATACAGTAGAAAGCATCAAGAACCGGTTGGACCATGCAGAGGAAAGAATCTCAGAGCTCGAAGATTACACCTACACCCTAAACAAATCAGAGGAAGAAAGGGAACACAGAAATAAGAGACAAGACCAAAGCTTACAAGAAGTGTGGGATTATGTAAAAAAGCCGAACCTCAGGGTGTTCGAGATTCCGGAAGGGGAAGAGGAACAATCTCAAGGGATGGAAAACTTATTTCACAGAATACTCGAGGAAACTATACCGGGCCTGGCCAGAAATCTTGATATCCAAATACGAGAAGCTCACAGAACTCCTGGGAGACTCATGAAAAGGCAATCACCTCATCACGTGGTCATTAGGTTGACCAAAGTAAACGTGAAAGAAGCAATACTCCGTTAAGCGAGGTGAAAACAACAATTAACCTATAAAGGAAAACCTATCAGACAAACAGCAGACTTCTCATCTGAAACCTTACAAGCCAGGAGAGATTGGGTCCCTATCCTTAATCTGCTAAAACAGAACAAACCCCAAACTAGAATTCTTTATCCAGCAAAATTAAGTTTCATTTATGAAGGAGAAATAAAGTCCTTCTCAAACAAGCAATTATTGAAGGAATTTGCAAAGTCCAGACCAGCCCTACAGGAAGTTCTCAGAACTGCATTTATAAATGAACAGGGTAATAAACACTCCACAAAGTAAAATCATCGAAGATTTAAAATTTATACCTCAAACTACATGATGGCTCAAGTAGTAAGAGAAAGCAACAATATGAATGGTATTCTTCTTCCAATTTCTATCCTCTCAATAAATGTAAATGGCTTAAACTGTCCTTTGAAGAGACATAGACTGGCAGAGTGGATAAAAATCCACAAGCCTAGATCTGCTGTCTACAGGAAACACATCTAACCCACAAAGATGCCTTATGGCTGAAGGTCAAGGGATGGAAAATTATCATCCCGTCAAACGGAAGTCGAAAGAAAGCTGGGGTAGCTATACTATTTACATTAACATAGACTTTGAAATAGCAAAACTAAAAAAGGATAAAGAGGGCCATTTTACATTGGTGAAAGGGAAGTTCCAACAAGAAGACTTAACAATTCTTAATATCTATGCACCCAATACAGGAGCAACCAATTACATAAAGCAAACATTACCTAATCAAAACACCATGTTACACAACACTGTCATAGTAGCAGGAGACTTCAACACTCCACTGAATGATCTGGATAGATCCTCCAAACAGAAAATAAGCAAAGATATAATGGAACTGAACAGAGCCCTTGATCAAAAAAGTCTGACAGATCTCTATAGAATATTCCATCCAAATAAAGTTGAATTTACATTCTTTTCAGCAGCCCATGGACACATCCTAGGAACACATCCTAGGTCACAAATCAGATCTCAAAATATTCAAGAAAATAGAAATTATACTTTGTATCTTTTATGACCATAGTGGCATAAAATTGCAGTTCAATTCCTATTGTAGCACTCAACACCTCACAAAATCATGGAAACTAAACAATCTATTATTTAAAAAATTATTGGGTCCAGGAAGAAATTCAGAGGGAAATCAAGAGTTTCTTCGAACAAAATGATAACGGTGAGACTTCTTACCAAAACCTGTGGGATACAGCAAAAGCATACCTGAGAGGAAAACTAATAGCAATCAACGCTCACATCCAAAAAACAGAAAGCTTAGATACTAACAACCTAACGAATAGGCCCAAATAATTGGAAAAAAAGAGCAAACAATTTCCAATCCCAGTAGAAGAAAAGAAATAATGAAGATCAAAGCAGAATTTAATGAAAGGGAGAACAAGAAAACTATACTAAAGATCAACAAAACCAGAAGCTGGTTTTTCGAAAAGATAAACAAAATTGACGGCACTCTTGCTAGATTGACAAGGACTCAAAGGGAAAGGACTCTAATAAACTCAATAAGAAATGAAAAAGGAGACAACACAACAGACATCAAAGAAATACAAAACATTATATTTGCTTACTGTAAAAATCTATATGCCCAAAAACTACAGATTGAAGATGAAATGGACAGATTCCTGGATTCATACAACCTCCCTAAATTCACCCAGGAGGTAACAGAATTGCTGAACAGACCAATCTCAAGCTCAGAAATTGAAGCAGTAATTAAAAACCTCCCCAAACGGAAAAGTCCTGGGCCAGATGGCTACACTTCAGAGTTCTATCATACATACAAAGATGAACTCATACCTATACTACAGAAACTATTCCATACCATTGAGAAGGAAGGTATCCTTTCGAACTCATTCTACGAAGCCAATATCACCTTGCTACCAAAGCCAGGAAAGGACACAACAAAAAAAGAAAATTACAGACTGATATCTCTCATGAATGTAGATGCAAAAATCCTAAATAAAATTTTAGCAAATAGAATTCAGCAGCACATCAAAAAAATAATTCACCTTGACCAGGTGGGCTTTATTCCAGGGAGGCAAGGCTGGTTCAACATACGCAAGTCTATAAACGCAATTCACTTCATAAATAAAATCAAGAACAAAGACCATATGATTCTGTCAATAGATGTAGAAAAAGCATTTGACAATGTTCAACACACCTCTATGATAAAAACTCTTAACAAAATAGGCATAGATGGCTCATACCTTAAAATTATCAAATCCATATACAACAAAGCCATTGCTAATATCATTCTATATGGGGAAAAATTGAAATCATTCCCTCTTTGAACTGGAACTAGACAAGGATGTCCGCTATCTCCTCTTCTATTCAACATAGTGCTTGAAGTCCTAGCTATAGCAATCAGGCAAGAAAGGGGTATTAAAGGTATCAAAATGGGGGCAGATGAGATCAAACTATCCCTCTTCACCGATAATATGATTTTATACCTAGAAAACCCCATGGACTCATCCAAGAGACCCCCAATTTTATAAATGAAATTGGTAAAGTTTCAGGCTATAAAATCAATATACACAAATCAGAAGCATTCATATATGTCAAGAATCATCAAGCAGAAACTCAAATAAAAAATGCAATACCCTTTTCTATAGCCCCAAAGAAAATTAAATATTTAGGAGTATACTTAATGAAAGATATGAAAGATTTATACAAGGAAAACTATGAAACACTAAAAAAAGAAACTGGAGATGACTTAAACAGATGGAAAAATCTACCTTGTTCATGGATTGGTAGAAACAATATCGTTAAAATGTCAATATTACCAAAAGTGATCTACAGAATCAATGCAATCCCCATCAAAATACCTTCAGCATTCTTTACAGATCTAGAAAGAATAATTCTTCACTTTGTATGTAACCAGAAAAAAACCTCGCATAGCCAAAGCAATTTTAAGTAAAAAGAACAAACTGGGAGGCATCAGTCTTCCTGATCTCAGACTGTACTACAAAGCAATGATAGTTAAATCAGCCTGGTACTAGCACAAGAACAGAAGCATCGATATTTGGAATAGATCTGAGATACCAGAGA
>VBSM01000529.1:33970303-34037512 GCA_008086735.1 Cheirogaleus medius
ATGTAACCCTAACAATATCTGTACCCCCATAATATAATGAAATAAAAAAAATATCAAGATATAAAAAAAAATGATAATATAGATCAACATTTACTAGCATGGAAAGATATTCATTGATCTATTGATAATTGAAAAAAGCAGGTTATAAAGCCTAGTACACAGTTTATATGGGTCTATCATTTTTCAGAATATTCTGCATATTATAGTTTTACATGTTTCTCTTCATCACAAGAGGAAATGTATCTTGATGAAAAGACCTGGTTTTATTAATTCTGTTTTAATTTCAACAGTCCTTAAGTGAGCACTATGTGTGAGTACATACATTAAGGGCTGGAGGCTCAGACATGAATAGGACGGATATTTCTCTGATAAGACATACGATGGCCAACAAATGTATGAAAAATGTTTAACATCACTTATCATAAGGGAAATGCAAATCAAAACCACAATGAGGTATCATGTCACCCCAGTTAGGATGGACATTATCAAAAAGATAAACAATAAATGCTGGCGAGGATGCAGAGGAAAGGGAACTTTTACAGCCGCTATAGAGAACAGTATGGAGGTTCCTCAAAAAACTGTAAAGAGAACTACCATATTATCTAGCAATCCCATTATGGGCATTTATCCAAAGGAAAGAAAATCATTATATCTAAGAGACATCTGCAACTCCATGTTTATTGTAGCATTGTTCACAATACCAAAAATGCAGAATCAGCCTAGGTGCCCACCAACAAATTACTGGATAAAAGGTAGTATTTATATGCAATGTAATACTATTCAGTCATAAAGAATGAAATATTGTTATTTGTAGCAACATGGACAAAATTGGAGGATATTATGGTAAGTGAAAAAAGCCAGAAACAGAAAGTTAAACAATGCATGTTCTCACTTACATGTGGAAGCTCAATAAAAGTTGATTTTTTTAGAAGTAAAAAGTAGAACAGAGGATACTAAAGGCTAGGATGAGTGGGGGAAAGGTAGAGATAAGGAGAAATTTATTAAAGGATAAAATAATTACAGCTAGATAGGAGGAAAAGTTCTAGCGTTCTATAGCACTATTGATTATAGTTAACAATAATATATGATATAGTTTTCAAATAGCTAGAAGGAGGATATTGAATTTTTTCAACACAAAGAAATAAATAATTGAGAAGATGGATATGCTAATTACTCTGATCTTATCACTGTACATTATATGTATTGAAACATCACTATGTATACCAGAAATATGCATAATTGTTATTGTGTCAATTAAAAAATCTATAATTGAATGTCTAATAGGAATCTCAAACTTATATCAAAACAGAACTCTAATTTCCTCAATGAAACTTGTTCCTTCTCAATTTCCCCATGTTAGTAAATGATGTTACCCTCCATCCAGATGTTCAAGACAAAAAAATAATAGTCAGTCTTGATTTTTCCTATTTGACATCTCCTACATCGAATCTATCACAAGTACTATGGTCTCATATGAATGGTGTTGTATTCTGGCTGTCAGTGATCTCTGTGTGGGGGGTATTCATGAGCCAACCCTCTGTGCAGCCCAGACGTGGTTTTCATCTGGAAGACCCTACAGAGAACCTAGCACTACATAATTCTTTAACGTAAATAATGGGGCCATATGGCTAAATATGTACAATATCCCTCACTTCTGTCCTCTTATGGCATACCCCATACTTCCTGAGATATCCTCACTTCACAAACTACCCTCTTAGAAGCAATACCCTTAAGAAGGGTCAAAGAAGACTACTTTTCCCCATTGTATATACATGATTTCTTGCCCCACAAAACTAGCAGAAATTAGTCATGACTCTCTCTTTCTCCTTATCTACCTTCAGGAGTGACTCTAGCCAGCCTCCCAAATTCTTAATGCTGAATCAAGAAGTAAGCATCAGTATCTATGTTCCCATACATCTCTAAACCCTTGTACATATGGTCAAACTCTCCAAAGAATTCCAACCCCGCTCTGACTGACAGCAGCCTGAGAGGGGGTGAAAAGAAAGCTGCAGGTCAGGGAGTGAGAAACTAGTTTTCTCTTTGTGCAAACAACCCCACTCTCCTTCTCAGAGATCTTCCAGGACTCATTTCACTTGACTAGGATGTTTTCCTAGGCCAACAACTCACTGCTTCAATGACTATGATTTGAGTTTCTAGTCTTCCTTTATATAATATAGAATTAGATGATTGTGTGATTATCTTAGGATCTGGTCAGTCACCATTTACAGGTCCTAAAGGGATGTCTCTAGCCACCATTATTTAGAATGTGGGTGTATCAAGTGCATATGGACTCACCTTTGGTGGCTTACGTGAAATTCTGAGAAGAAAAAATGTTCTTTAATTATTCATTATAGAATAATCAGGTCTGAAGACAGAGGAAGATAATGAGCCATATTTGGATGTATTGAATTTGAGGTGTCTGAGAATGTTTTCAGTATATTTATTTAGACAGCCAGCAGCTGCATAAGAAGCTGGAAATCAGGAGAGCCTGCCTGGAGGTGGAGATGAAAGCCATTAGCATATAGATGGTGTATGACCAATGAAATTAGGAAAAGAATACAAAGTAAGAAGAGAAGACTACAGACAGCCCTTGGGAAACACCAAAATTCAAAGACTTGCTAGCCCCAACAAAGTTGATGATGAAAATAAAAATTAAATATGGCACTCATAACACATTTCCCAAGATGTATAAATTACTCTCTGTTCTCTTTATAAAACATGTTCTTGCTGATGTCACATGAGCCCTGTATAATGAGGGCCCAAGAAGTACACAGGGTTGGCTGGCTTAGAAAGCCCAGCTGATACTATTTAAAATTCTACTGTGTTCTTCATTCAGCAGAGACAGTGTGTCATTTCCATCTTTGTAGCAAGCACTAATGATACTTACGCAGATGACAAATGTCTTCTGTGGTGAAAAATTAATGTGCCACAATAATTTCCCTACCTGAGGTTAATGAACATGTCTGATGCTGAAAATGAGTTGTTTAAAACTAAATTACTATAATCTATATTTAGAAGATTGTCACTTGTGGGGGGACTTATGGGTGTATATGGGTAGATACATTTGAAGTTCTCTTTACTGTGGGTCTTAATTTTTACCAGGTCTTAAAATTACTAGCTTGCTCAAATGATTTCAAATAAAGAAGAAACATTTCACTACATACTCTACAATGTTGGCTTGAACCCTCCTGAACAATTATTTTTATTTATTCCTTCATTCACTAAATAAATAAATACATTGCACACTCATTATATGCCAGGCACTCTGCTATGTACTAGGGATAAAGAGATAAAAACGACATGATCTTTTCCCTCAAAGAACTTATAACTGTATATTTAAAAAAAAAGATATAGTTACAATTAACTGTAGTAAAATGCTTGGGGAAAACACACCGTGTCTGTGGATATAGAGAGATAGACTCCCCTAATCCACGTGGAATCCTTTCTGGAGGCTGTGATGCTTCAGATTGAATCCTGAATAACAAGCCGATCTGTGCCAGATTAGGCAAGTAGGGAGAAACTACCATAGGCAGAGAAAAGACTTATGCAAAGGTAGAGAGGTGTGAAATGGTAAGGCTGTTTGGGAAACAGTACCTATTATAATGTATAACAGATTTATTAATGGGAGACCATTCACATTTCATACAGTATAGCGTAGAGTTAAGAGGATAAATGTGAGTCAGACAGACCTGTATTAAAATTCCAGCTCTATCCCTTGACTACACTGGAGATTTTAGACAAAGTCCCATAATCTCTCTAGTCCTCAATTTTCTCATCTGTGAAATGGAAATAATTACTGTATTATTTATGGAGTACTTATATGTGTCAAGCACTTTAGAATTATATAATTTAATCTGCAAAATCACCATATGAGTAATTTTTCTTAACCCATTTTACAATGAAGAGCTAAGGCAGAGACATTAAGTAATTGCCTAACCTCAAATAGGATACAGAGAGAAAGGAGTACTTATACACTGTTGGTGGTGCTGCAAATTAGTACAACCTCTATGGAAAATAGTATGGAGATCCTCAAAGAACTAAAAAACCTACCATTCAGTCCAGTAATCCCACTACTGGGTATCTACCAAAGGAAAAATCCTTTTATCAAAAAGACACCAGCACTCGAATATTTATTGCACCACAATTCACAATTGCAAAGATATGGAATCAACCCAAATGCCCATCAATTTATGAGTGAATTAACAAAATGTGGCATATGTATGCCACAGAGTACTACTCAGCCATAAAAAAGGATGAATTTATGCCTTTTGCAACAATTTGGATGGAAGTGGATATCGTTATCTTAAGTGAAGCATCTAAAGAATCGAGAAACAAACACAACATGTATTTGCCACTAAACTGGAACTAACTGATGAGCACACATGTGCACAGAGGGAAGTAAAACTTAGTGGAAATCAAGCAGGGGGAGCAGGGAGGAGGGGATGGGCGAAAACCTACCTAATGGGTACAATGAACTCTATTTGGCTGATGGGCACACTTATAGCCATGACTCAAACATTACAAAAGTGATCCACGTAACCAACAACATTTGTACCCCCATAATATTTTGAAATTTAAAGAAAAACAAATAAAATTAAAAAAAAAAAAGTAATGGAGACAAGAGTCCAACCCATTAACCTGATGCCACCAGTCCCTGTATTCTTAACCACTATACTGCATCTACTGTATAAGATGACATGTGAAGTGGTTAGCGCAGTGCCTGGCACCTAGTAAGACTCTATAAGTGATAAGTATAAATGGTACATATTCTACTATTATTATTTTAATGTTACTGATAATTATTACTAATAATTATTATTATACTGTGATTGCTATGCAGGTCAAATGAAAGAGGAGACTTTGAAGCACTCATAAAACTATAAACTAATAAGCAAACACAAAGTATATTTTTCTAACAGTATCTCTGAGATAGCAGGCCATGAGACATTAAGGAAACAGCATGAGTTTTGGGGTCAGACACTATTGAGTCTGAAATCAATCTATGCCATTTAGTAGTATATGGATTTCTGCACATCAGTTCAAACCTCTGTACCATGGAAATAACATAATAATGATAGCATAACAATAATAACATATACCCATACAGTGCTGTTTTAAGGAGTCAATGAAATAATATCTAAAAAGAACCTATTTTAATACCTGGCATAGGTAGGGTAGATGTTCAAACAATGGTAGCTATTTATTTATTATTATTATATTTATAATAATTATCATCTCTTTGATTATAACTTAGGCCTTCTATGAAACAGAAGTAATAACTCTTCAAATATGAATATCTGTTTGTTTTTCCTAGAAATTCCTATAGGTGATAATCATGATTTTCATTGGCTTGTGCCACTACCCTCTATTTCAATTCCTTGATGCAACTTTTTCAACACTGTTTTCACTGTTTTCACTAGCACAGAGAGAGGGCAAGAAATAATAGCAGATGGCTGTTTAAAATGAAATGTCTAAGGGAGGGAGAAAAAAAACTGCCCCTCCCTTTTGACAGATCAAGTAATAATTTTATCTGCCATGGGAGAGTCTAACCTGCATAAGTACAAGAATCTTAGTGGGTGTAGATAGGAGTTATAACCATCATAAATGACACTTTTTATTCCCTTTGAAAAATCCTCCTGATTTATTACATTTATTTAGAAATTGTCACAGCTTCTTTTTCTGAGACATTTCCCCATCCCATCCAATATTCATTCCATCAGGTGAGCAAGATGGTGGTGTGGTGAGAGCAGACAGATCAGAGCCAGAGCACTAATATCCCAGATGAGTTCTGTTCAGTCTGAGCTCATGTTACAAAATAATTAGATTTCTTTCTATGTGCCCACATCCTGTTCATAGGAGGTGAGGGATTGGAGTGGATGTATAAAACAATATCTATTCCATTTAACAAAAATGGAGAGATCTTATAAATTGTATTAAAATAATTTAGAGATTGAGCACACACCATGGAAAACCACAAATCCAAGTAAAACCCTGGACCTTCTAGACAGCAATTGATTCCTTCATGCCTCAAGGTCTTTGCATGTGCTATATATTCTTCTGGAAACTTCATCTCCACCTCGCACCCACCTAATGCACACACACACAAGTGCTTACACACACATGCGTCTACTACTCATCTTTCACATTTCAAACATCATCATCTTCCTTATTAATCTTTTTCTAATCATTCTCAGGTTAGGTTGTTTTTTCTCTAATAGAAAGTGTTCACAGAACAGCTTGCCATGTAATAACTATCTCCTAACTATTCTCTTGCCTTCTAAATAAATGGAGTAGGATAGCGAAAAGAGCATGGACTTTGGCCTCAGGAAGATCTGGAGTTGAATCCTAGCTGTTACTTACTAGCTAATAGACAATGAGAAAATTAGTGGACCTCTTTGAACTTTTGTCTCTAAAATTAACATGATAAAAACCTACACAGTTGTTAAAGAACATTGAATGAGATAATAAAAGTGTTAAAAGAAAAGGCATACTTCTAACAATTGGAAAGAAAGACACAAATTTTATGGATTCGAGGTCCCCTCTATTACTCATGTTTAGGACTCTCCTATCTGCTCACTTCCTTCTCCATCATCAATGATAATTCAACTCAGCTTTCAATGCTTAACAAAAATATCATTGCATCTAGAAAATTTTCCCCTTATTAAACTTCCAAGAAAAGATGAATCTCTTTTTCCTCTGGGCTCCTTAAATCCAGAGATTATATCTATCTTGATCATTACTATATCCCTAGGTTCAAGGGCAATTGTAGATGCTCAATAAATATTTCATTGATTAAAGGATAAGAGAATGGTGAAAGAATGGTTAGTTGTTTTCCTCTTCCTGTTGTACCTAGCACAATAACTTCAAAAAGGTGGTATACAAAATGTCCATTGAATGGACAGACACGTATATCATTCCTCTTCCACCTCTTTTTTCTTGCTGCTTTTTAAATTTGCTAGATAATAGAATGTTGCCACAGTTTTCTAGACATAGAAAAGTCTTCTTTTGACTACATATGAGCCAGATTTTTTTGCTGGATCAATTGGACTGAGCTATAACAAAAAGCAGACTGGAAGCAGGAGACTCTGAGCGAAAGGTGACATTCTATTGGAATGGCAGGGGAGAGACAAGCTAGGTGAAGCATAGAAACAGACATTTACGCCTTTCTGAATGCTGGGCTTCGGCATGCATGATCACTTACAATTTCTCCACTTGGCATGGTGCCAAGTGGGACCTTGGCACCATGGTCCAAGGGGGGACCTCCCGAGGTCCAGCACAGAACAGAAGATATAATGACTAATTAAAAAAACAAAAAGTCTAGTTCCTAGTGGATGTCACTGGCTGAGAGAACCAGGCTTGGCCCAGAGTAGAACACATTCCAAAGATCCACCATCCTGGGAAAGCCAAAGGCTTAACTGGTCAATGGACTATATAGACATGATCCTAGCAGTATGGGTTCTTAGGACAGAAAAAGAAAAAAAAATAACTTCTATTAACTAATTAATTGTCTTTTATGTTTTTATTGTAGTAAAATACAAACAACATAAAATTTATCATTTTAACTATGTTGTACAATATAGTGGCATCTAATACATTCACAATGTTGTGCAACCATCATTACTATCTAGTTCCAGAATATATTCATCACTCCACAAGTAAGTCCCATACCCATTAAGCACTCATTCCCCATTTCTCCCCACCCACCACAACCTCGTGATGATCATTAATCTGCTTTCTGTCTCTACGGATTTGCCTATTATGAATATGTCATATAAATTAAATCATAAATATGTAGTCTTTTGTGTCTGCCTTCCTTCACTTAGCATAATGTTTTTCGAGGTATATTCATGTAGTAGCATGTATCAGTCTGTCATTTCTTTTCAAGGCTGAATAATATTCTACTGTATGGATATATGGCATATGTGTATCCATTCATCTACTGATGGACATTTGGGTTATTTATACCTTTGAGTGATTGTAAATGAACATTCATGTATGAGTTTTTGTTTGAACATCTATTTTCAATTCGTTTGGGTATATACATATATGTAGGAGTGGAATCACTGGGTCATGTATAATTCTATGTTTAACTTAAGAACCA
Source organism: Cheirogaleus medius (assembly GCA_008086735.1). Classification (NCBI taxonomy): domain Eukaryota; kingdom Metazoa; phylum Chordata; class Mammalia; order Primates; family Cheirogaleidae; genus Cheirogaleus; species Cheirogaleus medius. Next base: position 33,978,405 of record VBSM01000529.1, read on the forward strand.
CCAAACTGTTTTCCATAGAGGCTACATTTTTTTTACATTCCCACCAGCAATGTATGAGGTTAGCTTTCTTTTTTTTTAATTAAAGTATCAATGTGTAAAACACTTTATTCACTGTTTTCTCATTTTATTCTTGCATTAATTTCTGAGGAAGGTAATATTACCATCTATTGTTTTATTTTCCTAAACAGATGAAAACAAGACTCTGAGAGATTAAAAACCCAAAACTTTGCGAAATTACCATTCTATAAAGCAGATTACTTTTCATAATGTGGGTGGGCCTCGCCTAATCAGTTGAAGGCCTGAACACAACGAATAGATCAGCCTCTCTGAGCAAAAGGGAATTCTTCAGTACATTTCCTTTGGATTGGAACTTTGGCCACAAATCTAGCCTTCCTTTCAATCTCATGTACTATGGTTGCTCTGGCAGCTCCAGGAGAATATAATAATCCCTGGAATATATTCCTGGCTCTGCCTGCCCCTACCTCACCCCAGCAATCTGTGGGTTCTTTTAGTCATTCTAATATTTTTAAACATTCTATGTACTAGGTATTTTCACAGGTAGTATTAGATTTAATTACCATTCTATAAATAGAGAAATTAAGGCTAAGAGGGGATAAGTAATTTATTCAGTCTCACAAAATTAGCAGCTCAGAGAGGTTTGCTGAAGTTAAGAGCACTGTTTTTTCCCAACACAGATCTGTGAGGTGGCAACCAAAATTTAATGAATATCCCAGAATTATCTTTACATATCTTTAGAAATCATCAAGAGATCATCTTTTAAAAACTATATATAGAGCTGGAACCCATTCTACTAAGTGAAGTATCACAAGAATGGAAAAACAAGCACCACATGTAGTCACCATCAAATTGGTATTAACTTATCAACACTTCAGTGCACATATAGTAATAACATTCATTGGGTACCGAGCAGATGGGAGAGGAAGGAGGGGATAGGTATATACACACGTAATGGGTACAGTGCGCACCATCTGGGGGATGGACACGCTTGAAGCTCTGACTCTGGTGGGGCAAGGGCAATATACGTAACCTAAACATTTGTACCCCTGTAATATGCTGAAATAAAAACAAAATTTTTTAAAAAAGAAAAACTATGTATAGCAGCATAATCCTTTTTATAAAGAAAATCTTATGAAGAGGAAATTCTTCTTTTGGCCAAATTGTGTTACAAGGAACAGATTTAACCTCTTCCCTTAAACAACTACAAAACTGTGTAAAATATACCAAACAATCATTTTTCAGATACTAGAAAACAGGCAGGAAAAGACAGTGAGCCCTGAGAGATTGTAAACAAACAAGGTGACCTATGTTTATCCAGTTTATTGTCCAAAGAGTTTCCAGGCCTCAGCACAAAGATGTGAATCAAGGTGGATCCTGGGGATGACCCTGAGTTGAGAGGATGAATTTGAGAGTTCAAGGAAGCCAAAGTTGCTAGAGTTCACAAGGCTCCCTCAAATCTTTAACTGAGTATAATCAGTATATGGGTGTATGGAAACTAATCAAATGTGGGGAAAGAACCACTAGAAAGGAGTAAGCAGAAAAAGCCTCAGAGTTCACAGAAAGCTGGGAATAGTTCACATTACCAATTGTGATGGTTTATTTTATGTGTCAACATGGAGAGTGCTTTGGATGAAATTAACATTTTAATTGGTAAACTCTGGGTAAAGCAAATTACTTTCCATAATGTGGGTGGGACTCATCCAATCAGTTGAAGGCTTGAACACAACGAAAAGACCAGCCTCCCTGAGCAAAAGAGAATTATCCAGTAGACTGCCTGCAGATTGGAACTGCACAAGACTCTCCTATGTCTCCAGGCTACTGGACTTTGGACTCAAACTCCACTATTGGCTCTCCTAGGTCTCCTGGCTGCTGGCCCACACTGCCATCCTCTATAAGCACAAGACCCAATTTCTTGGTTCTCTTTCCCTGGAGAACCCTGACTAATACACCAGTATGTCCATATTAAAATATATGTGTATGTGTGCACGTATGTGTGTCTCCGTGTGTGTGTGTGTGTGTGTGTGTGTGTGTGTATATATTTTTTTCCTCTTCAATGTACCTACTTATCTGCTTACAAACAGAGACAGGAAAACAGGCTCTCTACTGCCTGCCAAATATGCTTATGTCTCTGAGGAGGTGCACTGCAACATTCTCCCTGGTCAGGGGAACTAGAACTATCATCCGTATTACAGCTGGGCTTCAGTTCGAAAGAAAAATTTTACTGTAGTTGACAAAGAAATGCCTCTGGTGCAACCTTATGATCTAGCCTGTGTAGCCTGATTCTCAGAAGATCCAAAGTCTCCCATGTCATCTATGAAATTCACAGAGATCCTGTGATCCTTACCTCTGGGACATTCTCTCATGTCACGATCAGGCCCTAGAAGCATCATTACTGAGCAAGACCCTTATCTAAATAGTCTCTGTGACTCTGTTATCTACTGGGCTGCTGTATTACTCAAATTGCCTCTCAGATTATAAGGAAATTCTCTTTCACAATGATGACCACTTCTTCCTTGAATACTCCCTTACCTTTGTTTCCATGACAGCACACAGTAGATTTTGCTTGTACCTGTTTTTCCCTTCTCCAGTTTATTTATGGACTCTTTTTCCACTGTCTCACCTTTATTTATTGGTGTTCCCTTCTCTCTCACAGATATTTCAGTCATTTGCCATAAGTTCAATTAATTAACATCTATAAGCTGATTATTCCCATCATATGTCTAGCCCAGATTTCTCTCTTGAACTCTAGAATTTTATACCTAGCTGTCAATGGGACTTTTCTCCTTGAGTGTCTGTATTAGTTGTCTCAGGCTGCCATAACAATAGACCATAGACTGTGTCACTTAGAAAACAGAAACTTAACTTTCTCACAGTCCTGGAGGATGGAAGTTTGAGATCGGGTGCCAGCATGGTCAGATTGGGGTGAGAGCTCTCTTCTTGGCTTGCAGATGGCCACTTCCTTGCCATGTGCTCAGAAAACCTCTTCTTCATACATGACAAGGAAGAGTGAAAGAGGAGGATCTCTGGTGTCTCGCCTTACAAGGGCACTAATCTTATTATGAGGGTTCCACATTTGTGACCCCATATAACCCTAAATACCTCTGAAAGGCCCCATCTCCAAATACCATCACATTTATGGTTAGGCACTTCAACATAGGAATTTGAGGGGGACACAAACATTCAGTCCACAACAGTGTTCTAGAAGCATCTCAAACTTTGTGTTTGTGTTTGTCCAAAAACAAATTCACCATTTTCCCTCCAACCTGTTCTTCTTTGTTGTTCTTTCTCAGATGAAATGGCATATTCTCAATTGTCCAAGATAAAAAACTAGGGATCCTTCTTGGTTCTTTCTTCTCTTCTCCCTCACTTTCCGCATGTAATCAATGATTAAGTTCTACTATTTAGTTCATAAGTGAACTCAAAAATCTATTCATTTTCTCCCCTTATGTGTGATGAGTTAAATTATCATACTTCTTGGATCATATCCATTTTTGTAGGCCTCTTACACTTTCCTAATTCAGAGGGTTATCATATCTTGCGTAGGTTATTACAGCCACCTTCTGACTTTTAGTATAAAGTTATGGTTGAGACAATGAAGCCAGATAGCCTAGAATCAAATCTCAGCTATATAACTGTAATATATCAGTCAAGGTTCTCCGGAGAAACAGATCAAGAGTACAAAAAGATGTAAAGGGCATTGGAAACCAATAGGGGGGACAGTGGGAGAGGGTGAGGGGTAAAAATTACCTATTGGGTACAGTGAATAATATTCTGGTGATAAGCACACTAAATGCCCTGACTTAAGCCTTATACAAAGCATCCATATAACAAAAACATTTATGCCCCCTTAGTATTTGGAAATAAAAAAAAGAGAAGACGTGTGTGTGTGTGTGTGTGTGTACAACCCTCAAAGGCAACTGATTTTAAATGTTGATCACATCTACAAATACCTTCATAGCAACATTTAGACTAGTGTTTGACCAAAGAATTTGCACCATAGCTTAGCCAAGTTGACACAGAAATTTAACAATCACATTTAAACAAGTTACTTAATACCCTTGTGCTTCCAGTTCTTCTCTGTCAAATGAGATAATAAAAGATTTTACCCCCTAGGATCACTGTGAGATAAAATATATAAAATGTTTGTAATACAACACTTGTATCTCCCTGCTTCCTTTTTCACAACCCTCAAATTGCCTGTTATGATAGTTAATTTTAATTTTATCTGTGAACTTAGAGCATATATTTGCATGAGATTAATATTTAAAGTGGTAAACATTGATTAAAACAGATTGCCTTCCATAATGTCGGTGGGCCTCATCCAATTAGTTGAAGACCTAAATAGAACAAAAACACCAACCTTCCCAACCAAGAGAGACTTCTTTAGCAGACTGCTTTCAGACTTCATTTGTACCGTCAGCTCTCATGAGTCTCCATCAGCAACCATTAGAATTGTACCACTGACTCTCCTGGGCCTCCGGGTTACTAACCTTTGGACTGGAATGACATCACCAGCTCTCCAGATAGCTGGCCCATAATTGTATGAGCCAATTCTATGCACACACACATATATACATATATTATATGCATACACACACACATATATATGCATATATATATGTACACACACAGGTGTCTTTTGAACCTGCTGGAAAACAAGACAGGAACTATACTTGTTGTTTCATGGTTATATATATATATATATATATACCTGACACTTAGTATGCATTCAAAAAATATTTTTAAATGATTAAAGTCACACTCTTCCTACCATTGTTTTTAGCCCTTCTTAGTGGGGGCATAATGAATTGATTTAATCCTCTTACTCCATGATCAAACAGCAGAATTACATATCATATTTCCTTAATACATTGCTTCATTAGGTACAAACTCCTAGATTTTTTGTCTGTCCCTCATGTGACAAAACCTTTGCCATTTTAATCACCCTTTCCTAACCCTGTGTAGTGTATGTCTGCCCCAAATAAAATATCAAATTCTAGGAACAGTACAAAAGACTAGAGCTACAATTCCAAAGAATCTAAGTACCATTTTCTTGGAAATTATCACTGTGCATCAGGAAAATCCAGTGTCCTTTCAAAATTATTATCTTGTATAGTACACGTGTGTGTGTGTGTGTCTAAATAGACCCCTCTGTTATAACCCTTATGGTGTTCCAAAATCTCCAAAAGGAAAACCAACACGAAATGCTCCTTATTAGAACCAGGAAGGACAAGAGTATTTTTTTTCAATGTCAAGTGTTTTGTTTTGTTTTATTTTTTAAAATTTCAGAATATCACAGGGGTACAAATGCTTTGGTTACATAAGCTTTTTCACTATTTGAGTCACTACTACCCAGTAATGGAATTGCTGGATCAAATGGTAGATCTATTTTTAGTACTTTGAGGTATCTCCATACTGCTTTCCATAGAGGTTATATTAGTTTGCAGTCCCACCAGCAGTGTATGAGTGATTCTATCTCTCTGGATCCACACCAACATTTATTGTTTTGGAACTTTTTGATACAAGCCATTCTCATTGGAGTGAAGTGATATCTCATTGCAGTTTCTATTTTCATTTCTCTAATGATTAGACATGTTGAGCATCTTTTCATATGTTTTTTGGCCATTAGTTTGTCTTCTTTTGAAAGATTCTGTTCATGTCCTTCATTCACTTTGCAATGGTGTTGTTTGATTTTTTTCTTGCTGATTTGCTTGAGTTCTTTATAGATTCTAGTTATCAGCCCTTTATTGAATGTATAGCATGAAAATATTTTCTCCCATTGTGTAGGTTGTCTATTCACTCTAATGATTGGTTCCTTGGCTGTGCAGAAGCTTTTTAATTTGATCAGGTCCCATTTATTTATTTTTGTTGTTGCTGTGATTGCCTTTGGTGTTGTCTTCATAAATTCTTTGTCTATAAGAGTTTTTCCAACATTTTCTTCCAGAATTCTTATACTTTTATGTCTTAGGATTAAGTCTGTTATGCATAATGAGTTGATTTTTGTGAGGGGTGCAGATCCTGTTTCAGTCCTCTACATGTGGCTATCCAATTTTCTTGGCACCATTTATTGAATAGGGGTTCTTTTGCCCAGTGTGTGTTTTTGTCTGCTTTGTGAAAGATCAGATGGCTATATGAGGATGGTTTTATATCTGGGTTCTCTGTTCTGTTCCATTGGTCTATATCTCTGTTCCTGTGCCAGTACCATGTTATTTTGGTTATTATAGACTTATAGTATAGCTTGAAGTTGGGAAAATTGATGCCCCCAATGCGTTCTTTTTGCTAAAGGTTGCTTTGTCTCTAAAGGGTCTTCCCTGGTTCCATATGAAGTGTAGAATTATTTTTTATAGATCAGTGAAAAATGATGTTTGTATTTTAATAGGGATTATATTGAATCTGTAGCTCACTTTGGGAAGTGCAGACATTTTAATAACATTGCTTCTGTCAATCAATGAGCATGGTATGCTTTTCCATCTGTTTACATCCTTTGCTATTTCCTTCCTCACTGATTTGTAGTTTTCCCTGTAGAAGTCTTTCACCTCCTTAGTTAAAAGGTACACGAGCTATGAAAATCTGAAGGATATAGCTAAAGCAGTCATGAGAGGAAAATTCCTAGCCATAAATGCCTACACCAAAAAGACAGAAAGATCAAAAATTAACAATCTAATGAATGGTTTTAAAAAACTGAAAAGGGATGAGCAAATCAATCACAAACCCAGGAGCAGAAAAGAAATAACCAAGATCAGAGCAGAACTAAATGAAGTTAATAAAAGAAGAAGTATACAGAAGATTAATGAAACTAAAGTTGGTTCTTTGAAAAGATAAACAAAATTGATAGGACTCTTGCTAGATTAACCAGATGAGAAAAGAAAGAACTTTAATGAGCTCAATCAGGAATTAAAAAGGAGAAATTACAACTGATACCACAGAAATACAAAATATCATATCTGAATACTGTAAAAATCTCTATACACATAAACTTGAAAATGTGGAGGAAATGGACAATTTCTTCAAAACACACAGCCTCCCTAGGGTAAATCAGAAAGAAATAGAACTCCTGAACAGACCAATATCAAGTACTGAATTTGAAGCAGCAATAAAAAAAGTATTCAAATAAATAAATACAAGTCCTGGACCAGATGGTTTCACAGCCAAATTTTACCAGGCCAACAAAGAGGAAATGGTACCTATCTGTAGAAATTATTCCATAACATCAAAAGGAAGGAATCCTCCCCAACACGTTTTATGAAGCCAACATTGCCTTGATACCAAAGCAAGGAAAGGATTCAGTGAAAAAATTAAACTACAGACCCATACACTTTATGAATATAGAGGCAAAAATTCTCAATAAAGTCCTAGCAAACTGAATTCAGCTGCTCTTCAAAAAAATAATACTCCATCAGGACCAAGTGAACTTCATCCCAGAGATACAGGGATGGTTCTACATATGCAAATCTATAAATGTAATTCACCACATAAATAGAAGTAAAAACAAAGACCATATGATCCTCTCAATAGATGCAGAAAAGGAGCATTTGACAAAATTCAGCACCCTTTTTATAACAGGAACGCTTAACAAAATAGGCATAGACGAGACTTACTTTAAAATGATAAAAGCCATATACAACAAACCCACAGTCAACATCATACTGAACAGGGAAAAATTGAAAGTATTACTGCTTAGAACTGGAACCAGATAAGGTTGCCCACTATCACAGCTTCTATTAAACATAATGCTGAAAGTCCTGGCCAGAGCAAGCAGACAAGAGAAGGAAATTAAGGGTATCCAAATGGGGCAGAAGAGGCCAAACTATCGCTTTTTTGTTGATGTTATGTTCTTATATCTAGAAAACCCCAAAGATTTTGCCAAGAGACTACTGGAATTAATAAATAAATTCAGCAAAGTCTCAGGTTACAAAATCAATGTACACAAATCAGTAGCATTCCTGTCCACCAACAACAGTCAAGGTGAGAGCCAAATCAAAGACTCAATACTTTTCACAATAGCAAAAAAGGAAACAAAATACCTAGAACAGAAGTATTTTTAAAGAAAAAATCCTGTAGAAGAAGGTACACAGATAAGTTAACAGAGAGGGCAAAACAGGAGGCAACAGAACAAAACATTAGTTATAACGTTATGACAAAAGGAAAGAAAACATGGACTTCAAGGAATGTAATCAAATGAGGTCTTAGAAAATTTTCACAAAGTAATGAAACAGGAAGGAAGCTGATATTTCTTATGAACAACTCTGTTCTATGGACTTTGCCAAGGATTTTACTTAGCTTATATAATTATCCCCAATATTTCAATAATATAGATATTACTTTCCTCACTTTACAGAGAAATGAATTGAGATTTAGAAAAGTTATATCACTGTCAAAGTTCCCAGGAACAGAAAGTGGTAGGTCTGGGATTTATATCCAATTCTGTCTGCCTCTGAAGTCCAGGACAAGACACTGTAAATAGAAAATAGTAATTTATGTAGAGGGAAAGAAAATACTGCAGAACCATTTGTATTTTACAGGCCGATACCAAATTTTCAAGGGTATCCCCTCATAATCACAAGTGGACCTGTATATGATACTGGGTCAAAGTTTCAAAGATCCTTGCCTCAATTTAGATTGTGTTTTGAACTGGAGACATGCTTTTTAATTTATATTATAAATCAAATTATATTTCTCAATCAAACTTATAAAATAATATCCACAACTATTCAATATTTAGTATCACTATGAATCGGCACTGTGTTAGTGCCTTCAGACATATTATATTATTTAAAAATGATTTTTATATGTTTCAATATTTCCAAGAGTATCAGTGGGCCTGAGTCAAATAAGTAGTTTCTCTGATAAGTTAATATGCCATCACTCCAAAAGTTTGGGTTTCACACTCATATTCACCCATGTTTTATTTATTTATTTATTTATTGAACAAACATTTACTGAGATCAAGTGTTGCTTCTATATCTGAAGCCATGAAGCCAGGAGTCCTATTCTCTTAGCTTCTTTGGCACCACAACTTCAGAGCTCAGGCTTTAAAACAAAGAGAGTTGTTTGGAATCAGGGGCATATAACTATATGATTTCCTCACAACTTGATCTCACTAACTTGGCTCCAGGCTATATTCACCTGTACCATCTCCATAACCTCCTGTCTCATACATACTCCTAGACTTGTCCCTCACCTGTGCATCTCCAAAGTCCCTTACTCAACACTCAGTAAACATTTCCTGAGTACCCGCTCTGCACTACACAGGATAGAATAAAACTATAGTGTGGGATATAAGAATGACTCAAATATAGTCCCTGACCTGAAAGAATTTAGTCAAGTAGGAATCAGCCTTGACCCTTCTTTTATCCTTTACCATAATCATTTATTTAATACTTCTAAATGTCACCCTCTTCCAACCATTTCATATCGTATATATTGTTTGTACTCAAACACTTAGTTCTATACTAACTGCCACTGGCACAGAGTAGGCTATTTCACTAAACTCTTACATGAACTTCAGTCTTCCATTTCATTCTTTACACTAAAGTCAGAATGATCTTTCTAGATCTTATAGTTGACCATGTCATACACATACTGAAACATAGCCAATAGCTTCACAATAACTATAAGATCAAGTCTAAACTTCATGGTAAAATTTGATGGCAAAGGCAATTCTATTTCTGACTATTTCTATTGCTTTATCTTTGACCAGCCTCTCTCCCTGCACCCCGCCCCCCCAAAAAACTACTCTTTTCTTAAGTGTTATCAAACTACTTGCATTTTCTTACATGAACCATGCTTTCTCATGCCACTGGACCTTTGCAGAGGCTATTTCCACAGCCTGGAAAGCTATTATTCATTTGTAAAACAATTTCTGAACAACTGCTTTTGGCTAGGGCCTGTGAGAATAATGATATGATTTAGACATGATACCTGCCCTTAAGAAGCTTGTCAGGGGGTAGTATTCTATGGGGGAAGGTCCCAAGTATACTCTACCCTGATTCCTACACACGTCTCATTGTGTCCTGTATATTCAGTTATAGAAAGTGCCGTTTATCCATTCCTGTGGCACCACTGCCTGTCAACTGAATAAACGAATAAAACTTCTCATGGGATGTGATTTCTGGGAGGTGACTTTTTTTTTCCTAAAGGCCACCTTTACCCACCTTGAAGGACTGCTTTTAAAAGTCATGGTGCCCTTTAATGCCTTCCTGTAGGACAAAGGAACCCAGAGCTTATCTACATGTAGATATTCTATTAATACATAATGACTCTTAGGACAGGAAGGAAATAGAACTGCATTTCCTTTTTGGACATTTCTAGCAAAACTGAAGAAGGAAAATGGTCTCATCTTAATGAAAGAGGTTACTCTTGAGAATATGTTTAAGGGAAGGTTACAGAAGCAATCTTTGAAGGAATATGGACAAAGCACGATTCATCATTTCTTCCCTGGAAAGTGATTATCAGGAGAAAGGTAGCTTCAAGGCCAGTTCTTCCCTGCTTCATAAAAGTTTCCATTTACATTTCAAGAAAGAACAAGAAAGGACGCCACTCAATGAGCCTATTTTACACAAGGCCTTCTCTGTCTTTCCCAGACAGAGTCTGACCTTTCTTACTTCTAAGATATTGCCTCTCTCCTTCACCCATGCCCTTAGACTATCCAAGATAGAAACATCTCCCCCAAGATCCCACACTCACTCCCCCAGAAGAGCTAGGCTTTCTAAAACACAAATCTGTTATTTCCTTGAATTCTTTAGTTATGTCTCCCTATATTTTGTAGGAGAAAGTCTAAGCTCCTCAGCATGGCATTTTAAATCCTTCTACATACTAACTCCCACTACCTCTGCGGTTCCTTTCTTGCTGCAAGCTCTAGGTACACTGTACGGTGCTCTTATATCTATCATTTCATACTCTTATGCCTTGGTGCTGTTGCTTCTGTCTGGAATACCTTTATCCCTTTCTAATGCTTGTTATTCTGTTTGCCCTTCCACATCTATTTCTACTCTTCTCAGCTTTCTTGTATCCTGGGAGACTGAGAGGCTGACCTCTACAGACTACATCACATGGGACCTCTTACCATCTCTCTTCTTAGTTAAATTCAACCAATGGAAAGCACTGGCAGGAGATTGGAGGATAGAGGGGAGAGAGGTTGAGATATTTATTCTGTCCCTCCCCTTCTCAGTGGCCACATAAAATAGTGTTAGTTATAGTTATTGCAGGATTCTAGTAATGGATTTCTCCTTTAATCCCTTCAGTCCTTGGAGTGGGAATAGCTTTTACTGTTGCCAGTCCCTAGATGCTCCTTCATCCTTGATGATTCTCTTAAACCTATACTCATCTTTGTGAATAGTCTCTTTATTAAACTCTCTTTGATTACATTTTGGGGTATTCCATTTGTTTTCTGCTGACTCTAACCTGACAAACCTTTTTAATCTGGCTAATACTTTATCATTCTTTAAGATCAGTTTAGGGGGTATCTCCCCTGGAATTACAGAGTTAGTTGTTTCTACAGATCTCTACTTGTATTGTTATCATATACTTATTACAATGGATTTTTAACTCTCATGATAAAACATAAATTCCATGAGAGCAGGGCCTTGCCCATATTGTTCATGCTATTTATCCATCAATTAAAGTGGTGTCTAGAACATTGTAAATGTTCAGTAAACGTTTGATGAATGCCTAATTGAAAGTAAGAAGTCTACATTATCTCTATATACTCTGCATCTGGCTAAGTAAGAGAGGGTAACTCATAAATAATATTTGAATTAAACTTTTCTTGGGAGAAAATAAGGTAAAATTTTTAAGGGTAGGTATGGGAGAGGAGAAGTAAAAGAAAACTTTTGTTGGGAAGAGAATATAAACCAGTTAAGTATGAACACCTACTTTCCTCTACCTTAGGTTGGGGAGGTGTGGGTGGTGGCTAAAACTGAGGAAGCATTTAGAAACAAGAGTGGCACAGAATCATAAAGCTAGAAAAATAAAGACAGTAATTCTCTACTGTGTATGTTTTATGTTCCAGTCTCTGCACTAGTGGCATTCAAATAATTATTTTCTCTTTTAATTCTCCCAGAAACCTGGTAAGGCTCATATTATTACTTTCATATTACTAAAGAGAAAATTATTTTAAAAATGTCAAGTAACTTATTCATGGACACCCAGCTATTAAGTGGCAAAGCAAAGATTCAAACCTATGACTGTCTGGCTTTAAGTATAGTGTTCTTTTGCTCTCAACATAGGGAGCAATCTTCAGATGTCATTCCCTGCCACCTTCAACTGTTAAATACTGTGAAGGGTCTGAGATTTACCCTATTTGCAAGCTTACAATGTAACCTGCCATAGTGTCATGGATACTGGCAGAAGATACAAGATTCTTGGGTTACAAAGGACTCAGAGCAATAGTGGTAGCTAGAGTACCAGCTTTTACACTGGTTTCTAGAGTCCCAATTAACATGGAGCAAAGCAAAAAAGGGTCAGCTGATATTTGTACACAGTGTGGTTTGTGTTAACTGGTGAAGAACCCTGAGCTAAGAGAATCCAAATGCCTTACACTGGATGTAAGCACACCTGTACTCAGCTCCAGAGGAAGAGAGTACTCTATCTTCCAGTGATGTTCACCATACAAACATTCTGAAAAGACAGTTTGGAACAAAGGCAATCAATTCCTGGATTGTGAGACATACAAAAACATGAGATATATGTACATTGTCTCCCAACACAAACTTCCCCTCTGGCCTTTGCCAAACACACATCTACTGTCAGGATTTCACCATCTCTTAAGGCTCCCAATCCAATCAGGATGGCAATTATAATGTCACAAAAGAACTCCTCACAGGTTACTTGAGAAGAATAAGTGAAATTAGGCCTGGTACAAAGCAGACATTCAATAAATATTCTCTTAATGCTTCCATTGCTCTGCAGTTATTTGATTGTAATTTGAGAAGAATCATCTATTAATACTAAACATGTTCTAGGAGGAGTCTGGCTACCTGGCATTAAAAGCCCATTAAATACAGGCCAAATGTTGTTTCCCCTTGAGTCCTTCTAATAAGGACTCTTTAGACCAATCAGATATTTTTACTTAGAACAGAAGATGAGTCAAGGAGTATAGGAGGCACAACAGATCCCAGAAGAGACCATAAAACAAAACCAGGGAGTGAAGAGGCAAGCAGAGAAAGCATTCCACTAGAAAGTTTCAGGTGGTTGCAGAGTAACTAAGTAGAAGTGTTCAGCAGGTATTATGAAAATTGGAGATATAGATTTGATAGATTTTATAAAAGGACTATGTTTTTGAAGGAATTATTACAATAAATTTCTGAAAAGCTATACCAAGTAAAAGCACTTTCCTTGTACATTTGCTCACAGCCCTTACAACTGAATATGGTAGGTGATACTATTCATATTATTTCATCTTTATTTTATGGAAAAGGAAAATGAAGCTCAGTGAGGTTCAGCAACTTGACTAAAGAAAGTGGTACAGGCAGAATTCTGGCTCTAAAACTGTGCTTTTCCACTATAACAGGGAAATATAAAGAAGGAGAAAGACAAACACCAACAAAAAAAAAGCAAAGGAAGCTAGCGAAGTCACAGAAAGAGAAATACAAGAGGTGCATGGTTTGAGCACAGTTGTAGATTGTACATGTCAGCTCCTCATAGGCAGGAATTGTACTTGTTCATCATTGTAATCCTAGTGTGTAATGATGGACCTAGTACACAGTGGGTACTAAACTAAGATTTGATGAATAAATGAAGTTATCCAAGTCATTATATTTTTCTCTATCAAAGATTTTCTAAAGATAGCTTAATGATTAACGCTGATCTATCTTTTTTAATGAAAACACTAAACAGGAGATATGGGTGTCATTTCAGTAAGTGGAGATATGAATGTAAATTATTCTGTTTCAACTATTAATTTATCTGGTGAGCATTTATTGAGCTTCTCTATTCTGTACTAAGCAGCCTAATTACACTATGCTCAATTAATAAAATAGAATTTCTTAATTTTAAAAGTAACTTTATTGAAATGTAAATTTCTTAGGTCCTAGGTAAGAGCAATTCAATAAAATAAGTTATAGGAAATTTAGTCAAGAAGACTATTTTCAATTTGCATATCCATATCATCTTCTGATTTTTTACAACCCATTCATAAATTATACCTTCTCTAATGCTCCAAAAAGAGTTCTTACTGGAGCTGTTGCAGGGGGCCAAGAAGTTTCAGACCACTGATCTTAGAAGACCTGGTAGACTTCAAATTGCCTCCCTAAGATCAATTCTTATGGACCTGTATCAATACTTTCACCAATGAGAAAAGAAAATAAATACATAGGTATATAATTCCTTAGCCAAAACTATTAGGACCTAAAACATTTCAGAATTCAACTTAAAAAATTATTAAATTTTTTTCAATACAAATACTATATATTATTTAATACATTTAGTGGGTTTCAGGGCAGTAGTCAATAAGCAAACACATTAATATTTCTCTAGCAAAATGTATGATTCACCCTAAGTGAAATGAATGCATACTATCACCTCATATCTGGACAGTCACATTTTGCCATCAAATCAGTTTAATATGATTTAAAAATCCACCCTTTTCAGATTTCAGAATTAAACATGAGGAATTCTCAGCTTATACTAACTAAGCCATCAGAGGCTTGACCCAGTCACAATATAAACAGCGCTGTCTGCTGCTAGACCCCAAAGCATCTATACTTCTGATTGCATCTCAATCTAGCCTCATGCAAGCCTCTCTGCAGAGCTGGCAAAGAAATCTGCCTAAAATGCAAATCTGACCATGTCAGTGGTAGGGGTTGGTGATGGGGGTGTAGAAAGAAATAATATTATATTTAGCCTAGAAGTTCTAGGGATGAGAATTTGCTAAAAGTCTCACAGTCAAGGTGGGGAATTAAAGATTTCTAGACATTTTTCCAGGGATCATTCCACTGAACTATGTTGACTTGGTCTCCCATTGCCCTGAAGATAAAACCCAAACTTCTTAAAATGTTCTTTGTGACCTGGTCTCATTTATAAATGTCGCCACAAACATCCTGACTTCAGAGGAAACCTGAGCTCCTGTTTATAGAACTGACAAACAGTGAGGAGGAAGGGGAAACTCTGCTGTCCATACCCTTGGAAGATCCTTCTAAGGGTTTATATGATCAGAAAATCAGATTAGCTACTCCAATAGAAGTCATGGCTTGAACTTCTGAGGAAAATGAATTATGTATTTTTTGATACTTCACTAGTTTCACTTACATAAAGGTATAATCCAATTGAGGATTCTGATAATTATAGAATTCCCAAGTACAGGTAGCAGACTAAACAAGGAGAAAGATGGTTGTTCTCTGAATAATAAACAAAATTCCATGCCAGGGTATTCTCTGGACTCTGTTTCTATTGATCCAGTTAAATATATTTTGAGTCCTGCTCTCTGATGAGTCTAATTCATTTCTGAATGGTTTGTGAAATGAAAGAAAACGGTGATTCTACAGATGGAAGTGGTCAGAGCCACAGAGCAGGGACTGTCATCATGGATGGTTATGTTCATGCAGCAAAAATAATTTAATCACCATTTAACCTTGTAATTCTCAGAAAGGCTCTGAAGTCCCAAAGGATCTGTCCTATAAGCTGTTAAATCTTGAAAATTTTCTTTAATCGTCCTTAGCTTCACTATCCTCTTACAGGAGAAAATGGAGGCCTCAAATGGCCTTGTATTCTTGGACCACAGGATGATCAATTATAGGAAAAAGAGTATTTTATTTGAAATATATCCCAAGAATGGTGGGTTACAATTCTGCTGGAAAACTTCATTAATAATGAAGGAGACATATTTAAAAATCTCTAAGGAAGAAACTATGTGTATTTAAGATTATTTGTGCCAAGGCCCCATGCTAGATGCTTTATATACTTTCATTTCTTCTTACAACTCTGAAATAGGTATAACTTTCCCTTTCTTACAGATAAGGAAACTAAAGCTTAGAAAACTTGTCACATAAGCAAGGAAGTAGTAGAGCTAGGATTAGAATTCCAAAGTCTATATTATTTCTGCCATAGCCTCCATACTGCCCATCACAGTCCTAAAATTATATTATTTTATAATGCTCCCTTTTCCATTCTGACTTTTGGTCCACTAGCAATATTGATAGCTTATTCCCTATGACAGTGACTCTGATCATTCATTTATTCCACAGGCATATTCTAGATCCTTTACTTGAGCCTTGAGAATATAACACAATCTCTATCTAGGAGGAACTTACAGAGATTGAAAAATAGAGGTAGAGGGTACAGTGCCACATTAAAAAGGTCTGTGGTCTGTGGTATGAGGGAAGACGCCAAGAGAATGTGTGCTGAGCTGAGTCTTAAAGAATAAGAAGAATAAGTGATAAAGGAAGATAGGATTCTGAAGACAAAATGCTGAAGGAAGAAGGGAAGACATTCCTTGCAGAGAAATGTGCAAAATTATGGATGTAAGACAGATCCTAGAACTCTCTGGGAACTGGTTATAGTTGTGCACAGTTGTAGCAGCCAATCTAAGTGAGAGATTGATCAGAGATAAGAATGGAGAGAGGGAGACAGTGGCGAGATTGAAGAGGGCCTTGTAGGTAACAGTAAGAATTTGGACTTTACCCTGAGATAAGTCAGAAGACAGTACAGGGTTTTAAGAAGCAAGTTTGATCTTTAAAAAGATCTTGCTGACTATTGTATGGAGTATGGGTTGAAAAGGATCAGACTGAAATTAGAGAAACCAGTAAGAATGTTAGCACAGTGATCCAGAGAGATGATAATGGCCTAAAGGGAATTAAAGGCAGCAGAAGTGGGGATATAAAGGAGGACAGATTTGAGAGATGTTAGATGATCTGATGATTAAATGTAGGGATGAGAGCTCAGGAAAAATCAGTAATAACTCTGAGGTTTTAAACTTATGGAAATGGGCAGATGTGGTGCCATTAATCAAGAGAGGGAATGTTGAAAGATAAGCAGAATATAGAGGAAAGCAGATAAATTTAGGAGAGTCATTCAACATTTACTGAGAACACACTGTGGGTAATCTCTGTTCTGAGTACTGGCTGTTCTAGATATAACTTGATCTCAACATCTGGTACTGTTATAGTGTTCCCAGGTGATGAAGCCACAGTTGCAGTAGATCTGCCTGTCCAATACAGTAGTCACTAGCCACATGTGACTATTTAAATTTAAAGAAAATTAAATAAAATTACAGTTTCTTGGTCACATTAGCCACATTCAGAAACTCAGTAGCCACATGTGGTTAGTGTACACTGTATTAAGCAGCACAGATATAGAACATTTCCATTATTGCAGAAAGTTCTATTTTAGGGGGATAGTTAGTTGGACATCCTTTTCTCTGGAGCATAACAGCTTCTAGAACTGTATACATGCAAGCTGAGGAGAACAAATTTAAGCCAGGAATTGTGTTTCTCAGAATGACTTTTCCTATATGGCTATGGGTTAAAGTTGATCAAAGAAAAACTTGCATGTGATTTGGTAGGCGGAAATGAAGCAACAGCCACTGCTCTCTGAAGATCTTTGCATAGTCAGATGTGTCACAGACACAGAGGTACCTTGAAGGTTCCAGCTTGTCCTTCCTCTCTCCTTCTCTAAGGTCAGCTCTTTTCCCTGACTGCTGGTCCTACTGACCTCATACCCACCACCAGATGTTTGGCTGCAGATGCACAGAATCAGTAGCTATACAGAGGCAACAGATGTCCATAGATTTCTTCATGATCACCCATTGTGCTCCCTTACTTTGGATGCCCTGCTTCTCAGATTTATGGGATGGTGAAGCTTCTTTGAGCCTCCAACTTCCCATTTCTGACAGTCGCTTCTCTAGATCCTCCAACAGTTATGTAAGATCTCATTCCTTTAGCAAAACCGCTATCCCCAACACTCATAATGATTCTGTTCCTCTCATAGTACCCAGACTGGTACAGCTGCCATTCTAAGAAATGATAGCAAAGTACTCCTCTGGCAAGGGCTCTGTTCTGGGAGCCAGAAAACCTCAAAAGTGTAGTATTGCTAAAAAAAATACAAACTTTGAAGTCACATAGATGAAGATTCATATCTGAGCCCTGTCACTTACTAGATGTTTGCAACCATAGGCAGATTATTTTCTCTCAATTTTTTCATCTCTAGAAGGGAGCTAACACCTTTATCTCAGAGAGACAATGAGAGTGTAAAACAATAAAATGTATGGCAAGAGTCTAATACAGTGTGTGGCCAAAGTAGAGGCTGACTCAACAGTAATGCTTACTCCTTTGTCCTGTGAAGTTTTAGTCCTGAGCCCATGATCTCTCAGGCATATGAAATGGAATAAATCACTTTAACCTTCTCACACTCAGGTTTCTCCATAGACTATCATGGTATCTTAAGTGACTCGTGTCTCAGGTCCCTGAGTAAGGAATTAATAGATACTGTACTATAATCTAGTTAATCTAATCTCAAAGCCTAGAGATTTTTTTCCCAAAGATTTGGTTTTCACCAAACATGAGGAATACATTTTTTTTTCAATAGGGGAAATTTGGTCAGTCATTGAAACTCATTTCTTCTCCTAATGATTTTCATGTCATACTTCAAGGACTATCTAACCCCACTAAATTAAAGTTACCTAACTCTGGCTCTTGGAGGAGATAAATCGCTGGTGTAAGTCAGAGCTCTAATGCCTCAAATGTAGTTTTGGCAGGAGCAGTCCCTTAATAGCTGAGCTACTAATGTATCTGAGGCACAGGCAAGGCAATGAAAAGAGGTAAAATTTTAGTTCCTTAGTTATACTAGCCATATTCAAGAGTCTAATAGCTACATGCGGTTAGTGGCTACATACCAGCCTTGCTACCATGCCAATTTCACATCTCAACTAATAGGCAATTTCCAACTGTGAATAAACACATACATCTGCATGCATAGAGAAAACACTAGAAGGAAATTCACCAGCATGTTAATACTAGTTCTCTCTGAGTAGCAGAATTACAAGTAATATACTGTTCTTTATTTTCTTTGGAGGTGTCCGTGTCTTTCATGACAATACATTGTTTTATAATCATAAACAATATATATTTTTAGTAAAATATGCATTTTGCTTGGGTTCAAAGTAATTACTATAATAAGCAAAAAGTTCAACACAGTGTTTAAATTCTAGTTCTGTCACTTTCTAGCTGTGTGACTTTAGGCAAGTTTCTTAGCCTGTGAGAATCAATTCTCATGTCTATGAAATGAAACTAATAATATATTACTCATGTGGTTGTTCTGAGGATTAAATGCAATGATGTAAGTTAAGTTCTTATAACAAAGCTTGACACAGAGTAGGCACCCAATGAGTGATGGTACTGGCATAGTTAATCGAGATAGTAGTGGTTACTATAGTAACAGAAATGGTACTAGAAGTAATAGTAGTAATAGAAAAAATAAAATAATAAATATAAAAATAATAATGACAACAATAACAATAATGCTACAGTAAGAATAAATTTTAGTGATCAGTTAGGCCAACTGAATCACTTAACTAAGAAATTAAGAGGTCCAGAAAACCTGGACCATAATTGCACAATTAGGTGGGAAAAAAGTCACTTCTCATTGTCAATCCCATGGCTTTATATCACCAAGATTTTATATTGCAGGAAATTTTGATTTGGTTCAACTGATTTATTTTAGCACCCTCAATGCTAGATAAACAAAAGACATGGTCTTGCTCCTGACAGCTCACGTTTTCTCAGAGAATCAAGCCTACCCATACTACTTAGAAAATACAGTTAAGGGCTATTAACGAGGTATGAAAATATGCAGTGGGAACACAGAGGAACAAACAATTAGCCCTGCTTGGCTTGAGGCAGGGGACAGAGAACGTTCACAGAGGTGATCTCTGTCTCAGATCTCAAAGGAACATGAGTATTTTGATAGGGAATTAAGAGGGAAAAGGGCTCTAAATACATAGAGCTGTGTATGACTGAAGGCCTGAGGCTTGAGAGTGCATTATTATGTAGGGAGAAGGCTGATGCACCCAGGAAAAGAGATTCATTTACTCAACTACTCAAAACAAAATTTGTTGATCACTTCTCTGTGCCAGGCGATGTGCTAGGTGGTATGTGAAGGACTGTGAATACTAAGCCAAATAGTTGGGACTTTATTCTATATACAATGGAAATAGAAGCTTTTTAAGACAAAGAATAAAATCAAATCTCTCTTTTTATCTGATTATGCTACTGCTGAGTGGACTATGTCCCCTGGGTAGGACCTAGATGTTGGGGATCAAAAATGCCACTGACATTAAAACAAAAAATTCTCTGAGAGCTACAACTGAAATGGAGTAGACCTTTCTCAAGTATTTCATTATGTGTCTTGTGCTGTGGCAGCAGGAAAGTAACAACCCTTCCCCATTGATTTTCCAGTGGCAGCAGCAAAACTGCACTTTGAGGAGAATGACCTCTAGGTTGATTAAGACTTGAAAAATGTTGAATTTATGCTATAAATTCTGGCTCAAACTGAAGACGTGCTAATGTGATTGGAACTCATGCAGTAACTGTCAGAGGCAAGAGATCGATCCGAAATTCATGTCCAACAATTCTGCCTTATCCATTGGGCCAAATATAGTTTTTAAAAGTGAGCAGATTCTTCAAGAAACCCAGGGTCAGCCTGCTCCCACCTCTCATTGTTGTTGCTTTATATTTCAGACATACCATGAATGGTTAATATTTTAACACTTAAATGAGATGTAGCACCCCACTCCCAGAGTAAGAGAGAAAGAAAAATATAAAGAAAGGAAGAAAAAAGAAATGAAGAGAAAAAAACCTGAAAATATATTGTTTCTTAAATTGAGAATTTCTATAGCAAAGATCTATTTGGTGCAAGCAATTCACTATATGTCAGCCTAACCTTCTCTCTGCTCCTGCATTGCTTAAAATTCGTTAGGTATAGCATTTTATTTCAGAGATAAGTTTGCTTCATCAGGGAGGATGGTCTGAGTCAATGAGGAGCTTCATTTATATCTGCAAACTCTGCTTTTCAATCCCCAGATGATTCTGGACCCATAGTACAGAGAATCAGGTACTTATTGTCATTCTGTTCTCTCTGCCTAATGCTTTGCCTCAAAAAGAATGGAACTTCCTAAATCCTAAAAGAAAAATTAAGCCAAATCATCAATATTGCCTGTTCTTTTCAAACAGGGGCCCTGTTCTAGAGTGACACGAGAAGAAAAATTGCTAGACACACCTAGCCCTATTAGCTGAGCCATAATAGAGAGGTATTTTCTATTACAGATGTGTTGTTTGGCATGACCTTAATCCATCTTCTAAGGGTACAAAAGTATCTGTTTTCATGTTTGTGCTGAAATATGAATATACATTAAGGGATCATTAATATGAAGTAACACTGATTATGTGCCAGGCAGTGAGTAAAATGTGGCCTCATGATACTCTGGGCTATCTTAATCAGCGCATTTATATATTATAATGTGATCATTTAAGTACAGGTATCACCTTAAATAAAAAGGACTGGTCTCTTTTTCTTTTTTAAATAATTATATTCTCAGTAATTGGTTTAATGCCTGGAACATGGTAGGTATGCAGTAACTACTGAATGAATGAAAGAATGCATGAATGAGATAGATAAAAAGGGAGTAAAGAAAGAAAAAGGAAGGAAGAACTGAGCAAAGGAGAGAAAGTGTATGATGCATACCTTGGAAGTAATGTTCAAAGTATACTAAAATACTGTGTGTGTGTGTGTGTGTATGTCTGACATATAGTACCTATATATCACTGTATATATTAATATATCAGTGCATTCCCCTAAGCATAATCTCATGAATCAGAGCATCCCCTTCCTCTCTTGATTGAAAGAAGGTAGGAAGATACTCTGTATACATTTTACAAGGGACTTGGAGACCCAGTGTCTACATAAACCATTAACCAGAAAATTTTACACCTGCCCCTGTGCTGCATTAGAGCTACTTTCTGAGAGGATATTGTTCTCCTATCATAATATTCACCTATCTTCTTCTATCTTTCAGAGACTTGACTCATACACAGCAATACAAAAAGAAGATGAGAAGGGACTATTGATAGCACAAAGCATCTTGGAATGTGTGTAGCCCACACTTCCTTAGGCAAAGGACAGATACCAGATGCAGGGTACCAAGCAAAATATACACTGTAATTCTAAGTTCCAGAAAATAAAGAAACTAAAGTAGGAATGTATATATGAATGTATGTATATGTGTATATGTGTGTATATATTTGGGAAGTAGTGGGAGAAGTAAAATAATCTGATGTCATCATAAATAACTGAGCTAAAAAAACAGAAACATTCTTGTAAACACTGGAAATTACAGTGGGAACTGTGCAGCATTATTTTTAATATTAATAGCAAACAAATGAAAAAATAAGCTATATTCAACATATTAAATATGATGTATCCATATATTTGTGTATTATATACTCAGAGAACATTTAAGTGTAAAATTACTCAAGCTATAACACTGTGTGAAAAAGAAGAATATACAATTATATTGCAAAATTCAAATGCTTTCATGTAAATCACTTCCTGATCCCTGTCCTCTTCACTGTTGGTAAATTAAACATCTGAATTTTGTTCCTAGATAAAAAAAAAAAACCTACCCATTTCCTCTTTCTGTGGAGCTCCTGACACAAGGTTGGGCTTCAATGAATAGTTGTTGAATGAATGAAAGAATGAGTAAATGCAGACATTCTCTAGGCCTCTCTAGAGGAGGAGCTCAATCTGCAGGGATGCTGTCAAAGGTTGCATTCCACCAAGAAGTAAATCATTTTGGGGTCAGATGTCTACTCCTCTACCACAATGAAGCCAGAGGATAGAAACCATGAAAATGGGTATGCATACATCTTTAGGTGGTATGGGAGAGGCAGGTCCTCCCTCCAATCATTTCCTTTCTCAGCCCATTAGAGGTCAGAGACCAACAGAGCCAGATACCTGATTACCTGCAAGATCCTTCTTTACTATGTCAAGACCTTCTCTAATAACAAATAACTTATGATAGTACAACTATCCAGCTTTGAATAACATACAGGTAAAATTGGTAATACAGAATTGGGTCAAGAGTATTTAGTTCAAAAACAGGTGGTTAAGATGACGAATTTGTCAAAATTGAACAATAATAGTCACATTCTCCTCCTGTATTTTTGCCTTATGTCAACCTCCCTTTATACTGACTCCTTCCCATCAGCACTGAAATATGCCCCTGTTTCACCAGTTTAAAAACTAGCTTTCCTTAAATCTCTGTCTTTCTCTAGCCAGAACACTAGCTCTCTCCAAACTCCTTACAAATTTCATTCATCCATCTATCTATACATACATCTAATACATTTACTTGGAGGCCTACTATATGCCAAAAATTTAGCTGGGTGCAGTTATAAAGTGGATTCGAAAGGCTTCTATTGTCATGGAGCTTTCTACTGAAGGGAACACAAACAAAAATAAAACAGACAAAATAAACAAATATCAAAAAGTTACAAGTATTGCACAGAGAATTAAGATAAGAGTAGAAAGTACTGAGTGGTCAGATTTGGTGGTCTGAGAACTCATCACCAAAAAGGTGAAATTTAAACTGAAATTTGAATAAAAGAATTAGATAAGGAAACATCAGGGAAGAGAGTATCTCAGGTATGGAGAACAGCTAATGCAAAAAGCTACAGAAGAGACATGCACAAATTATTTGAGAAAAAATGTATCAGTGAGACTGGAGGATAGTGGGAAAGAATGGAATAGTACAAGATGAAGTTGGAGAAGTAGGCAGAGACTTGATGGTGTAGGGGTATGTAAGCCAGAGTATAATATTTGATATTTATTATAATAATTAATAATAAATAAATAAATATTATTTATTATAATAAATATTATAATTGCAAGCCCTTAAAGGATTTTAAGCAGGAGAGCAATAGTATCTGATTTATGTTTTCAAAAGATCCCTCTGGAAGCATGGGGACAAGATGGGATGCATTGCTATTGTCCAGGTGAACAATGACACTGGTTTCAATTAAGGTGGTAGTAGTAAAGATAAAAAGAAGTAGATGAATAGTGTATGCTTTTAGGATAGAGTCAGTATAACTTACCAATGGATTGGATATGGAGGGTAGGAATTCAAAAAGAGGAAATAATTTTCAGATTACTTCTAAATAAAGTATAAAGTAACTTCATAAAAAGTATGTTCACCCTGGGCACAGTGGTGCATGCCTGTAGTCCCAGCTACTCGGGAGGCTGAGGCAGGTGGTTTGCTTGAGCCCAGAAGTTTGAGTTCAGCCTAGGCAACATATTGAGATCCCATCCCAAAAATAAAAAATAAAATAAGGGGAAAAATGGTGTGTTCGCTATCTCTACTTCATAACTTCACACTTACTGCTCAATTCATTACATTATGACTCAATTCCAAAAAACCACTCCTCTTAAATTGCTTTTGTAAAGACCACTATAGTTCTTCTTTTGTTAAATCCATGGAATTTTTCTTTTTTTTAAGAAATGGGGTCTTACTCTGTTGCCCATGGTGAAGTGCAGTGGCTTGATCATAGCTCACTGTAACCTTAAATTCCTGAGCTCAAGCAAGCCTCCCACCTCAGCCTCCCAAGTAGCTAGTACTATAGGCATGCACCACCATCACCCTGCTAATTTTTTTAATTTTTTATTTTTAAAGTATCCCTTTGTTGCCTAGGCTGGTCTCAAACTCCTGGCCTCAAGGGATCCTCCTACCTCAGCCTCCCAGAGAGTTGGGATCTCAGGTGTGAGCCACTGTGTCCACCCCAATCTAGGATTTTTTTCTAAGTGCTATCCTATTTGACCTCCCAACAGCATGTGACAATGATGTTTATTTCCTCTTTGCTTGACTTCCTAGATTGCTTTCTATTTCTCTAGCCATTCTTTTTTTTTCAGTCTCCACTGTGGACTGCTCTTATTCAGCATGTTCCTTAAATGTTGCAGTTTCTTATAATTTGGTCCTGAACTTTCCTCTCATACTAGGCAATAGCCTAAACACCTATGTTTCAATTATCATGAATATGCTGAATATTCCTAAATATAAATATCCAAAGTAGATACTTCCTCTGAGATTCAGGCTGTATATTTAATTGCCTTATGGACATCACCCCATGGTTGTCTTAGATACTTTAAATACAGTATGTCCAAATGCCTCCGGACACAAAAATATGCTCCTCCTCTTTTGTCCCCTGTGGTGGTTAATTTTATGTGTCAACTTAACTGGGTTAAAAAATACCTGGATAGCTGGTAAAACATCATTTCTGGATGTGTCTGTGAGGGTGTTTCCAGAAGAGATTATCATATGAATCAGTAGATTGAGTAAAGAAGATCTGTCCTCACCAATGTGGGCAAGCATCATCTATTCTATTAAGGACCCAAATAGAAGAAAAAGGCAGAGGAAAGGGAGTATTCTACCTCTCTTTTCTTGATCTGAGATATCTGCATTGTCTTGACTTCAGATACTAGAGCTTCTGGTATCCAGACTTTCAGACTCTAGGACTTATACCAGCATTCTCCCCACCTCCACCCAGGTTCTCAGATATTCTGCCTTGGACTGAATTATACCACTGGCTTTCCTGGCTCTCTAGCATGGAGACAGAACAATGTGGAATTTCTTAGCCTCCATAAAGATGTCAGCCAATTCCCATAATAAATCTCTGTGCTCACTCTCATGGGCTCTCTCTTTCTCCTTCTCCTATTGGTTCTGGAGAACCCTGACTAATGCATCCCCTTTGTCATTACATAGTTTAACTTGCCATCCATTAGTTACAGCCAGAAATCTTGAATAATTTTTGAGTCTTTCCACTCTCTTATAGCCATGTCCTATCATGAAATATTTTTATCTTGAAATACATTTTTAATCTGTCCATTTCTCTCCATCCCCACTGCTTTAGGTCATCAATATCTTTTAAAGCCATGGTTACTTTTTAGTGTATCCTAATAGTTCTCATAGCCTCAGATTTCTCCCTATCCAATCCATTTTCCACACTGCAAATAGAGTTCTATTTCTAAAACAAAAGCTTGATTACAACAATCTCTTAAGCAAAACTCTTCCATGCATTTCCATTACCCTTAGGATATAACCCAGACTCTTTATCATAACTTCAAGGCCCTGTTTGATTTAACTCCTGCTTACCTTTCCACTCTCCTGACTTCCCATTTCTCACTTCCCACTTCCTACCCCTATTTTAATTATCAAACACAACAAACTTACTCCATTCTTTCTAGAGTCATATTTTCTCTCTCTCTTCCCATGAATCCTTCAGATATTCATTCCCCTCTATCTGGGTCACTCTCCCCTGTCAATTTCCCATTTATCTGGCTAACTTTTATATTCTTCAGGTCTAAACTTAAAAATCATTTCTTGCAGAAGGCCTTGCTTCACCATCCCCATGATTGAGTTAGGGCTCTTATATGTGATTTCACAATTTCCTTATTATGATCTGTGTCCCCCCAAATTCATACGTTGAAGCCCCAACCCTAGTTATGCTGTATTTAAAGGTATGGCCTCTAAGGAAGTAATTAAAGTTAAATGAAGTCATAAGGGTGGGGCCATTATCCAAAAAGAGTAGTATCCTTATAATATGATACACCAGATAACTTGCTTTCTGAGTGCACATACAGAAGAAAGGCCATCTGAGAACACAATGAGAAGGCAGCCATCTGTAAGCCATAATCATCTGCTTACTTCTGTGTAGGCACCATTGATGGGATTAAGACCACTGGGACTTGGGATGCTATGTCTGAGGGTGTGAGAGGATAGGAGGTGAAGGAATTGCCTGAGCAGAAGCCTGAAACAAGAGCAGATGTTAACTGCCTAGTTGGGGGACATATATCAGTGATCTGGTAGTACAGCAAAGCATGCTCCAACATCAGAGCCTAAGGGGTCTCATGCATGAAAAGCCGTGGGCGGCCTGACATGAAAACTTCTCATGGCTGTAGAGGTAGATTGCAATATGTCAGCCTGGGAGAAGGGTCTCAAGGCTTCCATAGTGTTTGAACCCTGGGCCAAGTTCCTTCTCTCCCTTTCTCTCAACAATGCCTTAGTTAATGTAAAACCAGTCTCCCAGTGGGAAGCATGTAGTTTCCTTGTTCCTTGATCAAATGGGTCACAGCTACTGACATTTAAGATTGATATCCATATACATAGCTTGAGCTTGGGATAAATCAGTTTAGCTTGATCAAAAGGGTTGTACCTACTGAAGAATTATGTGTTTTTCACTTCTAGAAAAGAGAAGGAAATTAGCTAGGACACCTTGTGATTTTGGGGGAAGCCCCGAAACCTTTGATTATTGTATCCCATGATTTTTTCACATGAGATCATTGTATTTTGCAACATGGCAAAGAGAATAAAAAACAAGTGCTGGGGTTCAGTCACTGCCACCTTAGCACCAGAGTGCTGGTGGTCCCCTGACCTCCCGCTTTTTTAACTATTATTTCTGTGTCTGTGTCTTTGTTCTTCTCATCTCTTGCAACACAGTCTGCCAGGGGACCCTATCTTTATCAGGGATGTCGCAAACCCCCAATATACCATTAGAGTGTAAGACCCTTGACAGTAGTGGATCCTGTATATTTTGATTATCTTTGCATTTCCAAAGTTTTATCTTTGCACAGTTTTATTTGCTTAATTAACTGATTGTTTATAAAATTATGAATTTTTAATTTTGTTGTGCCATGGTTTAGTATTGCAAACTTTTATGTGCCTTTAATAATTTTTTGCCAATTTCTAGGAATTTTATCTTAACAAATAAAATAAAATGTAATTAACAAGGATTAGGCAAATATATATTTTAACTGAACTATAGTTTGTAAAAATTTGTATATTTAACTACTTTTTTTTTAACAAGACTGTTTTCAACCAAATCATGTGGAGCCAGGATGTTACCAAATTTCACTTCCTGCTGGGATTTCCTTCTGCAATGCATCAGTAGGCTCTCAGGAGTTTTCCTCAAACAACTATGTTACTGAAAACACTATGCATTCTTAGCCTCCAGCTTCTGCTGCTTCAGCTGGGTATTTGGGAATTATCCATGTACCTTTTGTGAGTATTCAATCAACTTTTTCCCATCCTCTCAATGGCTATTTCAAATAATCAATAGTATTCCCAAGTTACCCTAACCTCTATATTCATCCTTCAAGGCACTCCTTCTTTCTCCAACCCACCTGCACAAAGAAAATAAGAGCAATCAAACGGTCTCACCCACCTCCTATTCCTCTCTTTATATTTAACTACATTAGTATCCATATTTACCAGCTGTCCATTATTCAAGAGGAACATTTCTCTAGTTCTCTCCAAGGCCAATTAAATAAGTCAGTGAAACTTAATTCACCCCTTTTCTACTAGTTTGACTCTTCTAACTATGTGGCTCTGTGCAAGTTACTTTACCTTTTTAAGTTTCAGGGCTTATGGGTTTATGGTGAGTATACAATATGGTAATGTGTATAAATTATTGGGCTTATGATGAGTATACAATATGATTATGTGTACAAATTACTGAATCATGGTGCCCAGTACATACTGAGAGCACAAAAAACCATGTTGCCACTGCTGCTGCTCCCCATGCCATTCCCTCCAGCTTCCTAGAGGCCTTGCCTAAAGAGTTACTCCCTTTACCCTCATCTTCCTCCCTTTCTTCCCTTTAATGAAGGTTTACCTTAGAGACACAAAGAAATCCTCTCATCTAAAACTTGGCAAAGTACAAATGTGAGAGAGGCAGATTTTGGCTTCAGATACATGTTTTTGGGAAGCAACTTCTGAATATCATGGGTGTGTGGAAGAACAGTGAAAAACAAGATATTTGGCAAATATCACCTAGGTTTCTGTCAGAATGCTTTAATATATGATGCCATTATCTGGGGATACAGAAAACTCTCTCCAACTCAATGTCATATATACCTGCACATTTGGAAGCA
The DNA here is from genome assembly GCA_008086735.1 of Cheirogaleus medius. Lineage (NCBI taxonomy): Eukaryota > Metazoa > Chordata > Mammalia > Primates > Cheirogaleidae > Cheirogaleus > Cheirogaleus medius. The sequence goes on from VBSM01000529.1 coordinate 34,007,331, forward strand.
TTCTATTGGAGGAAGAAAAGAGACTCAGTTTAGGAAATGCTCATTAATATATAAAGAAAGACATTATCTGTGTAATAAGCCCTCAACAACCTCCATTCTTCATTCAATCCTAGTCTCCACTACATAAACAATGGTAACATAGCAGTAACATATTCCTTAAAACTGGCCAGTGCAATCTTCTAAGAGGGAACTAACAGAAAGCCTCCAAAGAGTGGTAAGCACTCTGGGAAAATAAGCTTAAATACCTAAAATCTATTAAAATGATAACAAAGTATTGTGGGGAGACTGTTTTAGAGATTTGATCATTTTTAGTGACTTTTAAAATAAAATATGTCTTTTCTTTCTAATAGGATACAAATTCCACTGGTAATAGAAAAAGAGCCCTCAATAACAATTTAACTTTCCTGTTACAATTATCCTACTTCACATCAATGCAACATTTGTCATAATGTTCATTCCTTCAAATCCAACAATCTTAACTAGAAATGTGATATGAAACAAAAGTCAAAATGCAGATGGAAATTTTTATTCATGAAGATGTCCGCTGAAACATTATTAAATAAAAAAGAAAATTGACAGTTATTTAAATTAACAAGAAAAGGCTAAAGTATCATATAAATATATAATAAAATAATGTGGTATTTCCATATATTTTTGAATAATATGCTAAATGTTTATTTATATAATAGTAATAATATGTAAAAACCCAGAATATAAAATGGTACCAGTAATATAAGCTCAATTATATAAATATAATTTTATTAATAAAAGACTGGAATAAAAATATAAAAAGTAATGAAAACCTTTCTGTAGTAAAATTATAAGTGATTTTTTTATATTTCATTCTATGTATTTTTCATATTTTACTCAATATGATATATGTGTACATATATACAAATATATATATACATGTACATATATATATTTATAAAAGCAATGCTAGTATATAATATGTAAGGATCTTATTACACAATCTTTTCTTTCTACCTATTGTAATGGTTAATTTTATCTGTCAACTTGGAGGGTATTTTTGCATGACATTAACATTTAAGTCAGTGAACTTTGAGTAAGCAGATTGTTCTCCATAATGTAGGTGGGCCTTTTCCAATCAGTTGAAGACCTGAATAGAACCAAAACACCAACCTCCCATAGCAAGAGGGAATTCTTCAGCAAACTGATCTTTGATTTCATCTGTATTATTGGCTCTCTTGGGTCTGCCTTCAAACTGGAACCGCACCATTGGCTCTCCTGGCTCTCCAGACTGCCAGCTAACAGTGCAGATTTTGGACTTGCCAGCCTCCATAATCATGTGAGCCAATGTCTTATAATAAATCTCCTTCTGTATATTTACAAACCCTATTGGTTCTGTTTCTTTGGATAACCTTGACTAATATACATACACACGTTCACAGGTGGTAAGAAAGAGAACATTACTTCTGAAATATATATATATAAATATATATATAAATATATATATATATATATGAAATGACATATCTCCAAGGCAAAGTAGAACTCCCTCACATAAAAAACAAATTAGCTTGATTATTCTATAACATATCTTAAAAAGAAAGGCATGCTTTTTAATTAAACTGGAAGGGATGGCAACTTTGAAAAAAATATAAGTGGTCAAATAGCTTTGGTCACTGTGAATTCAGCTCCAAGAAACCTACAGGACCCCACTGCCTGGAAAGTGATTTATGAGACATATCTGGAAGAACAGCTTGATAGATGAAACACATGAAAATGAAAACATCTTTGTAATGTGTGTCCATAATAACCCAGGTCCTTATTTAAATTTAGCCAACACATATCCATTTGCAAACACCCAAACCTATACCAAGAAATTGCCCCAGCCTACACTTCACTCATCTTGCTCCAAGGTTACAGACTTTCATATTTCTGAGGTCTTATTCCCAGCTCAGATACCCCATTTAGACACTCGGCTTATTTTTGGCTTATCATTCTCTGGCTCTCTCTCTACTCTGTGCTCCAGTTTTACAGTTCTACTCCTTTTCCTGAATTCAGGGTTACAGTAGTCTCACATAAGAGACTGCACCCTCCAACTCCTGTCCTATACCCCAGAGACTCCAGGACTCTCACACAAGTAGAGGAGATTTTGGACAATAGAATAACAATTCATGGACCATAATATTCAGAAACAAGCAGGAAAGAAAAATGCATATGAAACACCCTGTTATTTTTAAATGCTGAATAAATGTTATTAGTACAATCTGTAATTGTAAAGCACTTTGTAATCTGTAAAATACTTTTACATCTATGTCTTCATCTATCTCACACTAACCTTGTGAGGAAGTAAAGGCAGAGATGAGTCTCCTTATGGTCAAGTGAAGAAAATAGTAAGTTAAACAACATATCCCTAGTGACATAATGCTAAGGTCCTAAGCCAAATCTTCTCATTCTAAATCCCTTCCTTTCTCTGTCTCTTTCTGTCTCCCTTTCTCCTTCTCTCACTCTCTCCCTCTGTCTCTCTCCCTCTCTCCCACTCCTCTTTGTTTTTTCATTTACTCCTCCAAACTGGAAAACTAATGAAATTGGTACCAACACTTTTTTGTTAAAACTCACAGCGTGTTTTCTCAAAACTGTTGCATATCATGAAAAAAAATACTACAGCCTATTTAAAAAAAATACAATTTACATCTAATGAGAATTTGGGGTAAGCCATTAATAAAAAAATAATACCTTCCATGAGACCCTGATCAATGTCACACAATCTATCTAAAAGCAAGAGTCGGAAAAAAGAGATATCTTTAAGGAGGGGAGGGGAGGGAGAAATGAGGAGTAGGGGCTGGGAGTATATAATTTGTATTTCTTTAGCAAGTATGGGTGCAAACATAGCCCAGAGATTTTGAAGAATGCTCAGCTGAGAGGTGAAGAAGACAGGTGAAACAACTACTTGGGGATTTTATGGTAAAGCAGAAGTCAGATGGAGCTACATTTGAAATATTTCTCAGGGGCTCACCATCTTTGTGACCTTTCTCAAGTGTTATTAAAATTGCTGATTAGTGACATCTAAATTTCTTTGTTTATTAAAAGACAGTTTCTATTTTAGAGGGTTACGCTAAACAACAAAACAGGGTAGAAAAATCAATAAATGCTACTTCTTCCTAATGAATGAAAGTTCCAATTTTCTTTAATATAATTTCAGCTTCTCTGCACAGGAGGATAGGAATATTCCAGACTCTCAAACTGAAGATCATCATCTTATTTATTCAAGCTCAAATTGGGAAAGGTCAGGTCTAAGAAACAGAGTAGTAGGGACAGGAAAAAGATAGGCAGAATAATGAGGGCACTTTCCCCCTGAAACTAGGTAAGTGTCCCATAAAATTTTCTACAAACAGTTGTGTGGGTACCTAAGTATTAAGGTGCAGAAACCTGGTCCAGGAGTACCTAGACCCCTCTACAGGCCTCTCTATAAATCGTGTTGAATCCAAACCTGTTTGAGTCTCTTATGGATGCATTATATGGGCCACAAGCACAGAAACACCTGTCCCACATGTAGGGAAGGCAAAGCTGGCAGAGTCCCAGAATAGGGCCATGTTGTGCTCAGTCGGCTACATTCCCAAGCACGACTAGAAACCCGTATGCAGCAATCTATTTTGGGTTTCTCCTCACGCTGAAGACAATATGCTCTTAACTTTTTTCCCATGATATTTCCCTCCCACGAGTTTTAAAAACCAATCACTATTTAGACCAGCATAATTATTTGGTTCTGGAATCCTTCTAATCTAGATATTTGAGGGGACACAGATAAAATATGAGGTAAGCAGGAAGGAAGACTTTCTTTGTGCCAAGGTTTGTATTAAGCATTATATATACATCGTCCGTTTCAACAGCCTCTATGAGTTGAATAATATTTTCAAGTAAATAGAACAGCCAGGACTTGAGTCCAGCTAAGACTATAACCATGCTTTCTTCTGTACCAGTTGCTGCTACCAATTAGTCTTAAGGTAAAATAATCTCAAAACATAAGAGACCTATTGGAGTTGCAGGCAAAGTCAGTTCAGCTAGGTTCTAGCACTCTTGATTTGCCATATTTCTTAAAAGCTGCAAAAATCTGAACAAACTTCTTCCTTTTCCTTGATCTATTTGGCTATACATAAAATGTGAATCAAACAAAGTAATTTGTAAAATCTCTGATAGTTTTGAGAAACTAGGATCCCTCACATCTTATGATGATGATAATGATGATGATGATAATGATGATGATGATAATGAGAACAACTATAATTATAATGATGATGTGATATTCAGCACATTTATCAAATCCTTACCGTATGCCAGACACTGTACTAAGGGCTTTATGGTGAGTTATATGAGTAAAGGAGGAAAGTTAAAACAAAGTATTTCAGACAGATAATACAGTATGTATGAAAGGAAGAGCTAAAAGAATAGCAAGGCTCTCTTAAGTAGCTGAAGTCCTATAAGTAATATATAAAATAAAAATAGTGAATCAAGGACAATAGCTCAATGTGGATAGAGCACAGGAAGAGACAACTGTTGAATGTACACTAAAGAGTTAATTCTTTAACTTATAGAAAATGAGGGTTACTGAAGGGTTTGTGTAGGACGCTGACACAATTAAATTTTCTTTTTTAGAAAGATCATTTGGGGCTCTACGAAAAACAGAGGGGAGCATACGATGGAAGCCCAAGTGATGGTAGTGGCAGTGGGATCATGTGAACATGAATAGATTAAAGAAATATTAGATATTCAATGTATTTTTGTTAGCTCTTGCAATGGTTTATTACATTTATAAAGTACCTAGTACAGAGTTTTTCTAGACCCATCGATTACTCTAATTTGGTCATTCACTCACGTATTCATTCAAAATGTTTATTAGGTACTTATTTTATGCTACATTTTTTTTCATAAAAATAATCTGTACCAAGGAAATCAAATGAATGCTGTTTAATCAGTTTGGGCTTCTATAACAAAGTACCATAGACTGGATGGCTTATAAACAACAGAAATTTATTTCTCACAGTTCTAGAGGTTGGACATCCAAGATCAGGGTGCTAGCATGAGCATGGTCAGGTTCTAAGGCTCTCATTGAGGTTGCAAACAACCAACTTCTCCTTGTATCCCCACATAGTGGAAAGAAAGCAAGCTAGCTTTCTAGCTTTTTCTTATAAGGGCACTAATCCCATTAATAAGGGATCTACCTTCAGGACCTAATCACCTCCCAAAAGCCTCCACCTCATACTGAGAATTAGGTTTCAACATATGAATTTGAGAGGGAGGGCACAACCATCCAGTCCAAAATAGCCTCTAACTATTCATACTCACACTCAGCTAGAAGCTTTCTCACAATTATGCATTTATTACTATCATATTCTCTGCAAAGAATGTCCTTCCTGTCCTTTCCATTGCCAGTAGATGTTTGGAAAGATGGACTGGAACTTCATAAGGATATCTAGGAATGAAATGATAGAACCAATAGATATTAGTTTTTAGATGGTAGTTAAAGTTATATCAATTAAAGAGTATAAATGAGAAGAACAGGCAGATTTTGTGAAAAGAGCAGGATGGAATCCTAGGGAATCCCAAAACTTAAGAATCCTCGAAAGAGAATGGGAAAGAGTAAATGAAGTATTAGAGGAAAACCAAGATAGAATATTTCCAGAGGAGATAGGGAGGATGAGTGATTGACAATGCCAAATGCTGGAGGTCATGTGGGACGAGATTATAAAAGATGTTCCAAGGTTTATCAAAGAAGCAATTTCAACAGGGTAGTGAAGACACACACCAGAATGCAGTAGGTTAAAGACTAAACAGAAATTAAGGAAGTAGAAGCAACTCTCCAGAATTTAGGCCATAAGGTCACACAACTTAATAGTGTCTTTTCTCACTATCTCATTGGGTAATTATGATTCAGTGAGGTTTAATAGGCAAAAGGTAGAAGTACCCAGAATAGACTCTAGCACTGAGTAGGTAATTAACACTTGGTATTTGTGTGCATTCAGTGTTTATTTAACAAATACTTATTGATTACCAAATTCCAGGTACTGGGATATAATAACGAATAAAAAAGATGTGGCCTTGACTTCAAGGCATTTATGGTCTATAGTGTGTATTTGTGGAGTGAAAAGACATTAAACAAGTAATCATACAAACAAAAGTAAAATTGCAATAGAAAGCAATTTGAATAACTGTACATAAATATAAATGAAGAGGTTCCCTCCAGGAAAGAATGGGATAGGCTTGATCTAACTAGTCAAGGCCTTTTCCTAGACCTGAAAGTGAAGCCCAAGCTGTGAAGAACAAAAAGCTCACAGGGAACTCTCCGTGGTCCTTATCTGGGTTTGTTTATATCTTCCCTGCCTACAAAGGAATCTGGTTTTATCTTTCATTGGATCTTGCCAAATACAGCTCAGATTTAGTAACTTTGCTAAACTCCAGGCCTACCTGTAGTCACAATGGCAGTTTGCTTGATCTACACAGGGCTTGAATAAAATCATACAAGAAAAATGAAGAGGCAGCATTATAGTGTAGTAAAAGAAATGCTGACTTTGGAATCAGGGAAATCTAACTTCAAATCTTGGCTCTTCCTCTTTCTAGTTGTGTGGCCTATAATAGGGCACTTCATCTCTGAGCCTCAGATTCCTCATCTGTAAATGAAGAGGATAATTAATGCCCAGCTTAGTTCACAGGATTGTTGAGGACTTGTGACTCTCAAAATACAAATAAAATCAATGAATCAGAATCCTTTATTAAGAAGAATCATAAAGGCTAATCACAGTGTATGTGAAAGCACCTTAGGAAGTGAGATAATGATAAAAATTAAGGAAATTATCTCTAAGGTTCTATATATTCTCCTCTAAAACCATAAGTTTGAATATATGTGTGTATGCTTATACATATATATTTATAAAACTATGTATGTAGAAACATACATATATGTGTCCCATAGAGTATAGCATTGCATTAAATTCACATTAATAGAAAGAAATTATCAATTTTATGGGTTGATGAGTAAATGGGAAATATAGGAAAAAAATTAAAATTGCACCATTCACTTTATTTTGATAAGATTTGTGTGGCTATATTGTTAATAATGCTTCTAAAATACTAACAAATGGGCCATGCCCTAGTTTGTAAAATTAAAAAGTCATCAACAACATGCACATTAGCTTCTTAAATATTTTTGAAGTGGAATTATCCAGAGTGAGGGATGATAGGCATTGATTCTGAGAAAGAATCACCATATTTACCAATGAGTATATGCAATGAAGATGGGACCACACTGTTTAAAACTTATTAGATCAAAAGAATATGACCAAGTAATCTATGGCAAAGTTAATTCTCCAGTGTCTGTGGACCTAAAGGCTTGAGCATCACTGCTGTAAGAGTGGTACTCATATTTAAGAAGCCATAAAGAATGTAAGGAAAAAGTATCAGCCCTGGGTACACAAAGGCTAGGTTCAAATCACAGATCTATCACTTACTTAATCTCTTCCTACCTCAGACTCCTAACCTGCATGATGAGTGTGCTAATAATTACACAGACATAATAGGGTTCTTGTGAGGATTAGACTTATATAAAGTGCAGTGCCTTGCCCATAACAAGCACTCAAGTAATGATAGTTACTATTTTTATTTGGGGGAGTATTTAATGTTAGCTATAAGGATGATGATAATATTAGAGTTTACCTTAGTCTTAGGCATCATGTAATGCCAGTCCAACCCCATCATTTTTAGATGGGGAGACTGAAGCCTAGGGAGGGGAAATGATTTATCTGAGATCATGTAGAAAGTTAATAGGATTGGAATCAGAATCCAGGCCTCTTGACTCCCAATTCTTTGCTCTTTCCTACCTTTTCACTAGCTGAATTGTCTCAGTCCCTCTTCTCTGATATATATTACATTATGTCAGAGTAGAGGGACAGATTCTATCTTGATTAAAGTTATTTTTATTCATCTTTATCTCTCCTCCTGTATTTTGAGCTCCTTAAATGCAAGGACTTTTTCTTACTTATATTAGGTTACATAGCATCTAGCAGAGTGGTACAACGACAAATATAAATTGATTTTTATTATTAAATATAAGAAAAGATCAAATAGCAACCATACTCTGGACTTAGTAACTGGAATAAGCTTCAATAATAAGTTAATTCTAGAGGTTTGCTAATTGAAGATAATGTTAGAATAGAAAAATTATTGAAGTTAATGTCAAATAATCTGGATTCTAAGCTTGAACCTGTTAATAACCAGATAAACTTGAACTAAAGTGGCATTCAAGTGTAGGCAGGATGAGAGAAGTTCAAGAGGAACAAAACTGGAAAGATAGGTTATGAAGAGCCTTGAGAATCAGGCTAAAGCATATGAATGTCATCCTTAAAGCAAATGAAAGTGAGAGATAGATTTTAAGGAGGTTACTGACATAACAATATTTTAGAACTACCATTCTGACAACTATGTGAAAAACAAATTAGGGGAGAAAGCCTAAATGTCAGAAAAATTACTCCTTTTTAGCAGATTAAAGTATTGAGGCTTAGAGAAAGAAGTTAAGAGAAAGTGATTTGCTCAGTAGGAGAAAGATTCAAGATCAGGTACTATGATGCCAAAACCTGTGTCTTTCAATACCCAATACCCCTCTAATACAAGACTTATAGGACATGTGGAAACCAGGGAGTTGCACAGAGCAATATTCTACACAACCTTGCCATTGGGGGAGTACACTATCTAGTTAAAATATATTCTCTTTAGATTTAAACTGCAGGAGCCAATGAAAAAAATATCAATTTTCCAATAAGGTAAAATTAGATTATATGAATATAGTCTTTGTTAAGCACATAATAAATGATTTACTGTTTTTTAAAAAAAGAATTATGCTTGCAAAGTAACCTATTTTAGAGTTAAAATTGATCCGGATGATAATTTATTTATACATGTGGTATGTAAAAAGCTATGTATGCATATGTATCACACATATACACATATGTGTGCATACTTCTAGCTAAACCAGGTAGACATTTATTACCAAATGTTGGAATTTATAATATCAACAATGGTTAAGTGGAAAATTTCTAAATTTAAAATCAGTAGTATAGACATTTTAACAATATTGATTCCGACGACCCATGAGCATAGTATGGTTTTCCACCTGTTTACGTCCTTTGCTATTTCCTTCCTCAGTGTTTTGTAGACCTCCATGTAGAAGTCTTTTACCTCCTTAGTTAAATATATTTCTAGATACTTTATTTTCTTTGTTGTTATTGTGAAGGGTATTGAATCTTGATTTGGACCTCAATTTGACTGTTGTTGCAGTATAGGAATGCCACTGATTTCTGTACATTGATTTCGTAACCTGAGAATTGCTGAATTTGTTGATCAATTCCAGTAGTCTCATGGCAAAATCTTTGGGGTTTTCTAGATATAAGATCATATTGTCAGCAAAGAGCAATAGTTTGACCTCTTCTTTCCTCATAGGGATGCCCTTGATTTCCTTCTCTTGTCCTATGGCTAGGACTTCCAGCACTAAGTTGAACAGAAGCAGTGATACAGGGCAACCCTGTCTGGTTCCAGTTCTAAGTGGGGATGCTTTCAATTTGTCCCCCTTCAGTATGATGTTCGCTGTGAGTTTGTCATATATGGCTTGTATCATTTTTAGAAATGTCTATACTACACAAAGTGATATACAGATTCAATGCAATCCCTATTAAAATACCAACATCATTTTTTATAGAAATAGAAAAAAACAATTCTATGTTTCATATGGAACCAGAGAAGACCCTGTATAGTAAGAGCAATCTTAAGCAAAAATAACAAATTGGGAGGCATCAATTTATCAGACTTCAAGCTATAAACTAGTACAACCTCTGTGGAAAGTAATATGGAGATACATCAAAGAGCCACAAGAAGATCTACCATTTGATCCAGCAATCCCATTACTGGGCATCTACCCAAAAGAACAAAAGACATTCTATAAAAAATACAGCACCTCTTGTATTTTCCTGGATAGGACTGGAACCCATTCTACTAAGTGAAGTATCTCAAGAATGGAAAAATAAGCACCACATGTACTCACCAGAAAATTGGTATTAACTGACCAACACCTAAGTGGACATATAGGAATAACATTTACTGGGCATCGGGCAGATGGGAGGGGGGAGGAGGGGATGAGTATATACATACATAATGAGTGCAATGCTCACCATCTGGGGGATGGACAAGCTTGAAACTATAACACCAGGGGGTTTGGGGAGAAAGGCAACACATGTAACCTAAACATTTGTACCCCCATAATATGCTGAAATAAAATAAAATAAGATTTTCAGCACACATACACACACACGCACAAAGACATCTGCACTCGAATGTTTATAGCAGCACAATTCACAATTACAAAGATGTGGAAACAACCCAAGAGTCCATCAATCCATGAGTGGATTAATAAAATGTGGTATATGTATACCATGGAGTTCTATTCAGCCACAAAAAACGATGGTGATCTAGCACCTCATGTATTATCCTGTATAGAGCTGGAGCCCATTCTACTAGGTGAAGTATCACAAGAATGGAAAAACAAGTACCACATGCACTCACCATCAAATTGGTATTAACTGATCAACACTTAAGTGCACATATAGTAATAACATTCATTGGGTGTTAGGCAGATAGGAGGTGGGAGGAGGGGATGGATATATACACACCTAATGGGTGCAGTGCACCGTGTCTGGGGGATGGACAAGCTTGAAGCTCTGACTCCAGTGGAGCAAAGGCGATATATGTAACCTAAACATTTGTACCCCCTTAATATGCTGAAATAAAAAAAACTAAAAAATAAAAATGTTACTTTTGAAAACAAATAAAAATAAATAAAATAAAATCAGTAAACTTAATCCTATCATTCCACATCTTACTAGCTATGTGATTTGTGGTATATTCTTAGTATCTTAAAGCCACTATTTCCTCATTTGTAAAATGGGAGTAATTATGGGGTTACTCTCAAAATCAGATGACATATTTGAACATGTTTTATAAATAGTCTTAGACAAATGTTAAAACATAGTGTTTGAGAGTAGGCTCTGGAGTAGCACTCAACCCTATTTCAGCTAGTTATTAACTATAAGACCTTGGACAAATCAGCCTCTCTGAGCTCCAATTCCTTCATATGAAAAATGAGACTATCATAGTTTTTCCCTGAGAAGGTTATTGTTAGGATTAAATTAGTCAATACATATAAAGTGTATATATTAGTTAATACATATAAAAGTACGGCACAGAATAGAGTAAGCACTCAATGCATGTTAGTTATGTTTATTATATGGGCATGCAAAGCAGCTAACTCACACCTAGGTGAAACAATAACAAAGAAATACAAGAAAAATATGAACACAGTAAGGAAACAGAATGTTATTGTTGCAATAATGAAACTAAAAAGACTAGAAGAATTAGAGATATAAAACTCACTGCTCCATGACTAAGTGATTTAATCTAGTAGTACCCTCACCCACTGTGTTCTGTGTTCTGGGTCCATGGAAAACAAATGATGCAGATGTGGTACAACTGACAAATTAAAGCCTCAGGTCTACCCCTTCAGGCCTAAGGAGAAACAAGTGATACAGGGTATGACCAGAAGAAGGCATGTGAGGAAATATTGTGCCCTGAAAAAGAATGCCCTTGAAATTCTATGGTAGAAAGAAGCAGGGTGGTTTTTAAAGTTAAAGGAGTTAATCATGTAGTTAATTAAGCTAAAGGGACGAAGGAAAGAATGATTAGAGAAAGAGAGAGAGGTGTGGAAGAATAGAAAGCTCAATAAATAACCAGTTCTACAAACATAACCTGCCGGCTGCAAAGTCCCTCCTTTGCTGTGGTAGAAAGGTACTATTAAAATAAGGAAAACAAAAACCGAAAAAACCCTCAACTGATACAAAACGTGCATCAATATAAGGAAGGAGATCAACTGGAATTGGTTTGGATAAAATGGATTTCATTTGGGAAGACTGCAAGAAGGTAGGGAGAATTAAAGAGGATGGCTAACTAGCTCAGTTTTAACAGAGCAGAGATATATAAAATGGCATGATCTAAAATATACACATGTAGGATCTTTTCTAAGAACTTCCTAAGGATAGAAAAAAATAAATGGGGCTTTTGAAACCTTATAATGTGTCCCATTCTTCTTGTAACTTTGTAATTCATTGGAATGATGTACCTTAGGTTAAAATAAATTGCTTTTTATGAGTTCTCATATAGCTGAGTTTTTTATTTGACATGCAATCAACTACAGAAGCAATCTTACCACAGAAAGAAATTCAGTACAGTTAGTAGTTTAAACTCATGCAAAAGAGAAGCTTTTATTGCAGCTTTAGAATTATGCATTTCACTTTAATTTTCTAAATGGGTTGTCTCTATAACATGGTCCACACTGGAAAGTAAACTTTTCAGTTTCCATTTGTTCTGCCTAGATTCATGTGTACATGTTCACTAGGTTTTTTTTTTTTATGTGTACATATTGAATGCAACACAGAAAGCCCATTCCAAGACTTCCCTTGCATTAGTTTCTTCTTAGGTCTGCTAAATTCCAGCCTCATACTCTTTGGGTAGCTCCATAGTTTTATTTTTATAATTCTGCCTTCTCCATCCTCTTCCTTATTTAAGACAAATCCTTCCAAGTCAGAGACTAGGCTAACTTCAGGTATTGAAAAATTTTTAATTGAAGCATAAAGTATAAAAATAAAAACAACATTTAATGAGTACCTACTGTGTCTCCTCACAGTGATAGGGGCTTTCACATTGATTATCATATTTACTGCTTTCAACAGTTCTGTAAAACAAATACTATGCCAAGAGCTATGATTATAACAGTGGACAAAGCAGATTCAGGTCCCTACATTCATGGAATTCATATTCTAATAGAAAAGACTGATATTGAACAAATAATTTAAAAACCATTTAATTGTTAATGTGATATGTGCTATGAATGTACTAACTAGTATGAGAACATATAACAACAACAAAAACCCAGTGGAGTCATGGACAATTTCCTTGGGGAAGTTGATTGTTGAACTAAAACATGAAGGATTTTACTAGATGAAAGTAGGGAATGGGATGTATATTCCAGCCTGTGCCTAAAATGCATATGCTCCAGTCAAAGGACTGAAAGAAGGCTGGTGCTACAGACTGTGTACAAAGATCATGGGATAGAGAGAGGTATGAGCTAAGTCTAGAGATGTAGGCAAGTGCTACTTCATTAATAGCATTGTAGGCCTTGTTAGGGAATTTGTCTTTGTCCCTAGTGTAATGGGAAGGTGCTATAGCTTTTAAGCAGGGGAGTGACATTAACAGATTTTTAAAATTTTTAAATATCATTATGGCTTCATCATAGTAATGGATTTGAGAAGGTTAACAGTGGATAAGGAAAGATAAGTTAGGAGGCTATTGAACTATCCCAGGTGAGAGATGATATAACTTTGATTAGGAAGGGTAAAGATGAAGATGAATTTGAGAGATAAGAGAAGGCAAAATCAACAGAACTTTATAATTGATCAGATAAGTGAATATTCTTCTTTGCAATAAGTAAAGATATAGTAAAAATATTAGTGTTCCCCCAGATAAATAGTTTCTTTATTGGGCGATCAGTTACTGGTGATCTATTATACAGAAAGTGCTCTGGCTGGCAGAAGTCAAATATAACACAGATTCTATCTTCAAGAAGTTCATGATCTTATAGAGGAGATATAATATTACAGTACCTGTAATTTTAGCAACAATTCTGTGATATCAGTAATATACTTTCAACTTTACAACTGCCTATGCTGAAACCTAGAGTGCTTATGAAAGGTGTCTCAGCTAGGAAATGGCAGAGACTTCCAACCCCACTCTCTTTTCATGACTTCCTTAGTACTTCATTCTCAGAATGAAAAAGAATGCTTTCTGGATCCCTGCTGATCTCTTCTTGAACCTACCAATGTTCCAAAGGCATCTGTCTAACAAAAATCTCAAGCAGTCCCTTTGGGAGGTTTTACATTTCAGTTGGAGGTCAGCAGCATGGTGTGCATCCTATCTCAATTAACAAAATAAACAGATGAAATCCTTTTCCTCAATGTTCAAGTCCCTGCCCAACTGATATAAATTTAGGTAATAATTCCCCAGGAACTAAAAATTCTTATTCATAAAAATAATATTGGTATAAATCCTATCACTAGAGACAAGGTTGGTGAAATGAGTACCATCAAGACTGAGCCTATTCCACAGGCCCAGGCTGAGAAGGAGACAGAGCCCATAAAGGTGTGATATAAAGCCTTGCCATTCAAAGTATGATTCTTCGACCTACAGTGTCAGCATCATGTAAAATCTTGTTAGAAATAAAGAATCTCAGCTCCTGTGGCAGACTTAAGAGAATTAAGAACTTAATAGAATCTCCATTTTAACAAGATTCCCAGTGATTTGCATAAACAATAAAGTTAAAGAAACACTGATATAAAGTATACTCTACCTTTAATAGCCCAAATGACCTGAAACTTTACCAGTAATACTTTCTATTTATCAAAGCTTCGGTCTCCTTTTACTCTTCCTTCCATAAAGATAAAAAATCTCTGAGCTTGAAATAGCCTGATTATGATGAAAAGGCACGGTATATGAAGTCAGATGTTCCTGGGTTGACATTCTAGTTCTAAATCGAGGGTATGAAATTTGGCATATTGGTAAGAATCCCTGAGACTCAGATTGCCCCACTCCAAAATAAGGATAACAAACCAGCCTTGTCAAATCTATAAGAGTGAGGTGAAGAGCTAAGAAGATAATGGATGCAAAAGTGTTCTTTATATTTGTAGAAATGCAATTATTGCTGCTATTGTTATTACCAAGGATAACTGTACTCATTCACTCATTCATTCAATCAGTCACATAGCTATTTGGTGAGAACATACTGTGTGCCAGGCAGGCCCTGTTCTAGGTTCTGGAGATGATGAGGTGAAAAAGACAGCCGTTCCTGCCTTCAAGGATTTCTCTGGTTTGTGGTGTAGTTAAGACATCACATAATTATCAGTGCCCTAAAAGAGGGAGGGAGCAATACTAGAACACAGGTTTCTCAATGCTTAGGCCACTGTTATTTCTCACCATCAAAAATTCCAAGAAAACACGATGTGCTTGGGTGGAAAGCATAGGAAGACAGCTGGTTGGAATATTGATTATACCACTTATCAAAAATCTTAAACCTCTCTAAGCCTTAATTTCCTTGTATATAATAACATCTACATCACTGAGCTTACCTCAAGATAAAATGGATATAAAAGTAAACAATTAGTTGTTGTCCATTCATTCAAATATTCAAGTACATACTTTATGCCAAGCACACAGTAGTCTCCCTGGGGATACAGAAATGAAAACAATTCTATTGTCCTCAAGGAGTTTCCAATCAAGTACAAAGTTGTCACGAATGCCAAGTAGGGGAAAGTCATGGGTACTATATGATAAAATAAGAGAAGCACAAAACCTTGTCTGAAAGGGAGTTGAAGGTGTAAGCTCAGGAAGGCCAGCATTGAAAAATGTATTGCATCAACTTCAATGTTTTTAATGTTTATCAAAAATAAAAAAATATTACAAGAGGAAAAACAGAAGAAATAGCTTGAGCAAGAAGATGGATTCCTTTGAATAGTGTCCAATAACGTAAAACAAGTACTACTACTCCTAATAATAATAGCTAATGTTTATTGAACACTTAAATGCCAGACATGGTGTTAAACCCTTTAAATGCATTAGCTCTTTTTTTTTAAATTTCAGCATATTATGCGGGTACAAATATTACTGTTATATATATTGCCCATGCCCCCCTCCCACCTCGAGGCAGAGCTTCAAGCGTGACCATCCCCCAAACATTGCACATCTCACTCATTATGTTTGTGTATACCCATCCCCTCCTCCCTCCTCCCACCTGCCCAACACCCAATAAATGTTATTCCTATATGTCCACTTAGGTGTTGATCTGTTAATACCAATTTGCTGGTGAGCACATGTGGTGCTTGTTTTTCCATTCTTGAGATACTTCACTTAGTAGAATGGGTCCTGTACTGGTTTGTTGTTTGCGGACTTGCCTGTAAACTTGTGGTACTTTCCCATCTCTTGACTTTCTCTGCCATCTTTCTACCATGAAATCCTAGATTTGTCTGCCAAGTTTCAAGATAAACACTATTGGTCCTATTTTAACTTCCTTCCCTCCTGCCTTTCCCCTAAGCACTGTTTGACGCCCACCCCACCTCCAGTTCTATCGATATAGATTCCACATTTAGATGTACTATTCATTTTTCTCATATTTAAAAATGGTCCAAGAAATGTGTCTTTCATTGCAGTAACTCCTGTTTTGAAATCCCTCTCTGAGCCAAAAACTTTATTTCTTCCTAAGAGAGATTCTTATGCAGATAGATTTTAGTCTTAAGCAATATATAGATATTTACAAAATCCGAGAGCTCTAGGGCACTACAGAGCGTTAGGCTTTGTTACACCAATTTAAGTAATATGAATAGAGGCACAAGAGATGATCAAATTTTTAATCCAATCATTTTTATATTAATTGTTCTTCAATGGGCCCACAGCAAAACATCTCAGAGTATTACAAGAGAAAATTCTGTTGTCAATTTCACTGGAGGAAAAAAAAATTTACCAAAATGTGCTTCTCCACACATCCCTAAAATATGTGGTTTCTATGTCTTCACAAATAAATGGAGATATGATTTTCAGGGAAATTCATTTCTAAGTTCTTTTTTGTTTTCAATAAAGTTCTTAACTAGGTCATGTTGTCTGCTTGACTTTCAACTAGTTTCAAAAAAATGCTTCTTTGATTTTGAAAATTGGGCAATGCATTTTTGATCAGAACAATTGGATTAGTAAGTATCAATGTGATCCAAAACTGCTACTAACCTCAGAACAGGAGATGATCAGAAGTCTTGTGTCACTCTTCAAAATGTAAGATCTAGTTATAAGACCTTTGAGCTGAATGTTCTCTAAGCATACACCTTGCTATTTCATGCTTTCTTGCTTTTGCCTGTGTCTTCCTCCCTACTTCAAATTCTACCCTCCCCTTCTTCACCCGGCTAACTCTTAAATATCCTTCAAAAGTCAATCTAAGTGTCACATCCTCTAGGAAGTTATCCCTGATTCCCATTCCCAACCCCATACCACAGACTAAGTTAAGTATCCCTCTTCTTCTCATAATCCCTGTGCTGATTTTTGTCACAGCACAATTACCCTATATTATTACTGTGGCAACGGTAATGCTATCTGACCACCAAACTCAAATTCTTTTTCATCCCAAGCGCACAGCTAGACTACATTTCTCAGCCTTCCCTGTAGTTTGATAGGACTGTGGACTGACTCTAGCAAATGGAATGTACATGGGAAATATGTTCACCTCTTGCAAGCCAAATATTCCACATTTTCTCTTCTCTCATCACCGCTTGGAGGCAGAGTGCTGGGTCTACAATTTACTATGGAGTTGAGTCCCCCTACTAACCCACATGCATTATAACTAAATGAGAAGTAAACTTTTATGTTAAGCCACTGAGGTTTTCAGGTTGTTTGTGGTAACCTGCGCTAATACAATAATCAAATATTTACTTGTCTGTCTTACCTTCTAGACTAAGAGCTTCTTGAAGTCAGAGTCTAAATTTTTTATTCATCTCTGTTTCTATTTTTAGCAGGATGCTGGCAGAGAGTAGGTGGTCAGGAAATATTTAATAAATAAATAAATTAATGAATAAATATCCTGTAAGTTATCTGGAGCTTGCTGCAATTCAGGTTTCCCAGGACAAGCTTGAGTGGGTGATGGAACAAATTATCTATGAATCAAGTTGGTAGAAAAGATATCCACCAATTAGGGCCACTAACGTGCATGGTTTCAAAGATAATTCAATATTAAAAGTCACAGCCAACCTCTCTGGCTCACTAGTGAATAAAATAGGCAAAATCCCTAATGTTAATGAAAAATTACTTTCAGCACTTTTTAATAAGATACTTGTACTTATTGGTGCTAATTTGCATCTCTGATTCTTTTTCTGCCTTTTTCTGACCTGTTCTATGCCCTGGGAGGCACCTATAGGAAATACATTCACAACGCTCTCTAGTCTGCTAAGAAGCCTGAATTCCAGACTGAATAGCTTAAATTCTACTTGACAGGTCAGTGGTCTTGAACAATGCCATTTTAAAAGACATGACCAAGATCTATAAGATACATCTCCAACCTATGTTCAACACTTCAGCAGTTCATGATGTGCAAATTATATTTGAGTCTATCTATGCTTATGAGGAAACAAACAAACCATTAAATGAAGCCAAATTCTTCACTTAAAGAATAAAAAATTCTCAATTTTTTCCCACTTCTTCTCTTGGAGATGGCCTCACTAGAAGGTTGACATTACTGAGGAAGCCACGTTAGTTCTGCCTCAAGCAGACACAGAATACTTTGTTTTGTCCTGCTTAATAAAAGAGAAACCAAAAATTTCCAGTAATTTCACTGGGAAAGTGAGAAAAAGTAATAGTGAGAAATATCCCAGGCAGCCCAGTGAATAATTATAGCACATGACAGGCTAACATTTGAAATTAAGGGTACTTATTTTAATTAAACATCCAACATGTTGTATTTATACAGAGAAAAAATGTGAGGGAAATTAAGTCAAAGAAAAAGTGGGAAAATTCAGTGTGAAAATTAAATGATCCTAGCTCCAGCAAGGCCTCCTATCTTTGTGGAAGATACTCATCTTCAGGGCTCTGTATTTTTCTGTAGCTGGTGTAGCCAGTGTTTTAAGCCTGTAGTTTTACAATGTGCACTCCTATTTATAGATACTTGAGTGATCAGAAGCCTCTTTGGCCTAATTCATTCACTGAGGGGGATGATTGGGGCTCTTAGCACTGTTTTGGCGAGTGACAGTCAGGGGAATGAATGCTCTGTGCCTGAAGATGGAGTGGAGTTTACTTCCCAGGTAGGTATGATGATTGGTGAGGAAATGAAGATCTGACCCCAGGGGAAGTAAAAGAGGAGAGGGAAGATTGAAGGGAAAAATAACCAACTAATCTAAAGAGAAGTTTTACTCTGAAGCTAAGGGAACTCAAGTTTCAGGAGCCCCTTACTTGCACAGGCCCCTTTTAAAGACCTGAAATGAACCCAAGAAATGTAGTTAATGAATATCAACAGTCAAAGAGAATTTAAGATTAGTCACTGAACAAGAAAAGATGAAATGTTCTAAAATCTTAAGGTTTATATATGAAAAAAACTTGATAGAGGTTTCTACAAATTTCATAATAATCCTATAATTTTACATTAGATTATAATAATCTAATGATGCTGAAATAAACTTTAAAAACTATCAATAATAAAAAAGATATATGATCAACCATGTTAGAGGAAAGACTAAATTAGCTTTGTATTCTCTCTTTAGAAAATGATGCTACAGAATGATAGTCATATGAAGAATAAAAGAATGTACAGCCAAAAATTTAGGAAAAATTATTATAGAAATATAGTAGGTTAATTAATAAAAATATGCAATTTAAAAATATTTTATGATGTTTGTAGCATTTAAAATCATTTAAAAATTTGTCAGCTTTAAAAAATTTATAATTTATGATGGTTTTTTTTAATTCTAGCTCAATACTGAGCTTTAAGACCTAAGTTTTTATTTGTAATGTTGTATTTTTTGTCTTAAAACCTCCCACCAAATTGAATAGGCTGAAATCCACACAGACTTGGATACACCTCTGCTCACATGCATTCATCACTTGCAACATCAGATCCCTCTGCCAATGCTCAGCCCAACTTAGTTACAGCCCTTCTCATCCCTGTCTCATTAAACCATAGACCAGGGGAGAGGAACTGAGGGGAGATCAGGCAGATCAACATGATACAGTGAAAAGGGTACAGGGTTTTTGTCAGATGTAACTGGGCTAACAGTTCTTTCAGAACTATCAGCTCATCTGTTTCTTATCATCTTTGAGGAAACTGAGGCTTTGTGACCGGTGGCCAGTTCATTAACCTCACCAAGCCTCAGTTTCCTTACCCAAAGGTAATAAGAAATGGATGGGCTAACAGTTGTGAAAGAAGTACTTGGTAAACTTGCAAATTTTTTTCATGAAAGAGTGTTAAGAGTAAACAATTTGGCTTAAGCCATATATGGTAGAATTAGAATTTGAAGCCAGAGCTTTCTGGCCCAAGGCACATGCCTGTGCCCACTATACCATGATACATCCCAAAAATAACCACAACTTACCTCTGCCACATTCATATTTATGGGCAGAATTTGGGGTATCCTGAAATCTAAATGCAACCTTTATCTTTCTTCTATTCCCTCCAACCAAATGGCCTTACTACCAGCCATGATGGGCACAATCTCATGCTTAAATTTGTGTACTGGCATCAGCTGGGAGGTGAATGGAGGACTGCCAGCTTCAAGTCAACCAAGATTTACTTAGTAGCTTATGATTATTTTTCAAGTCCTTACCTTTCAGAAATAGGTACTGGAGTATTTATGGAATAAATGATACACTGTATGTTATTTGCTTCAAAATAATACAGAAGAAGGGAGATTAGAAGGAGTAGGTAGTAATACGAACAAGAAACCATTGACTATGAGTTACTTATTCTTTCAGCTGGATTATGGGTATATGAGGTCTATTATACTATTTTTCTTTACTTTTGTATATGGTGGAAATTTTCCAGAATAAAATGTGGAAAAAAAACCCAAATAATTTATTGAATATCACCCTAGATGCACACTTGGAGCTTTATTTCAGTCCTTTCTCAGTTTACTTTGTGAAATTTACTGTTTGCTCCATTTATTTTCAATTTTTTGATAACTATATAAACAAAAATCATTACAGTGTGGCAATAATAGTAATAAAAGAGTGATAACTTCTATTTATTTAACACTTATTTTGTGCCTGCTCTAGTGTAAAGTAATTTACTGTCATATTTCATTTGATTTTCATTAGAACTCTATGAAGTATGTACTTCATATGAAGTATGTATGAAGTATGTACTATGAATTATGTATTTATTTTATGTATAAAGAAATTGAGGATCAGGGGGATTAAGTAATGTGACCAGAGTCTATAGGAAGTAATATGGTCAAATCTTATACCTTTCCTGTTTCCCAGACTCTGCTTTATACTCTGAGAAGATGCCATGCTACAGCAGGCTACTATCTAGATGGAGGAGGAGGAAGTCTTGTAAAAGCCAAGCAAATAGCCCTAAGTTTTCTCTGGTATCATATAACAAATCTGACGAATAGACATTACATGTCCTTCTTATACATGCTGTATTGTGCAAGGCCAGAAGGATGCACATCTTTCCTTTTACGAGCTTAAATCCAAAATAAGAGAACACAAATGTTAACAGATGTAATGAGGCACTTATTTTTTGACATAAGAAGAATAAGGATATAACAACAATAAAACAAGCAGAAGGGAAGAAGGAAAAATGCATTGATTGAGCACCAACTGTACTTGGTACTTGACATATGCAGTATTTTGCTATTTATGACCACAAGTCCTACAGAGAAAGGTAGACTTCATTAAATAAATAGACTTGATTGGTTCTGCCAAGCACCTCAAAGGTGGGCCATGAAAAGAATCTGGGCTAGGACCTGGAGAGAGTTGAATGTTCTTAGAGAGAGGATTTGGAATTCGGGAAGGAGGGATCAACTGAGAGGAGGAAAAAAAGAAGTCATCAGAGGGTTAAAGCCTGGAATACCAGGAAGAAATGTGGGGAGTAAAAGAAAAATTCCATGGTGGCACAGTATCTGATGGACAATTTTTAGTTACTGACTTTTTTTTGCCACATAAAATCTATGGGAGAGCTTGCTTGTAAACAACTCAGAGATCACACTGGACCCACAGACTCATAGTGGGGATAAAGGGAGAAAAATATAATTTTGCATTAGTCACATGACTGCAAAACTAGCTATTCCACAAAGATTACAGATGGATAAGCTTAGCTTCTTATATAGCATTTCTAATAAAACTGTGAAGCATCACAGGGGAGTGAGGGAAGTGGAGAAAATGATCATGGGTTTCTATAAAATACTGGCCTGATTGTTTTTGACTGGCTGCTTAGAACAGCAGCAGAAGTCTAACTAGCTGACTAGACCTAAACTGGCTCAGTGGCTCTCCTGCCTAGAGCTTACTTGGCTAGGAGGTTTCTGAATCTTCCATTCAGATCTTCCTTGATCCTAAGAAGCAGATTCAGATTATTAAGATGCAAAAATTCTGTTATGTTCAGAGCAAATGACCTACCACCAGGTCAGCAGTAAAAGCATTTTCAGTCTCCCCAGAATAATAGAAACTTATGGTGTCTCATCTATTGGACTAGGTCAGCTTTCACATCCAAAGAGACACAGAAAGAGCCAATCTGGTTCACTTTCAGCAGGTAGCAGTTGCATTCATTATTCTTCATCCACAGCTTTGGCAATGTGTTTTCACCTGGCCATTATGAGAACATCTCCTACCACCTGGATATTTGCATTTACTGTGAGGTTTTTTGGGTTTTTTTTCAAATTTCTCAGTCATATTGGTGAAGGAAATTTTTATAAGATAGCTCTGGGTGGTTCTTGATGAGCTATCATGGGTGATGTATTTGCTGGGATTAACAAGAGAGTTAAATTCCAAATCATCTGTCTCAGACTAGAACTGAGAGTCCATTCCAATTAAAACTTCATCTGTGCAGACAGTCTTTCCAATAGCATCCTTTAGCAATTCCAGGGCTTCTTTACACTATAGCCAGAATTGGCCAAACTATTCCTGCAAAAGGTCAGATGATAAATATTTTTGACATAGTGGATTATATAGTCTCTGTCACAACTACTCCAACTTTGCCATTGTAGCACAAAAGCATCCACAGACAATTTATAAACAAATGAGTATAGCTGTGTTCCAATAAAAAATTATTTACAAAAACAGGTAGTGGGCCATCTTCAGTGCACAGTCCATAGTTTACCTACCCTTGCTCTAGGATGTTAGTAGAGAACTCCTTCATCCTTCACATTGATAGCTTTTTTCCTTTATTTACATTTGATGACATTCTCTTCATAGTATGATAGGCCTCAGCTCCAAAGCTCATGGCTTTCCAGATGTCTGCAGCATCAATGAGGAGAACCATGAACTCCTCCACTGCCATTTTTGCCACTATGAGAGCTACTATGATTCACACTGAATGTCAGTACAAGCAGGATGACAAATTCCTGA
Source organism: Cheirogaleus medius (assembly GCA_008086735.1). NCBI lineage: Eukaryota > Metazoa > Chordata > Mammalia > Primates > Cheirogaleidae > Cheirogaleus > Cheirogaleus medius. The sequence continues at coordinate 34,030,524 of VBSM01000529.1, forward strand.
ATAGTAAATTCCACTGAATTTTCCAGGTCAGCAATGTGACAGTATAGTGAGATTACTTTTTAGCATATCCAGCCTTTTAGATAATAATAGATACTTCTAATGTGTGTGTATACCAATCTTGTTTTATTTTTGGTGTCATACTTTTCTTCTCCTGTTTCACAACACTCAGTGTTTTACTGATGTGCTCAACAGTCTTGGAGACACCTTTTCCCACAGAACTGGTCTTTTGTCCCTGACATCCAGGGCATCACAAAGACCAATTGAGCCTGGCAGCTTTGAAGAGACTTTCTCAGTGTAAAAATCTATGGCAACAGTAAGATTCCCATAAGAATCAAAAGTGTCTGTGACAAAGATCTTGAGAATAGTCTTACTGAGGTTCTGGCCTAGGTTCTTGGCACCGAGCAAAGAGTAAGAGGGTGCTGTATATAATAACAGGTAGTATTAATGTGGCCACCTAAAGAATTTTTAAGAACAGATAGGTCTGATATTCAATTTGAAATTTTCTATGGTACAATAGGTACGCTATAAACAAACCTGTTATTTCCTCAAACCGTAAAATCAGCTGCATATTCAAATGCCTGTGTAAGTGGAGTTTGGGAAGAACCTGACTACCTTAGGTTCTCATAATTTCTTCTGTTACTGCCTTACTGATCTCCCTGCCACTGATCCTGTCTCTTTCCAATGTATTCTCCCTATGTGATATATTTTTTTAATAAGAATCTTATATCACTCCTCCACTTTAAATCCTCACTAGCTCTCCTTTGGCTTCAGAAGAAATCCAAATTCTTCAGCATGATATTTAAAACCTTTTATTAATTCTATAGTCTCATGCTTTGCCACTCCTCCTACTCCTCCTCACAGATTATATTCCTGACATAGTAAAACATTTGCAGTTCCTTGAACATACCATATTCTTGCTCACCTCAGACACTCCTCAAATGAAGATCCCCCTGCTTAGAATGTCCTTCCTATTAGTCTTTGACTGTGTAATTGCTGTACTTCAAGCACTTATCCCATGCTGCCTTCTCTAATTCTCACGCCCACATAATCTAGCTTGGGTGTTTCTGTTTGATTTTAGCAAAATACCCAGTATTTATTTCTACATGCTATGCTGTACTATAATTGACTTTGTTCTCTGCTCTCACCCACCCATATAATTCCTTGAGCACAAGAACTGAATTTTCTTTATTTTCATATCAGCAGATCCTAGTATAGGCCTGGTATAGAGTAAGTACATAATATAAATTTTGAATATATAAATTAAATTAATAATAGTTTCTTTAGGTACTAATAGATAATACCTCAAACTCTGGAAGAGGAGAGTTAGGAGATGTCTAAAGCTATATAAGTAAACACACATATTTTAAAGTGCATTAAATTATAATATACATATAGAAAAGTACATATATCATAAGTATACAGTGCAATGAATTATTTTCATACTATGAACATGTCTGTGAATCTAGCACTCAGATCCAAAACCAGAATATTACTACTACTCTACATATCTTCCATTTAAGCTCCCTTCCCCTGACTACCCATCCCAAGGATAACCACTGCCCTCACTTCTAATGCATAGTTTAGTTTAAGATGCTTTTGCAAAACATACAAATATAATCATACAGTTGGTACTCTTTTGTGTTGGCTTTTTTCATTCAATATTATGTATGTGAGATTAATCCATACTGTTGCATGTAGGTATAGATCATTCATTGCCATAGCTGAATAGCATTTCAATGTGTAAATATAACATAACTTATTTATCCATTTCTATATCCATTCTATTGTTCATAGGCATTTGGGTACTTTCCAGCTTGGGCGATAATAAATAGTGCTACTATGAACATGTGTTTTGGTAAACATTAATATACAGGTTTTGTTTTAGTTTCATGTTTTTTGTTGTTGTTGTTGTTTTTGAGACAAAGTCTCACTCTCTTGCCTGGGCTAGAGTGCCGTGGCATCAGTCTAGCTCACAGCAACCTCAAACTCCTGGGCTCAAGTGATCCTCCTGCCTCAGCCTCCCAGGTAGCTGGGACTATAGGCATGCACCACCAAGCCAGGCTAATTTTTTCTATTTTTAGTTGTTTGGCTAATTTCTTTCTATTTATAATAGAGACAGGGTTTTGCTCTTGCTCAGGCTGGTCTCGAACTCCTGAGCTCAAGCAGTCCTCCGGCCTCGGTCTCCCAGAGTGCTAGGATTACAGGCATGAGCCACCATGCCCGGCCTAATACACAGGTTTGTTGAGTATATACTAGGAGTGTAATTTCTGGGTCACAGGGTATCATATATTCAGCTGTAAAAGACACTGCCAAATAGTTTTCCAAAGTAATTGCACCAACACAGAATGTCTTTTAATTCATAAAGTACATTAACCTCACAGAAAATATCTGTGTAAATACAAAGTACTGTTATTAACTCAATGCCTCATTTGCAGAAGAGCATCTTGTTCCATAGCAATTATAAATAACATCTTTGATTAGATGAAATCAAATATCTACTGGGATTTGCATTTATAATCTAGATGTGTCACACTCTCTTCTCTAATCAAAATTAGATTTTGACATATTTTCAAATGTGTCAGTACAAAGACAAATGTTAGTGTGCTTTTTCTAAGGCATACTGGGTCATATATGTTTGGTATCCTATCAACACTTCCTTTAACAATGTCCTAGTTTGTCAAGTGATTGGGGAAGATGTTGGGAAATCCAACATTTTCTACATCTCTATTGTATATTTTGCAGTAATCATATATACTTTTTATTTCAAAACATTAAGGGGCACAAATGTTACATAGATACCTTGTACAATGCTTAAGTCAGGGCTTTTGGTATGCCTGCCACCAGAATAGTGTTAGTTGTACCCAATAGGTAAGTTTTTATCCCTCACTCCCCCTACCCTCCCCTCTTCTTGGTTTCCAATGTCCTTTATATATCTTTGTGCCCGTGGGTACTAATTGTTTGGCTCCCATTTATTAGTGAGAACATGTGGTGTTTGGTTTTCCATTTCCAAGAAATTTCACTTAGGATGATGGTCTCCAGTTCCATCCAAATTACTACAAATTATATTATTTCATTCCTTTTTGTAGCTGAGCAGTACTCCACAGGGTGTATGTGTGTGTGTGTGTGTGCGTGCGTGCGTGTGTGTGTGTGTGTGTGTATCACTCATGAATTGATGGGCACTCAGGTTGATTCCACATCTTTGCAGGTGTGAACTGAGCTGCAATAAACATTCAAATGCAGGTGTCTTATTTATAAAATGACTCTTTTTCCTTTGGGTAGATACCCAGCAGTGGGATTGCTGGATTGAATTGTAGGTCTACAATTATTTCTTTGAAGAATCTCCATATTGTTTTCCATAGAGGTTGTACTAATTTGCAGTACTATCAAAACCATTCTACTAAGTGAAGTATCACAAGAATGGAAAAACAAGCACCACATGTACTCACCATCAACTTGGTATTAACTGATTAACACTTAACTGCACATACAGTAGTAACATTCATCAGGTGTTGGGTAGGTGGGATGAGGGAGGAGGAGATAGGTATATACACACCTAATGGGTGCAGTGCACACCATCTGGGGGTTGGACATGCTTGAAGCTCTGACTCAGGTGGTCCAAAGGCTATATATGTAACCTAAACATTTGTACCCCCGTAATATGCTGAAATAATAAAAAAAGTGTATAATCGTTTCTTTCTTTTTGCCTCCATGCCGGCATCTATTGTTTTTTGACTTTTTAATAATGGACATTCTGATGGGGTAAGGTGGCATTTCATTTTAGTTTTAATTTGCATTTCCATGATGATTAGTGATGTTGAGCATTTTTTCATATGTTCATTGGTTATTTGTCTATCTTCTTTTGAAAAACTTCTGTCCATGTCTTTTGCCCACTTTCTGATGGTTGTTTTAGTGTGATCCATTAATACCTAGAATTTATTTCATCATAAACATTCCATGGAGTAAATGGTTCACTTCTATGCATTATACTTTAAATCTGCTATTATATTAATAATACTCAGTACAAAAAATGCTTGAAAAAAAGAGAAAATATGTAGCATAAAGAAAAATATAAAAATGACTGGTAATCCTACTGTACAAAAAGCCCTACAATTTCAGTGACAATTCCTTCAGATTTTTTCTAAGTATTCCTGTATATATGTATGTATTTTGTAAATAGAATCATACTAAACATACATTCTATCTGCTTTTACTTTTTATATTATATAAATCTCTCCATATCAATTCATATCAACTTTTAAAGTTCAAACAACATGGTGTATTATGTTAACAGGCTGTAATATTTTGAAATATCTATTTGGTCTTCCTCCCTATTTCCTGATAGCTAGCTACTAAAATCCTTGGAATTGTGTTATAAGTGTCTTTTGTATGCGAATGAGTTGACTGATGGCTGGGGGTTCCTGAATAGCTTCAAGATGGGGGCTGGTTATTGAAAAGACCAAGGCATGATTAGACAGTTGAGATGTTCAGCACCAGCCCTCAACCTCCAGTGAGAGGAGAGGAAATGAATGTTAAGTTGACAACTGATGGCCAATGATTTAATCAATCATGCCTCCATAATGAAACTTCCAAACCCCGCCACCCACCCAAGGGACTGGGTTCTAGGGATGAATGTGTGGAGGTTTTTGGAGGGTGGAATGCCTGGAGAGGGTATGGAAGCTCAGTGCTTCTCCCATATCTTGCACTATGCATCTCTTCATCTGCATCCTTTGTAATATACTTTATAATAACAAAAAATGTAAGTAAGTGTTTTCCCATGTTTTATGAGCTGCCCTAGTAATTAATTAGACCCAAAGAAGGGGTTGTGGGAACTCCACTTTATAGCTGGTCAATCAGAATCACAGGTAAAATAACCTGGGCTCATGACTGGGATTGGAAGGAGGGGGCAGTCTTGTGGGACTGAGACCTTCACCTGTGGACCTAACACTATCTCCAGGTAGATACTACAACAGCAGAATTGAATTGAATTAGAAAACACCCAGCTGGTGTCCATGGCAGAACTGATTGCTTACTTGATGTGTGGGGAAATACTAATACACATTTGGTCACAGAAGTGATCTGTATTGATTTTTCTTTTCTTTTTTTTTTTTTTTTTTGATTTAACATTTTTATTTATTTATTGATTGATTGATTGAAGACCTTGATTGATTGATTGATTGATGACCTTGCACCTATATAAGTCCCTGGATTGATCCAGGTTTTTGGATATTTTTAACCCAGGAGGCTGATTTTTGGAATCCAAGGGACTCTGACCAAAGTTAGCTTTATTTCTCACTCATTTTTTAAGATCTATAATGTGAATAGTAGCTCTCTTGATGCTGACTTATGAATTCTGCAGACATTTAAATTTTTCATTGCTTTTAATTTTTTCTCTTCTGACTGTATGTTTCTATATGACCTGGCAATAGGTTTACAGATTCTTCCTTTTGCTGTTGATCTTGTCTATTCTCATTTAACTCACTTTATTCTTTGTCTCCAGATTTTCTATATTTTATGATGTTAATGTCTTTTATTTATTTATTTTATATATATATATTTTATTTCAGCATATTATGGGGATACAAAAGTTTAGGTTATGTATATTGCCCTTGCCCCCCCGATTCCTCCCAAGTCAGAGCTTTAAGCCTGTCCATCCCCCAGAGGGTGCACATTGCACTCATTATGTATGCATATACCCATCCCCTTCTCCCCGCCATCTGCCCAACGCCCAATAAATGTTATTCCTATATGTGCACTTAGATGTTGATCCGTGAAACCAATTATTTTTTAATTTCAGAATATTACAGGGGTACAAACACTTTGGATACATATATTGCCTTTGCACCACCCAAGTCAGAGCTACAAGCATGTACATCCCCCAGACAGTACACACTATACCCATTAGGTGTGAATTTACCCATCCTCTCCTCGCCCCTCCCACCTGCCCAACACCCTATGAATGTTACTTTCATATGTACACATATGTGTTGATCAATTAGTACCTATTTAATGGTGAGTACATGTGGTGCTTGTTTTACCATTCTTGTGATACTTCACATTGAAGAATGGACTCCAGCACCATCAAGAATAATACAGAAGTATTAGTTCACCATCGTTTTTTATGGCTTTATTTATTTTATTTAAATATTTTTAAATATTTTATTAAATATTATGGGGGTACAAATATTTTGGTTACATGGATTGCTTTTGTACTGCTTGAATCAAAGTTATAAGTGTGCCCATCACCCAGATAGTGTACACTGAATCCGTTAGGTTTGATTTCACCCATCCCTTTCTCTTCCTTCCCACCTGCATGATTTCCATTAAGTTTTACTTCTGTCTGTACACACCAATACTTATAGGTTAATTCCAATTTAATAGTGAGCACATGTGGTGTTTATTTTTCCATTCCTCTGATAAATCCCTTAGAAGAATGATCTCTAGTTCCATCCAGATTGCAGCAAAAGGCAATAATTCATTTTTTAATGGCTGAGTAGCGATCCAAGGTATACATATACCATATTTCATTAATCCACTTATGAATTGATGGACACTTGGGTTGATTCCACATTTTTGCAATTGTGAACTGTGCTGCAGTAAACATTCTAGTGCAAATATCTTTTTGATAAAATGACTTCTTTTCTTTTGGGTAAATACTCAACAGTGGAATTGAGGGATCAAATGGTAGGTCCACTTTTAATTTTTTCGAGGAATCTTCATACTATTTTCCATAAAGGTTGCAATAGTTTGCAGTCCTACAAACAGTGTATAAGTGTTTCTTTCTCTCCGCATTCAAGCCAGCATCTATATTTTTAGGACTTTTTCATAAAAGCTATTCTCACTGGGGTTAGGTGATATCTCATTGTGGTTTTGGTTTGCATTTCTCTGATGATTAGTGGCATTGAGCATTTTTATATGTTTATTGGCCATTAGTCTATCTTAGTTTAAAAAAGCTTCTGTACATGTCATTTACCAATTTTTTTTTTTTTTTG
>VBSM01000529.1:34037612-34076345 GCA_008086735.1 Cheirogaleus medius
CGGCCTCCCAGAGAGCTAGGATTACAGGCGTGAGCCACCACGCCCGGCCCATTTACCAATTTTTTGATGGGGTTGTTTGATTTTTTTCTTGCTGATTTTCTTGAATTCCTTGTGGATTCTAGTTATTAGCCCTTTATTGAATATATAGCATGTGAATATTTTCTCCAATTCTGTAGGTTGTCTATTTGCTCTGTTGATTGTTTCCTTGGCCATGCAGAAGCTTTGTAATTTAATCAAGTCCCATTCATTTATTTTGGTTGTTGCTGTCATTGTCCTTGGGATCTTCTTCATAAATTCTTTGCCTAGGCTCATATCTAGAAGAGTTTCCCTAACATTTTCTTCTAAAATTCTTATGGTTTCATTTCTTAGATTTAAATATCTTATCCATCTTGAATTCCAATTCAAAAATCCAATTCATTTTTGTGTGTGGTAAGAGATCCTGTTTCAATCTTCTATTTGTGGCTATCGAATTATCCCAGCACCATTTATTGAATAGAGATTCTTTTCCCCAGTGTATATTGCTGTCTACTTTGTCAAAGATCAGATGGCAATATGTGGATGGTTATATACCTGGGTTCTCTTATCTGTTTCATTGGTCTAGGTCTCTATTTTTGTGCCAGTTATATGCTGTTATGGTTACTATAGTCTTATAGTATTGCTTAAATTCTGGTAAAGTTATGCCTCCAGATTTGCTCCTTTTGCTTAAGGTTGCTTTGGCTATTCAAGCTCTTGTTTGGTTCCAAATGAAGCACAGAATTATTACTTCTATATCTGAAAAAAATGATGTTGATATTTTGATGGGGATTTCATTGAATCTGTAAATAACTTTGGGTAGTATGGGTATTTTAACAATGTTGATTCTTCCAATCAATGAACATGATATGTTTTTCCATTTGTTTACATCATCTGCAATTTCCTTCCTCAGTGATTCATTGTTCTCTTTTTAGAGATCATTCACCTCCTTAGTTAAATATATTCCTTGATATTTTATTTTCTTTGTAGCTATTGTGAAAGATGTTGAGTCTTTGATTTGATTCCCAGCTTGACTGTTGTTGGTGTATAGGCATGCCACTGATTTGTGTACATTGAATTTGTAGCCTGAGACTTTGCTGAATTATTTTCTCAATTCCAGGAGTATGTTGGCAAAATCTTTGGGGTTTCCAGATATAAGATCACGTCATCAGCAAAGCACAATAGTTTGACCTCCCCTTTCCCCATTTGAATAAACTTAATTTCGTCCTGTTGTCTGATTGCTTTGGCTAGGACTTCCAACACTATGTTGAATAGAAGTGGTGACAATAGGCACCCTGTCTTGTTCCAGTTCTGAGTGGGAATGCTTTCATCTTTTCCCCATTTGTTATTATGTTGGCTGTGAGTTTGTCATATAGGGCCTTTATAATTTGGAGATATGTTCCATCTATGCCTATTTTGTTAAAAGTTTTTATCATAAAAGGGTGCTGAATTTTGTCGAATGCATTTTCTGCATCTATTGAGATGATCATATGATGTTTGTTTTTGATTCTATTTGTGTGGTGAATCTTATTTATAAATTTACAAATTTTGAACCATCCCTGCATCCCTGGGATGAAGACCATTTGGTCATGGTGGATTTGCTTATTTTTTTTTTTATTGATGTGCTGCTGAATTGAGTTTTTTGTAATTTTATTGAGGGTTTTTGTATCTATATTCATAAGGGCTATTAGTCTATCGTTTCCTTTTTTTGTTGAATCCGTTCCTGGCTTTGGTATCAAGGTGATATAGTGATATAGGCTTCGTAAATGTGTTGGGGAGGATTCCTTCCTTCTCTGTTTTATGAAATAATATCTGCAGTATGGGTACCAACTCTTCTTTGTAAGGTCTGATAAAATTTGTCTATAAAACCATCTGGTCTGGGACTTCTTTTTTGTTGGAAGACTTGTTATGCTGCTTTAATTTCATTGCTCAAAATTGGTTTGTTCGGGAGTTCTAGTTCTTTCTGATTGAGCCTTGGGAAATTGTGTTCCCAAAAATTTGTCCATTTCCTCAATGTTTTCAAGTTTATATGCATAGAGATATAGTATTTACAGATGATATTTTGTATTTCTGTGGTATCAGTTGTAATATCTCTTTTTACATTTTTGATTCAGCTACTTTGAGTCCTTTTCTACTTCTGGTTAGTCTAGTTAGGGGTCTCTCAAATGTGTTCATCTTTTCAAAGAACCAACTTTTTCTTTCATTAATCTTCTATTTTTTGTTGTTGTTTTGTTTTTTATTTCATTTAGTTCTGCTCTGGCATTAGTGTTTTCTTTTCTTCTGAAGGGTTTGGGTTTGGTTTGCTCTTTCTTTTCTAGTTCCTTGAGGCAATTCATTAGATTGTTGATTTATGATCTTTCTGGGGTTTTTTTGATGTAGGCATTTAAAGCTATAAATTTTCTTGTTAGGACTGATTTTGTTGAATCCCACAGATTTTAATAACTTGTGTCTTCTTTGTCATTAGTTCAAGGAGTTTTTTTTTTATTTCTACCTTAATTTCCTCCTTGACCCAGTAATTGTTTAGCAGTAGGTTGTTTAATTTCCATGAATTTGTGTAGAATTGAATGTTTCTCTTGGAGTTGATTTCTAATTTTATTCCAGTATGGGCTGAGAAGATGGTATAATTTCCATATTTTTTAATTTGTTGAGACATGTTTTGTGGCCTAAGATATGATCAATCTTAGAGAGTGTGCCATGTGCTGATGAGAAGAATGTGTACTAAGTATTTTTTAGGTACAATGTTCTGTAAATGTCTGTTAGGCCCATTTGCTCGAGAGTCCAGTTAAGTCCAGTGTTTATTTTCTGCCTTGAGGATCTTTCTAGTTCTGTAAGTGGGGTGTTGATGTCCCCAGCAATTATAATGCTGCTGTTTATCACTTTCTTTAAATCTAGTAGGGTTTGCTTTGTGTATCTGGGAGCTCCTGTGTTAGGCACAAATATATTTAGGATTGTTATGTTTTCTCATTGAATTGATCCCTTTACCATTATACAATGACCACCCTTTTGTAATTTTACTATTGTTGATTTGAATTCTATGTTATCTAATATGAGAATGGCTAGGCTCACTTTCTTTTGATTTCCATTTGCATGGAATATCTTTTTCTATTCCTTCACCTTGAATTTGAATGAGTCCTTGTGGCTTAGGTGTATTTCCTGGATACAGCAAATACTTAGCTTGTATTTTTTTATCCCTTCAGCCAGCCTATGTCTCATGAGTGGGCAATTCAAGCCATTCACATTTATTGAAAGAATTGATTAAGTGGGATGCATTTCTGTTTATCCTGTTGTGTAGAACCTTATTGATTTGTTTTACCTCTTGAGCCATTATTTTATATAGGCTCTGAACTTTAGCTTTTGGGTGATTTTACACTGGTGGGTTTCTATTGTGCTCATCAGTGTATAATGCAGATCTGAGTACTTCCTGCAGGGAAAGTCTTGTCTTGACAAATTCCCTCAGTGTTTGTTTCTCTGAAAAAGTCTTTATTATTTCCTCAGATAAGAAACTTAGTTTTGCAGGATACAAAAGTCTAGGCTGGCCATTATTCTCTTTAAGAAGATTAAAGATGGGGCCCCAAGCCCTCCTGACTTGTAAGACCTCAGTTGAGAAGTCTGTAGTTAGCCTGATGGGTTTTCCTTTGTAAGTTACCTGATGTTTTCATCTTACATTTTGCAGGAATTCCTTCTTTGTGTTAACTTTGGTTAGTATGATGACTGTGTTGTGGTGATTGCCTATTTGCAGTGAACCTTCCAGGTGTTCCTTGAGCTTCCTTTACCTAGATTTCTACATTTCTAGCAAGATCATGGAATTTTTCCTCAATTATTCCCTCAAATAGGTTTTCCAACCCTTGTGTGTTTTCTTCTTCGCCCTCTATGATACCTATAATTATTATGTTTGGTCTCTTTACATAATCAATATTTCTTATAGGCTTTGTTCCTTTCTCTTAATTCTCTGTTCTTTATCTTTGACTGACTTGTTTAATTCAAAGGTGTTGTCTTCAAACTCTGAGATTCTTTCTTTTGCCTGGTCTAGTCTATTCTTAAGACTTTCCACTGTGTTCTAAATTTTCTTGAATAAATTTTTCATTTCTAGAAATGCTACTTGATTTTTTTAATTATTCGATTTCTTTAGTGAATTTTTCATTCATTTCCTAAATTCTGTGTGTGTTATTTCTTTGTGTTGGTTTTCCATATTCTCTTGTATTTTGTTGAGATTACTTATAATCCATATTTGGAATTATTTATCTGGCATTTCAATATTCTGATTTTGGATGGTATCCATTGCTAAAGAGCTGGTGTTCCATTTTGGGGGTGACCTTTTGTTCTGATTCTTCATATCTCCAGAGTTCTTTCACTGATTCCATCTCATCTGTAGCAGCTGTTGTTTCTTATTTTTGGATTTTCTTTTGTTTAATAAGGCTTTTTCCCCTGCCTGACTTATATGAACGTGTGTGTAGCATACTTTGAGTAGGGACCTTTGGCTTTGCATGTTGGTGCTTTGATGGCAATCTAGCTTCTGGATGAATTCCTTGGTTATAGATATCCTTGGTGTGGTGGTTTTCTCAGTTGCTATTTGTTTTCAGGCTGTAGGAGTGGTGAGGTATGTGAGTGGGCAGATTTCCTGTCTCTCTTTGATCAGGGAGGATGGAGGGCTTTGAAATCCTTTTTCATTACCTAGCCCTGTGGTCTGCTTAACAGTATGAATTGTAATGGCACACCCAGTTTAATTTCTGAGACAGGAGGTGGTGCTTATGGGTGCAAAACAACCATACCTTGTATTATTGAGTCAGTAAATCCTGTAAAGGGTGTGCAAATTGACCTCCCTGTCAGTAGGTGGAACAAGATGATATGTTGTTTTTGGGTCCTCTGACTAGCCCTAGTCCCTCAGACAAAGCAGTCCAATACTCCAGGTGGTAGGTGGGGCCCTGGAACTTCAGGTGAGTCCTTATTCTGTGCTACAGCAGAGGTGAGTCAGGGAGTGCAGCTGGGCAGGGCTGGGTTTTGTGAGCTCACCCTCAGGCTCCACAAAAGCTGGTAAGGTATCTGTTTCAGCAGTGGTAAAAAGTTTGCTCCCAGATTCTAGGCAGAGTTGCTAGGGAGGAGCTGACGTGGCCCCACCCAACCAGAAAGTTTTTCTGTGGAGACAGGGCCATCTGCAATTTACAGTCTCACAGTCTGGAGTGGGCTTCACGCCTGACTGCCCTCTCCTGATCCTCAGTTTCCCCCTGGTGTCCGAGGGCAGGCACGAGTTTAAGCAAGCTGCACTCCCCACAACTGTGATTCAGGCTGGGAGGTTCCCTGCCCAGGATCTTGCCCTGAGCTGAGAGCACGGCCCTCCTGTTGGGGGAGAGGTGTCCCATGAGCACATTACAGCTAGGATGCACACTGAAGTCTTCCCTCTGATCTGCCCATTCAAACTCCCTCACCTGTCAAAACTAATTCACATATTTCCCCTCTGTGCCCCCAAGCAATGTGATTTGGATCTGGGGTTATGGAATCTAAGCTGCTGTCCTGTCTCTGGGTCCCTGAAGATTCAATCCCTGATCATGCCAGGGAGAAGCATGCTGGTCCTGAGTTACTTATGGGGTGCCCTAGCAGGTTTGATGTCCCTCTGCTTCAGGGCATGCCCCACTCTGATGGAGCTGCTGTGTAAGCAGCACCAGGGAAGGCTGGCAGGCAGGGAGCTCACAGTCTTGTAACAGAGAGAATGGCCTGAAAAGGGATAAAAATGTTTTTTCTCTCTTCAAAACCCCCTCACTCTTTTTGAGTGTTAAAATCTACAATCCTGTCTCAGGCCAGTGTTCAAGAGGAACAGGTGAGTGTCCTTTTTTCTTGTGCCACAGGAGATGGCTCAGCAGAATTGCCAGGGCAGAGGTCATGAGATTGTCTTAGTTGAAGATGGGATGAATCCAGGAGGAGTTCACAAGATTGTCTTAGCCAAAGATGGGATGAATCCAGGCAGGGGTCATGAGATTATTTTAGCCAAAGATGGGACTATGGGATTGATCAGAACCTTTAAAAGCTCTGTGCTTCTTCTCAGAGGAAGGATATTGGTACATTGAGACAGGAGTCTGCCATCCTACTGATTTGCTGGCAAATTAATAAACTCTTCTTTCCTTTTCCTCAAACCACTTGTCCTCATTCTTCTTGTGTGGCCTCAGGGACAAATGCCAAATTTTTGGTTATAGCCCAAGCACCCCTCAGTCTGCTGCAGGACCCCAAGAAGAAAGATCTGAGCCCCACTCTCTGTGGAAGCTTCGGTGTGGTGGCTCAATTATCTCTCCCAGCAGCCATTGGTGGGGGAGGGGCAGGGTAGAAAAAGAGTCTGAATGGAGGAAAGCTAGAACTGTTGTTGTCTTAGTCCCTCACTCCAGCACTGCATCCCACAATGTCCAGGCACTAGAGTCATATAGATCAGCCCGGACCCATTGGACCCCTGTGGCTCCTACAGTCTGGGCCAAAGTTGAGAAATGTCTGTGGGGAAATGAAGAAGATGAAACCTGGGAGTTGAAGCCCCCTGGGGAGGACAAAGATGCGTGGTGGGAGAGAAGTAATATGGTGCCTTCTATCCTTGCTCGGGTCTGTAGAGATGGGAGGTGCTGCAGTGGGGCTGGGAGCCTGGTGCCCTGACCACAAGAAGCTCCCAGCTGGTGGCTACAGCCCTCTGGGCTTATGTGGGCAGAAAGTCTCCCCAGTAGCTCAGGTACCCACCAATTGTCAGAGATGTGAGGGAGGTAGAAATAAACCACTCCGCCTACCCTTCTCACTGGACTCCAATACTCTCGGGGGTTGATCTCTGCTGATACCTTGCTCCTTCCTGTTCTGCTCTGCAACCTCTTCCCATGGAGTCTTCTAAAGATCCTGGCACCCTTTCCTCAGATCCACACCAGATCTCTGTTCATTTTTTTCTCTTTCATCTAAAAATTCTCCTTCTTACTGAAATGCTCTGGCAGCTGGTGTCTATGGTTGGCCATTTTAGAATGCTATGTGTGTTGATTGTTAAGTGAGAGAAAGGAAACACATGTTGGGTTTTCCTATATTTCTCATAAGTATTTATCATTTTGAGCAACAGATCAATGCCCAGTCTTTCACAAATATTATGAAAGCATTATATGATCACAGCACTTGGTTAGATTCTATGGGTATGGGTATCACGTCACTATAAAGAACATCATTTTAATGACAAGGTAGGCTGGATTTGAATCCTGATTCTACCTCTTTAGTAGCTGTATTACATAGAATCAGTTACTTTATGTATTAAAGCCTAAGTTTACCCAGCAAAAAGTGACAAAATATACTTCACATATTTGTCATGAGGAGTGGATGAAATAATATGCAGAGAAATTCTTAGCATGGAGCCTGGCATATAAAAGATGTTTAATAAATTTGTTTGAATCTAAATCTGTAGGAAGTACAAAAAATTATAAGAAACTGTCACTGTCCTTCAGAAATTCATAATCTAACAGCAAAGTTAGAGTAGTTAACATAAGTTAGTAAGAGGAAGAAATACTTTTTCATTTATTAAATGCCTACTGTATCAGGGACCATGCTGTACACTTTCATTTTTAATATGAGAGGTATTTCCAGCTGGAAAGAATGAAGCAGTCCCTGGAACAAGATGCTTCTATCCCTGTAGTACAGTGGTCCCCAACTTTTTTGGAACCAGGGACTGGTGTAATGAAAGATAATTTTTCCATAGACTGGGTCAGAGGTGCAGAGGATGGCGAGCAATGGGGAATGGCTGTAAATACAAATGAAGCTTCAGTCACTCATCTGTCACTAACCTCCTGCTGTTCAGCCTGGTTCTTAATAGGCCACAGACTGGTACCGGTCCGCAACCCGGGGGTTGGAGACCATAGTTGTAGTATACACTTAGGAGAAGCTTCTGTGAAACTAAACAATTCAAACTTAAAATAATTCAACTTAAAGATGTTAGAACTTTAAAATATTTTGACCTTTGAAAGGAATATGTCTATGAAGCTTGAGTCACATGGCATAAAATGGAACTTTTGCTTTTTTTTTCCTGTAAATATTTAAGACCAAGCAGTATCAGGTATAAGACTTCCTCAGATCATCACCCTTCCTCACAGGGTAATAAAGTAATCTTCTTTGGAATGTAGTAATCTGTAACCAGTCAAATCTCTGTAACATATATGCACTGGTCTTATATGCTAAATGTTTTAATCCTTCTGAAGTTTCCCTGTCTCTGCCTACATAACTGAAATCTTAACTTCTCCAATTCGGAATGCTAACCCCATTGTTTGGCCCTGGTGTCTACTGGGGGGCTACCCTCAAGCTTTGCACTCAAATAAATTCCATACTTAATTATAATCTCTTTATTTAAGTTTGACATTTGGGCAACCATGAAGGGATGCAGAGCGGACCTCCAGCAATCCCCATTACTTCTCTGACAAAAGGAGTCCTGGTAACAGCATAAATGAATTTTTCAATGGACCTCACTGGAGTTAACAGAGATCTGTGGTAAGGCCCCTCTTGGGTTTGAATCCTCCCAGTTTTCATTGAGAATTCAGACTTCACTTGAGTTACATGCATTCCTAATTCAATGGGGTTGGAATTAAAGTCCTATTGTGAGATAGGAGTTTCATTTGTTATTCTCTAAAGATTATGCTAATTGTAGAAAATATTTCCACTTTTCTCTGAGGTTAAGGTTTTGTTTGGAATTTCTCCTTAGAGTTTTTCAAACTTTTCTGTCATTCAAAATTTTGGTCAGGGAGAAAGTGTCTCTCTGAAAAGAAGAAGTGAATCTTTATAACTTAAGCAAATAATTTGTAATCTTTAAAATAGGCTTTCTTTATTTTGAAGCTTAGTTCAATTGACAAATCTGTCTTATTGAGTGTTCAAATAATACAAAGCTGTCTATGAGTATGAGATAATTCCAAAGATAAGAGACACTGTTCTTCCTGACCAAAAGGTACCTTAGAGAACTAAGATCTTACAAGAATATTGTGAAATCTGAAATGGTCTCACAGGGAATCCTTTAAGGAGAACATACAGGGAAACTTACTTAATCCAGTGTGCACACATAAGAGCTGATCACCTGGTGCCTTAAGCACCCAAGTTTCTTGGGAACATGAAGACATCTAAAAGGAAAGAACTGACTTAGGGTTGACACCTTAAGGAGCTATTCTCACACAAGCAACACACTTGATCAAAAACCACTCCCATTAGATCTTTTTGGTCATCCAAAAGGAGGATTTAACTTACAGGCAATCATACTTATAAAATTGAGTTTTCCTCCTTAAGAAGAGATCTACCATTAGAAACATCAGCTGGATTTATGTTTAATACTTATAGTGTCTCTTCATGAAAATACCTAGATAAATAGTCTTACATAACTAGCAGAGACCCCAAATTACAATGATCAATATGAGGTACCTTTGAAATATCTAAACTAGTTTATCTGCACACACAATTAGAAAAAGTGGTCTCTAAATTTAACAAAATAACAGGGAGAGCTATTTTCAAATGTAAAAGCTTCTAAAAGAGGTTCTGATAAAACCATTTCTTTGAAAGAGGAAAAGAAAAGATTGTCTAAAGAAATATCTGAAATGAAAACAAAACAAAACAAAAAAACCTGCCAAAACTTCTCCCCTTCTATCAGCTCCTCTTTCTCTTTTGTCAGAACTTTCTTTTCCAGAGTTACCTCCCCTTCCTTCTCCTCCTTTTACTGCTGTTCTGGCTTCATTGTGGGAAGACCCTATGTCTGGTAGAGAATATTATTTCTTCCCCTGATGTATTCTGAGAATCTAGTAAAGTATATGCTCAATAACTATTTGTTAAGTAAATAAATGAATGAAAGGGTATCATACCCACAGTAGTGATGATTAACCTCCTTCAAGTATTTTCTTCATCAGAGAAGTTATTTGTGGGAATTAGAGACCAAGAGCTGAAACATGTCAGAAGCTACATGGGGTTTATAGCTGACAGACTGGTTCTAAAGCACATGTGAGATATCCTCTTGAGGTCTTCTGATAATATCGTGGGTTGCTTTCTAGGGAGAACTCAGAGTTCTACATAGGGCAAGAATAAGACCTCTGGGTTATCTGTGTTATTGTGAATTGATTTGTATCAGGTAATTGGGAAGATTTGGTAGCTCAGGCTTATTCTTCAAAGTAGATATTATTTTCATTTTTTAAGTTAAGAAAATAGAGCTCAGTGAGACATACTTAAGTTCCCCCAAATCACTCACTATATAGTTAGTAAGTAGGGAGCTTGAGGTCTGAACTTTGGTTTGTCTATTTCCAAAACCCATGCTTTTTCTACTATGCTCTTCTGTGTTTATAAGAGAAAGCTATGTGGACTAATTGTGTCAAATGCACTGGGTCAATAAAACATGCTAATGATGTTTGGGAGGGAGAGATTCATTCTAACTGATATGATTAGAGAAGAGTTTCTAGTGGATATGAAATTTGAGCAGAACCATAGGATTATGGATTGCAATAAATGGAAATAGTAGGGAGAGGGGGAGTATAGAATTGGTAGCAGTGGATTAGAGGAAGTACAGTGAGCTATCAGAAAATGAGTAAGTATATAGCATAGGGTAAATACAGAAGTTTGAAAGAGAGAAGCTACCTAGAAAGTAGACAAGTATAACAGTGAGTGTTCCTTCAGAACTTGAGGACAAAAGAGAAATGAAACTATAGAACATTAGGATTAAATAAAATAAATGTTAAATGCTAACATAAAGAAAGACACATTGCTTATATATGTTTATAATTAGATCAATAGCAGAACTCTCATAAACAATAAAATATTCCAGAAAACAATGCTACAGAGTAAGAAAAGTAACTTTCTGCCAGTTTATAATACTCACCTAAGCAGTCATTCAAGAGTTAGGGAAACATAACAACATTTTTCAAGTATGCAATAACTAAGAGAATTTATCATCCATGTATGCTCATTGATATCCTTTACTAATAAAGGATTTACTTTCACACAAAGAAAATTAAAGCTAGAGGAAAGGAGTGGGATGCAAGGACAAAGGTGAGAAAAATGATAAAATATGTTAGCAATTCTATATTTTTTTCACTAAAAATAATAACTTGTTCTGTGTTTTTTTTAATATTTAACCAAATTTCTTAGGAAAGGAAGGGTGTGTAGTTCAGAGGACAGTTCATTTAGGCAAGCTAAGATTCCTTCCTTCTCCCTAGGAAGAAGATAAAGGTATTGAATAATTTTAGAGTTTGTTAGGAAAAAAACAGGTGCTTAGGAATATATGTTACAAATTTAAAATTACAATTACAAGATTATAAATAGAAACTCTGACTTCCACAAAAGGAGCAGAAAAAAAAATATCAATCCAACCTAAGGCAGGAAATAAAGGAAGCAAATTAAAAAAAAAATGTGGTGAACCTCTTACTTCTCTTTCCTTTTCTTTCTGAACAATTTAGGCCTAAAGCCATTGAGTTGGGCAGTACAAGGTAGAACTTCATGGTTGGAGGCAGGCATCAGGGGCCCAGAGCTGGGTATCAGAATCTAAGATAGATGAGGAGTTTATGGAGGATTAGGGATTAGATGGAGTCTGAGTTAGAGAACTACCTGCTCTGCTTTTTTCCATTCTCTCTCAATCTACTGGGAGAAGCTATCAATCTTCTCTTTCTCAGTACTTTGGGGTGAAGGGATTGGCTTGCTGGTATTACCTATAGGAAGTCAAACCTTCCAATACACAAAACGTTTGTAAGTTAAAAATCATGGTTTTCCCTTTTTAAAGTAACTCCCTTCTCCCAATTATCTCTCAAATAAGAGCAGTAGCTGTAGTCTCTAGTTTATGGAGGCTATCTGGAAGAAACAACAATTTACATTTTCACCCTATCCCCCCAATTTTGGTTATAGTGTCATGTATTTGAATCACCATCCAAGAATAAGATAAAATTACAAGCTATAGCAAGCCCTTAATTCTTCAATGGGAACAAACAAACCCCAAAATCTAAGTTTGAACCTTGGAGAAAAAAAGGAATTAAGAATATTTGAAATGTAACCAAAATTATAGCCTACCTAAATTAGGAAATGTTGTGAAAATTATTAGAAAAAGTGGATCACTTATAAAATGACATGTAAATGGCATTTGTAGATATATGTTTTTAGTCTTTCTCTGAAATGGCCTGACAGGTTCTTTTTTCTTTCTTTTTTTTAAAATTTTTTTCTATTTCAGCATATTGTGGGGATAAAAATGTTTAGGTTTACGTATATTGCCTTTGCCCCACCCGAGTCACAGCTTCAAGCATGTCCATTTCCCAGACGGTGTACACCACACCCATTGGGTATGTTTATACCCATCCTCCTTCCCCCTCCCATCTGCCCAACACCCAATGCATATTATTACTATATATGCACTTAAGTGTTGATCAGTTAATACCAATTTGATGGTGACTGCATGTGGTGCTTGTTTTTCCATTCTTGTGATACTTCACTTAGTAGAATGGGCTCCACCTCTACAGAGGATAATACAAGAGGTGCTAGATCACCATCGTTTTTTGTGGCTGAGTAGAACTCCATGGTATACACATACCATATTGTATTAATCCACTCATGTATTGATGGGCACTTGGGTTGTTTCCAGATCTCTGCAATTGTGAACTGTGCTGCCTATAAACATTCTAGTGCAGATGTCTTTTTATAGAATATCTTTTGTTCTTTTGGGTAGATACCCAGTAATGGGATTGCTGGATCAAATGGTAGTTCTACTGGTAGATCTTTGAGGTATCTCCATATTACTTTCCACAGAGGTTGTACTAGTTTACAGTCCCACCAGCAGTGTATGAGTATTCCTGTTTCTCCGCATCCATACCAACATTTATTGTTTTGGGACTTTTTGATAAAGGCCATTCTCACTAGAGATAAATGATATCTCATTGTGGTTTTGCTTTGCATTTCCCTGATGATTAGAGATGTTGAACATTATTTCATATGTTTCTGGGTCATTACTCTATCTTCTTTTGAAAAGTTTCTGTTCATGTCCTTTTCCCACTTTTTGTTTCATTTCTTCTTGCTGATTTTCCTGAGTTCGAAATAGATTCTAGTTATCAGCCCTTTATCAGATGTGTACCATGTGAATATTTTCTCCCATTCTGTAGGTTGTCTGTTTGTTCTTGTGATGGTTTCCTTGGCTGTGCAGAAGCTTTTTAATTTGATCAGGTCCTATTTATTTATTTTTGTTGTTGCTGTGCTTGCCTTTGGGGTCTTCTTCACAAATTCTTTGCCTAGGCCAATGTCTATAAGAGTTTTTCTAACATTTTCTTCTAGAATTCTTGTAGTTTCACACCTTAGGTTTAAGTTTGTTATCCACTGTGAGTGATTTTTGTGAGAGGAGAAAGGTGTAGGTCCTATTTCAGTCTTGTACATGTGGCTATCCAATTTTCCCAGCACCATTTATTGAATAAGGATTCTTTTCCCCAGTATATGTTTTTGTCTGTTTTGTCAAAGATTAGATGGCTATATGAGGATGGTTTTATATGTGTTCCCTTGGTCTATGTCTCTGTCTGACAATACCATGCTGTTTTAGTTACTATAACCTTGTTTGAACGTTAATTTTAAGTCTCCGGAATGGTATAACAGCACATCTTATATTTACTTAATGTTTTCCTCTTCTTCATTTCTAAGAGTGTTCACATATTGGGTTTTATTTAATATTTAAGATAGGTCAGGTACCACTTTTCTAAGTTTTCAGCCACAAAAACCTATACCGAGAGGCTAAGTGACTTGCTCTACATAAATCCTTTTAATCCTCACAACCACTGCTTGAGGATTATATTCTTGACTCCATTTTATGTGTGAGGAAATTGGCTTAGCCAGGTGATCTGTGCTTATGGTCAGACAGAATCAGGATCTAAGGCCAAGTGTGGCTAACTTCCTATCTGTTAGACTCCACTGCCTTTTGCCTATCTACAAGCATCATTTGTGTCAGGCTTATGAAATTTGGTCTCCTCTTAGATAAACCACTTCTTCTTTTTTTTTTTTTTTCAGACAGAGTCTCACTCTCTTGCTGGGTTAGAGTGTCATGGCATCAGCCTAGCTCACGGCAACCTCAAACTCCTGGGCTCAGGCGATCCTCCTGCCTCAGCCTCCCAAGTAGCTGGGACTACATGCACGTGCCACCAAGTCCAGCTAATTTTTTCTATTTTTAGTTGTTTGGCTAATTTCTTTCTATTTATAGTAGAGACAGGGTCTTGTTCTTGCTCAGCCTGGTATCAAACTCCTGAGCTCAAGCAATCCTCCCTCCTCAACCTCCCAGAGTGCTAGGATTACAGGCATGAGCCACTGCGCCCAGCCAAACCTCTTCTTAATTAGGAATATTCAAGCTTATGCTCACTTACCTGAGAAAGAAAGTAGAAATTACATTAGTTTCTTTGGTGATTTGTGTATTATTTTAACATGAAAAAAGAAACAATGTACAGACAGAGAGGCTCAGTGGGAATTTACAGTTCCTTAGCAGGGAATTATTAGCCCTCATGCTTTCTCCATGGGAGAAGAGCTGGTTACAAGGTGCTAATCCCAGGCTAACTCAAGGACATAAACCAAGAAGAAAGAATTAGAGAACAAAAAAAGACAGAGAGATGAATGGATGTTTCCAAAATTCAGATTTCTGGCCACAATCTCATTTGCTGAGGAACTATCAAAGGAAGAATAAGAATCCTTATTCATTATACAGTAGTCACTAGGCACCTAAGTTGGGCAGGAGAGATAGAAATGAAAATATCTGATTCCTTGAGACTCTCACAGACTAATAGTACAGAAAAACAAACAAGCAATTTTAATACAAGTAATAAGAGGCATACTGTCACTGGGTTTTGTGTTGCTGTACAGACTATCTGAGACTGGGTAATTTGCAATGAGCAAAAATTTATTGGCTCACAGTTCTGAAGGTGCCAGCCATCTTGAGAGGGCCTCTTGCTGCATCATCTCATGGTGGAAAGTAAAAAGGCAAGAGATGCCAAGAGAGGGCTGGACCTGCCCTTTTGTAATGGTACCAATGTCACCTATGAGGATAGAGTCCTCAAGGCCTAACTACCTCTTAAAGGTCTCACCTCTTAATACTGTTAAATTAAATTTCAGCATGAGTTGTGGGGAGACAAATATTCAAACCATAAAACACACATAACCCAAGTTGATAAGTATGCTGGAAGACTTCATGAAGGAGTTGATACATTAATTCATGCTTGATGGATCAGTAGGAGTGTGCCAATAGTTGAATGGAAAAGAAGAGAATGCAAGGCCAAGAGAATAGTAAGTGCAAAACTTGCAAAGGTATATACCATGTCTGAGTGATAGCCATAGCAGGCATAGCTACAGGGTAGCATGCCTGGCAGGAAGTAGCTTCTTAGTGACTATTTCTTAGTGACTACTCTTTAATGAATGAGGATTCTTCTTGTCCCTTCTGTGGGTCCTCAGGAATTAAACTGTACCAGAAATTTGGCTTTTGAAAACTTACCTTTGCTCCATTGTTCTCTCTGTCTTCTATTGCTCTTTTGTCTTAATTTATGGTTTTGGTTTAGGCAAAGTTGCTTTTCACCCTATGTAGAGGATAGGTACAAGACTAGAGTTAGAAAGACCAATGATTAAGAGGTTCTTGAATAACCCAAATAAGAGATGAGGAGAGACTAAAGTAGTATGGTGGCAGTGGGGCAGGAGAGTAAATAGATATAAGAAATGTATGAGAAGCAAAATTCACAGAATTGAGGTGATAATGGGCATAGCAAGAAATGTATTTTTCTTTTTCATTGTTAATGTCTTTATTTTTAAATGTTATTTATTTATTTAACTGACAAAAATATATATTCATGGTGTACCACATGATGTTTTGATATATGTATACATTGTTGGATGGCTAAATCAAGCTAATTAGCATATCAATATTAGCTTACATACTTATCAATTTTTTGTAGTGAGAACATTACTAATTTTCAAGTGTAGAATATATTGATATTAACTACACAGTAGTGCCCCTTTATCAGCAGTTTTGCTTTCTGTGGTTTCAGTTACCTGTGGTCAATCATAGTCTGAAAATATTAAATGGAAAATTCCAGAAATAAACAAATGTTATTTTTAGAGAGATGAGGAATTAGAAGGTGGTTTTGACAAATTGCTCAAAGAGAGACTAAGGCACTTAGCTGTAGGAGCTTAGAGGAGCCAGATTTCCCTGAGGGATCTTCATAAGCTTTGTGCTACAGGGATAAATTCAGAGAAACAGATAACATGAGGAAAGCCATCCTAGGCAATGGGAATGGAGTCTACAAAGGTTTCAAAGAAGGAATGTACATGTATTTTCAGAATAATTGAGACCAATCTATGAGCTCTTTTCAGCAGGGAGTATCTTATTTGTATCCTTAATACCTAGTACAGGATATAAAATGAGTAAACACTCAGTAAATGTTTATTAAATGAATAAAAACATTTTTTCAGTAGGAGAAAGCTTTAGATGGGAGATAGAAAAAAATGGTGCTAAATAAATGTGGGAAGCTATATTGTAAAGAGCCTGCATTGTCAGGAAAAGGAGCATGGACTTTCTCTTATGGGCAAAGAACCATGAACTACTGTAACAAGACCTTCCCCAGTAGAGCTATATCTGACCAAAACTCAACTATAGGAGATACAGCAGTATCTTCTTTAAGCTTAAAATTAGTTTATTTAATTTATATTTACTGAACAGATACTCTTTGCCATACTTTAAGCTGGGCCTGAGAGATTGATAGATCAGACATAATCCTCCATCAAAGAGCTCATTGTTTAATGGGAAAGCAGGCATGCAAACAAAAATTACAATGTAATATGAAAAATACAACAATAGAGTCAATAGTTCCTGGGGATTGAACATGGAAAGCTTATTCCAAGTAGATGAGATGTCATGTGCAAAAACATGTCGGTATTTAAAAATAGGTAATTCTCAAGGGTTTATTAAATAGTTACAAATTCTAGTTGGAGCAAAATGAAATGTCAGCCTGAATACATATATGTGTGTGTGTGTGTGTGTGTGTGTGTGTGTGTGTATGTTTGTATTTTAATTTAAAACAACAAATTTATTTGAAAATATATTAAAGTTTTCAAAGTCACTTCTTATGAGCAAGCTATAGTCCCTATACATTGGAATGTGGTTAAATTTCCCAAATGGCACAACTTAATTTATATAAATTTTAAAATGTAAATGTTTAAAAATCTTATGAAACAATATAACTCAAAAATTCTTTCATCTGTATTAGATATTAAGTCAACTTATAGTGTGTCAATGCCCACTCTGACAGGAAATATTGTTGACATCTCTACCTTTCTTCCTAGAAATCAGTCCAGACTTCAAAAATTCAGACTACTAGAGGTGGAAGAGAAAAATCAAGTCCTTCCCTTCATTTTCTAGGAAAAGAAAGCAAAACCACAGAGGGAAAAGGACTTGTCTAAGATCTTGCAGCAAATTGAGGGTAAAGGTGGTTCTGGAATGCAGGCTGCGTGATATTCTGGCTTACATTCACTTGGAAAAGATATCAAATATTCCTATATCTACTTGCCCTAAATATGAGTCCACCTGGAGTCTGAAACTCAGCAACAGTGTTCTGTACCAGCTCTGTTTCCACCTGACATAGGCTAAGGATCCTTTTAAATATGCTCTATTTCAAATTCCTATTTTAGTTTAAAATAATCTTCACCATTATCATATTCTCTTAAGGTAAGGTGCTATAGTCTGAATGTTTGTAGCTCCTCAGAATTCATATGTTGAAATCCTAACTCTTTGAAGATGGAGTCTTTCAAAGGTGATGAGGTCACAGAGTTAGAGCCCTCAAGGATAGATTTACTGCCTTTATTAAAGAGGACTAAGAGAGACCCCACTCTCCTGCTACCATGTGAGGGCAGTGAAAAGGTACCATCTATAAACTAGAAAGCACGCCCTCTCAGACACCAAATCTTCCAGAGCCTTAATCTTGGACTTCACAGTCTCCAGAATTGTGAGAAATAAATCGGTATTGTTTGTAAGCTACACAGTTGATGGTATTTTGTTATAGCAGCCTGAACAAACTAAGACATGAGGCTGTCATTAAAGTCAGATCCAGAAGCAAACATCAGGTAAGAGACCTAAGTTTGGAAAATATATTTAAGATTAATACATGGATATTAATCAGAAATTTCTCAATTACATATGACAAAAGCCAACTAATAAATAAGAACATTGATTGGCTGTCATAATTAGGGAGAAAAAGTTGGAGAATTGGATCAAGGATTTAAATGATGCCCTCAAAACTCTCTCTTTCCCTTTCATATCACAGTCTGTCTTTATGTTGGCCTCATTCTCTTAGTCTCCTTCATGATGGAGATACAACTGTCAATAGGCTTCCATTCTTTGTGGCTTATACTTTGAAGTGAAGGACAGACCTCCCCCTCCCAGCTTCAGAATGAAAGGCCTCAGTAGATGACTATTATTGACCTTCTAGCATGGGTCAAGTGAGTATCCCTGAATTTATCACTGGGACCAAGGGGAGTAGGGACCATGATTGGTCAGGCCCGGGTCAAATGGCAATACCTATGATTGAAGCACTGGAGTACCACAGTTGAAAATCTCATCAGAACCACAAGGTGTGAGGAAGGAACCATTCCCCAAAGGTAAGATGATATGATTCCCATAAGGGAAGAAAGAATACTGGAAAACTAAAACAGCAGATGTCCTCTACAAATGGTATTTATGGTGAAGATTATTTAAACTGCAATGGGAATTTGAAATAGAACACATTTAAGACTGAGGTAGAACAAGATGCTTGCTATTTAAGATTCGGTTGGGACATGTAAGATGGAAAATAATTAAGATGGGAGACTTAAAATCAAGTAGTTTTAAATATATGGTATACTTCAGGGATAAGAATATTATTTGAGACTGAGGTATAGTATTTAATATGAGGATATACAGGATTGATAAATATTTACAATGAGGAATTATTAAAATGAAAATAATATTTATAAAGTAATGTAGAAATTGAATTTATTGAGTCTCTTCAAAGGTGAGTTACTACATTAAATGTGATTTATATCATTTAAATTAATACTTCCTATAAACCCGATGACACATATCATCTCCATTTTATAGATAAGAAAACTGAATTTTATATTGAGGAAATAAGATGCCTAAAGTCATGTATCTAGTAAGTGCTTGAGGCATAATTCAAATCTAGTCCTACTTGACTCCAAAGCCCATCCTCTGAAGTACTGTGTTACATGAGGGTATTTTAAATGCAAGTTAGTACCCCCATAATACGCAGAAATAAAAAAAAAAATAAATAAAGGCAAGTTATTTATAATTGAGAAAGAGGTTTGATATGGAAGAATGGTCACAGTGATATCTGAGATAGAGTTAAGTCATTTAAGATGGAGGGAATTATTTGCTAATATGAGTTTTTTAAAATGTATAATATTGAAAGCTGTATTTGCTAGTTGAATTTGGACCATGTGTCCCCATATCAGAAGGTATGCACATATTCCCTCAGAGGCTGTGAATATGGCAATGGAGACAGGAAGTACCCATACTTCTGGAAAAGATGTGATGCAAGATTATGAGAAGTAGTTGTATTTGCCAGAGGACAGGAGACTAAAATTGGTGTGGGATCCCCAAAGAACTTTCATGGAAGGTGGCCATTAACTTTAGAAGGAATTGCCTGCCATAAGCCCATAGACACAGGTGCAGGAGGTTGTATAGTGATTTTTTTTCTTGAAACATCAACCTACAATTTCTTAATTTCTGAATTTAACTGTTTTCACCTACTCATTCCCAAAGGGCCAGTCTCTCTCAGATCGGTATTTACACTCTTCAAAGTCTTGTAGACAATTTCAGCCTCATTATTCATACGCCAGCTTCATCTCTTAGTCAAACTGTTCATCACAAGAGTTTTTCACTCTTCCAAGCAGACTGGCCACCTTACCTGGCTGCCAAGTAGACCTACCAACAAACATAAAACCTTTCCTGGAGAAATCACCTTCTGGTAACGGCTTTAGTTTCAAATTTAAAATGTTTGATGTGAGAAATGCTTCTTTTTCTTGGCTAGAAACCCCTTCTCAATTTAGGATTCTCTGGAGGGAATAATCAAGGGAAAAGAGACTAGTGTGGAAGAATATAAGATCTCTATTTAAATCCTGGCTCTACCCAGACTCTGATCCGAAGCTAGAGATAGAAGTATGAAAGTCATCAGTTTATAAATAACCATTAAAGCCATGGCATAAGATGAGCACACTCAGGAACAGAGCCCCTAGGAATACCAATATTAATCGTTGCACAGAAATAGGAAATAGTACAGATGAGTTAATACCAAGAAAAGTTCTAGATTGACTATAAAATCTTACAAAAGTTGTTGTAGTTCTCCATATAGTTAGAAATATTAATCACAATTCTTTCAGATCTTTCAGAAATGTTTGGTGGGGTTTTATTTATTCATTCAACATACAGTTTTGGAAAACTACAAACAGTAATAAAATGCAAAGTAAACAATATCAAAGTTCAATGTGTAACTATTTTTCCAAGAAGAAGTTTTCAAAGGAATAGTCTAATTTGGCTGCCACAATAAAGTGGAAATATTTGGCTCAATTCTTTTGAAGAGAAAGAAGAGAGAATTTATGTAACTTAGGAATAATCTGCAAGAAAAAAATGAAACTTTCAGTATATCTGCCTGATTCCAAGTCTGCTCTATAAAAAACAAAGCTCCAAGTCTCAACAGGGCAGACTCAGCTGCAAAGCCATCTGTATTAGTTTTCCATTGCTGTGTAACGAATTACCACAAACTTAGCTGTTTAAAACAATACCCATTTATTAGCTCATAGTTCTTTAGATCAGAAGTTTGGCATGGTATGGCTGGATTCTCTATTCAAGAGTATCACAAGGCAAAAATCAACGTATCAGGTGGTCTCTGGGGAAAAAAAAAA
This sequence comes from Cheirogaleus medius, assembly GCA_008086735.1. Classification (NCBI taxonomy): domain Eukaryota; kingdom Metazoa; phylum Chordata; class Mammalia; order Primates; family Cheirogaleidae; genus Cheirogaleus; species Cheirogaleus medius. Next base: position 34,058,523 of record VBSM01000529.1, read on the forward strand.
AATCTGTTTCCAAGCTCATTCTTATTGTTGGCAGAATTCAGTTCCTTGTGGTTGTAGAATAGAAGTACCCATATGTCCTTGCTGTTTGCCAGCTAGGGGTTATTCTCTTAGAGGTCACCCACATTTCTTGCCAGATGGCCCCCTCCATCTTCAAGCAAATAACGGCATGTAAAATCCTTTTTGTGGTACTTTGAATTTCTTTTTCTATCTTCGACCTCTAGACCCAAATCTAAAGGGCTGATTTCATTAGGTCAGGCCCACCTAGATAATCTCCCTATTTTAAACATAATTGATTTGGGAACATAATGACATTTGCCAAATCAATTTTGCCATATAACCTCACATCTTTACAAAGAGTAATTCCTTACCATATTCACAAACTCCATCCATACTCAAGGAGAGGGAGTTATTTAAGGATTATATACCATGGGAGAGTAGGGAGAATCTTTGGGAGGCAACTTAGAATTCTGCCTATCACACTGTTTTAAATTAGTAAAAATCAGAGCAATCATACTTTCAAAATTCATTTCAAGCATATCTACCTTTTATGAAGCCTTTTTTGTCCACCCCACTTCCCAACCCAAGTAGGAGTAATTATTCTCAATTTTTGTAAAAGCACCTGTAACACTTTGGTACACTGACTTATTTATATAACTGTCTTCACTTACAGACTAGGAGCTCCTCAGGGGTAGTGACAGTCTGACTCACTGTTATACTTTCAGTGCCCAGTATGGGAATTGGTACAGAACAGGTATTCAAAAGACAATTGTTGAGTAAAGGAAAAAATTACCTCACTCACTGGAGAGTCTGAATACTGCTGTTTTATTTTTTTTAAAACAACTCAGAGTTATATCTGGGAGGGAGGAAGGCGGAGGGAGCTGAACAAGCAAGTGCAAAAAATATTGAGACCCATAGATATACAATAATAGACAAACCTTTGGATCACTTCCTTCTCTTTCTTTTCTCATTTTGCCCAATCCTAACCCTTCCCCTATGTTCTGGATTCCAATCTTTCTAGTCTCCACCAGGACCTCCCCTCATCTAATTATAACCTTTCTCCTGCAAACTTTCAATCACATGACTTCTACTGGTTCCTTCACCTCAGTCTTAAAACATGTCCAAATTTCTCGTTAGCCCAAATCTTCTGCTTGTTTATGCTTCTGACTCCAGGTGGGGTTCATTTCCTCTAGCACAACTGATATTGTTCTAGTATACCTTTGATCTGCACTAACTGATGTCCCTGTCCCCAGTCTTGCCCTACTCAATCTATCCTTCACATCAGTGTCAGAGTGAATTGTAAAACACTAATAAGAATATGTCCCTCCTGTATTTAAAATACTTTAATATGTTCCCATTACTTAGTGGGTCAAGGTCAAGCTCCTTAATATGGCATTTGAAATTCTGTCTAATCTGTGTTTCCAGGATATTTCCTGCTAGTTTCCCATCTGTCACCTCTTACCCCGCCACCACCCTATAATTACATGAGGGGTCAGTAGTCTCTGAGCACACAGTATGTGCTTTTACTATCTTTTATACATTTCTCATTCCTATATTTTTATATCACCATCTTCTATATATTTCTTATTTTATATACCTGGAATGTTCTTCCCTGATGTCCTCACAGGCAGAATTACTTGTTCTCTCTTCATTCACATGACTTTTATTTTAGCACTTCTCACATAAAACATGTTACCTCCTTTGATTATGAGTTAACTATATATTAAAGATTAGCTCCCAAAACAAACAGGATAAAGATTCCCTAAAGGAATGATCATACCCGCCTTCATTTCCTCCTCAAGTATTTCCTCAGTGCCTTTTCTGTTCCAGGCACTGTGCTATATGTGTGCTGGAGACACAGAGGGGAGCTCTCTCAAGGTGATCACTGTCATTCATTTCTACTATGCCTCACTGCCATTACCATAGGCATACTTTGTCATCATCCATTGACACATTCTCTAAGATCTGAGTTTCTTACAGTTATATCCCTCCTAGGCCATTAACAATGGGAAAATAAAACTGTTAACTTCTAGTCAGAAGTTGGCAAATATTATGTCACTAATATATCCTCTACAATGACTCACAGGCAGCAGATGTATGCCAGAATTAATATAGCTACCCAGCTATCAAGTTATGGTATGATATGGCTACTGGTAAAGACATCTTTCCAGAAATCTTCCTACATAAGAACCTCGACCCTCTCCACTTGACCCTACTTCATCTCCTTCAATCAACTTTAGCTAACAGCAAGGAAAAACAATAAAATAAATAAAATAGTATCTTTCTCACGCTTTCACAGCAATAAAGTTATTGATATGTTGCCACTAAAATTTCTCATTTTCTTTTATGTCAGAGTTTGTCCATAAATGAAACAATGAAAAAAGTTACAGCCTCCTCAATGTGCCCAATCAGATAAAGAACATGTAATTAATAGGTCTGGGTGGAAGTTTTAAAAAACTCTTCAAACCTTGTTCGTAGAATCAGAGGGTGGGGGTATTGAATATTAAATTCAGTCTCATGTATTTCACAAATAAAAGAATAAGTTGAGGCCAAAAGGAGGCAGTTTTTTCCAAGATTACACAATAAATGGAAAGCAGAGCTAGGATAGAACCAAAGTTCACTGCCTCTCACATTGGTTTTTTCCAGCTTTCTAAATTAGAACATGACCAGTTCCACAGTTGCTCCAAAACGCATTAGTGATCATAAAGATTATTTGGAGGTATTTTATTGTAGTACCCCCATTCAAAGCATCCAGCATGGAAAATCATTTCAGAATAAATTAATCCTAAACCGCAGGTTTATTCAAGCTGCTGGAGATGTAAAATTCAGAAGACAAAATTTTTAAGGAAAGACTATTAGTTAATGATGGAAGGCAAATGAAACTCACCCAGCCAATGATATTCCATAATCTGAGGAAAAGGAGGGAACAATCAAAGCATTGAGATAGCAAACAGAGACAAAAACAAACTCCTCCTGGAGAAGGTGCTCAATTGCGCAGCTATTATTCTGAGTTCTCCAAACTGACCGTATGTCTGGAGGTGAAGGCAAGCTGACTCCAAGTCAATATTGGGAGGAGAAGTCATACAAAGAGCAGCCAAATGTGAAATAAGCTGCCTTGTAAAGTCAGAATTTCCCTATAATTGGAGATAAGCAGGCAGAGCTGGGCAATACAGGGAAGACTCTATCCATTTGGTGGGAACGGCTTTGTAAATTTACTCAGTGATTTCCAGTATCCTTTCCAACCTTGAGATTCTGTTATTTCATGATAAAAGTTTAACGCTAAGGGATGATTTCAGTTGGGATTGGGGAGTTTTCTTGAGTCCTTCAAATAATACTACATAACTAACTGCCTAAACTGCCTCTTCAAATGAATTCAATTCATTAATTACTTAATAAGGCAATGTGTGTACAATATTTTCCAAATGTTGGGGTGGTGGATGATATGGGTAACAAGACTGAGTGTAATATGGTCCTTGTCATTAAGAAAGTCTTGAGTCGCATAAGGTGCTCAGCTATACAATGGAGACTAGTGTACTTGTACTTTTTCTATATATCCAATGTTATCAAGCCACAGTAACTTGCAAAATACTATGGTATACTTTAATAAGTATAAATGTACTGTCTTGCTATGTAAAGCATGTATAATCATATTGACTAAATTTATTGAGTTTTCTGTGCTAGACTCTGAACTAAGGTATTTTCTAGCATGGCAAACCTATAGTATATAATATTACTACTCCATTTTAAAAGAGAGGTTAAATAACTTTTCCTAGATCACCTAGCTAAAAGATCATTACAAACACAGGCAGCCTGATATCAAAGCTTTTGTGTTTAACCACTATTCTTTCTCTTTGTATGTATGTATTAAGATGCATGTATCTACCTTATGTCATGAAGTACAGAAAGTACAGAGAGGAGAGCAAAGAATTCAGAGATAGGCAGAATAAATATCTCAGTCAGACTCCTCTACTTACTATTTGTGTGATCTTGAGAAAGTCATATAATGTCTCTGATTTTGGATTACCTCATCTATTAATATAAAACTGGGCTAAAAATATCTGCCTAATGGTTAAAATGAGCTGATATTTTTAAAAAGTGCTTTGTAAAAAATGTAGCACTATACAAATTAGTTATTATTATTTGGGCTGGTGACAATTGTTACCATCTTAATTCTACCACCCCCTGGAGATTGACTCTCTTAAACTCAACTGCAAACATATATTCCACATGGAACACCTTCTTACCATCTCCATTGCTTCTCTTCTAGTCCAAATCACTATACTTTCTCTCATAGAATGTTGAAATGGTCTCCAAATTGGCCTCCTATGGTACTCTTGCCCCATTTATAGTGTATTATAAATCAGATCATGTCTTGCCATTATGCTTAGAGAAAAAAAATCTACATTCCTTGCTGTGGCCTAGGAGGCTTCATATTATCTGGCCTGTCTCTTATATTCTTATCTTCCAGTCTCTTATAACCCATCTCCTACTACTGTCCCTTTCCTTTCTGTGTCCAGTCACACTAGCCTTACTGTTTTTGAACAGATCAAATTCATATCTCTCTAGGTCTTTGTACTGACTATACCCTCTGCTCACATCTTTTCTGAAACATTCTTTCTAAAAGTCCCTTTTCCCCCATGCAACCAGTTTTTTTTTTTTTACCCCTTACACCTTGTTTCATTTTCTTTATAGCATCATTCCTAGATAATGAGGATAAGAACTTTGACATGTTTACTACTAATTCTCAAATTGCCAACAGAGCCTACAGGTTGACACTCAAATCACTCAACACACATCACTCTATTAAAGTAAAGATAAAAATATTGAAGTCCTGCTTTTATTTTAAATGAGCAGTCCATCCTTTCTGTTCACACCCATATTTTCCAATTCTTTAATTTGGAAGTCAACTGATTGAGCACCAGTGGCTGATGAAATTCAGGCTCGAGGCTTCATCTTGGAGAGGAACTCTCTCAAAAATCAGGTTTAAAAATAGAATTTCAGCAGAGCCTCACCAGGCCTTCTTTTCTGACTTCAAACCTGCATTTGATCAGGATTTTAGACAACTGGTCATTGTGTGCCTAAACAGCTGCAAGGCTCTCTGGTCACTCATTTAGAGAGGTTCAAGAGGCTCTTCAAGAACCTCTGTTTACCAAAACATATTTTATTTTTGACTTATTACAACGATCCCTAGAGTACTGGCTTAAAATCTCAAGTCACTAGAGTCAGTTACTGTATTATAAGTGGTTTCTAGAATTTATTTTTAACCTTCTTTTCTTGTTGTTAGGCCTTGAAACAAATCACTTTCCTATCTGGACCACAGTGGCTTCAACCATTCTGGACCTGTGCTAAATATATAGTATAGTCTAATATTAATGCTAGCTAGTTTCACCTTTCATGTTTTTCTTTAGTTTAATTTTGGTAAAAATTCCATTTGTTGGTTTATCAAAAATAAGCAACTTTAAAACAAATCTTTTAATTTTGCAGTTTTAAAAATTAGACGGTCAGAAACAAAAATAGTTCCAGGCAGCACTTACACAAAACTAAACATGACTATTAATTTCAGTCTATGATCTGTCTAAATTTTACTCTCCAAAAGTAGGATCCATGGCTATTCCCCAGCACATGTCAGTCACAGTATAATACCTATTGGTGCCAATGAAAGGAACCATGGTAAGGGGGGGATCATGAATTTGGAGTATACGTCTCAGAACTTACACCATGACAAGTTACCTAACCTCTCTGAGATTCAGGGTTAACATGATTTATAATAATCTTGTAGGAAAATTCCAGGGCTTAAATTAGATTATCAGCATGGACCTAAAAACTCTAAGGTAGTTTAAAAATTTTACATATAATGATGATGATGATGCCAAAGAAGAATACAATAAAGGAGCTGGTTATTTTTAAATTAACTGTTGTAGAGAAGAAATGATTCTTGAGCAAGGGTCAAAAAATCTGGGTCCTAGCTCTGCAGCTTATTAGCTGTGACTTTGTTTTAGTCACTTTCCCTTTCTAAGTAAGTCTTAGCTTCCTTGTCTATCTAATCAGGCAGTTGGACTAGAAGAATGCTAAGGCTATTTCAGGATCTACCATTAAATGACATTAGCTCCTTGGAAACAGAGACCACTACTTTTTCATCTTTGTATCTTCACTGTTTAGTTGATAGCATGTAATAAATGTCTAATCACTGTGGATTTGACTAAACAGAACCATAGAACTGTAGAGCAGAAAGAATAGGGAAGAAAGAACATTTTAACATATATTAAGTAGGCAGAATAAGACTTGGTGACAGATTGGTAAGGGAGTGAGGAACCTGGTTGACTGCATTCAAACAAAATGGAGACCAATTGACCAGAATATGGCAAGAGAAACCATTGGTGTCTAGATAATTATCAGTACATCCTTAGAAGGATCAGCTTAAAGAATCTGGATTATTTAATATGGAGAAGAAAATCCTCACAGAGGAATGGATCAGCTGTCACAAGCTCTGCATTCAATAAATAGCTTAAAGCTTGGATTAAAAGCATTAAAGACTATTTCATGTCACTTTGGAATATCCCAATTTTTGTGATGTTACAGGGTTAGAAATTTGGGAGTTATGGGCCTTGCCTACATTGGCTCTGAAAGAGGAACACAGAATGTGACTGAGCACTAGGAAAGACCTCATAATGTGACAATTATAATTTCTGAACTTAAGAGTGTAATAGATAGTCTGCTGGAGAATTTTGAGGCCAGTTTTTCATGTCAAGGACATCTGGGACATATATAAATATGGAGATCTCTAAGACATTTTTGAGGTTTATAGAAATAAGATCATTTGAAATGGGGGTATTCTGAGAAATCTAGGAAAAATGACTGAAGAATAGAGAGATCACCTATTCCAGTACTGTCATTTGACTGATAAGAAAATGAGGAAAGTTATCTAAGATCACACACTGAGCTAATGGCAGAGTTGCTATTAAAGAAATTAAAAAGAAAGAAGACTAATATTCTTTGAACTTCTATGTGTCAGGACCTTTACACGTGTTATCTCAATTAATACAATATACATAGGAGATAGGCTGTGTAGCTTCATTTTATAAGTAAAGAAATAGAGGTAGTTACTTACTTGCCCAAGGTTATACTAAGTTTCAGAGTCAAGATTTCACACCACGTTGGCCTGATCCCAGATCATGCTTAACACTATGTTGCCTCCCGATTACTAGGGAGAACATATGTATCCTGGTTTGCCAGGGACAGTCCTAGTTTATGCAAATTATGTAGCATAATTATCAATAGTATCCCTTCATTCAAAAATTTCAAGTATATAGGATAAATTACATGACCAACTTACTTTTTACTTTGAATTGAAAAATGTAAAGCACTGCTCATTTTCTTTCAAACAAAATTTAGGGACCCAAGAGCTTAGTGCCCATGAAGTTTTCTTTTATTACTCATGGATCTTCAAAGAAAATTAGTTCTTTTTAAGATAAAAAAGATGTTTATTCTTCTCATCTGCTACTTTCTGAGGCTTTCTCTCATATACAAGTCAAAGGTTATCAGTAAAGAAATATATTAAGGAGATAGAGAGTAATTAAGCCAGCAAACGGATTCTGTCTAACCTGATTCTCAGACAATAAGCAAATCACAAACAAGGGGAAGGCCACATATCGATTTAAAGACCACTGGCACAGAAGATTCTGGGAAGAGTAGAGTTGACATTGAATCAAATTCTCATTTCAATTGAGCGTACTAAGTATAAATAACATATCTGAATAATATAGTTACCAAGTAGTTTCATTTACTTTTATATTCATTTTTCATTCATTCATACTATTCTATGCTAAATCTAAGCTAAATACTATAACTTCTTGAAGGCAGAGGCACAGTGCTTACACATAATAGGTCCACAATAAACATACATTAGATGAATATGAATGAATGTAAAGAAAACTAAAAGATAGTCCAAAAATTCACTGTGTAATAGAGGAGAAAGACAAAAATCAGAGAAAATGTCATAAATACATAACAGAGGTAAACCATGGAACTCTGAAAAACTGAGAGGGCAACTAAGCATACAAGGTAAGGGTCAGGTTAAACTTCCTGGAGGAGCTGAAAACTGGGATGAATTTTGAAATAATGGTTGGCAATATATACTCTCATTTGATTATAATTATAACCTAAGAAGTAGAGATTATTACTATTTTACAGAGTGACTTGCCCAAGGTTACACTATGTTCACATTAATCTATATTTTTCCTTTTTAGCTATGAGGAAGTTACAGGATGAGTCTAGGAACCTTTGGCAAGGACTACAAATAATGGAGGAAGATTTTGTTATATTTTTAGACTGAAGAAGAGATTCTAGCTTTGACTCTACAGAACAAAGGGGAACTAAGCCAGGGCCAGAATGGAGGAAGCTTTAAGAGAAAGAGGCAAAGGTGACTTTAACATTGAACTACTGCATTCTTTCTTTCCCAGATCAGACATTTGTTCAGAACTTACTATATTTTAGTCACTGAGGACACAGAGATGGAATACAACATGTCTCTGATTTCAAAGAACTCAATGTCTAGTGAGATAATATAGTCATACATCAGCAGAGGGGAAAAGGAAGGAGGACTTGGAGCTTATATCCAATCCAGAATAGAAAAAAAAAATTCATTTGCTTATGTGGCAATTCTCAGTAGGTTAAACATAAAAGGTCAAGAATGTCAGTAAATGGGACTATTGAAGACAGTCAGTGGGCTCCACAATGAGACCACGACTAGCTGATGCTTGTATCCCATCCTCCCCCAACAACTACCACCCTCTACTCCTCTCCTCATACCTAGCTCAACACCAGGTGCTGGAAGAGTTTTGAATAAGGCTTGTAGAATGAACAAATGAATGAATGAATAACAAGTAACAGATCAACATATGCCTCCTTCACAAAGAACACTGGCATTTTAATATCAGTCTTCAATGCCTTAAACCAAACTATAATAATAAAGTGGAATGCCAGGCTCTGGGTCAGATAAATATATTGTAAAGACATTTTGAGAAAATATGACCCCTTTCCATCATCCTTTCACATAGGGAAACAACAATCCCCCAGCTCTTATTGCACTCCTTACTCCACCCCAAAACACACACACACACACACACACACACTCACATACTCACACAGACATGTAAGCTTATGCCAAGAATTATGGATCATTCTCACTGGATTCCTGTAATTTCTATACTAAGTGACTTTGGGCAGGTCACTTTCTCTCTTATAGCTTGTTGCCTCATTTGTAAAACTGTCAGAATAAGAGCTGCTTTACCTACTTTACAAAGCTCCTGTGAGGCTCACAAGAGATAAGGAATGTTAAAGGGCTATAGATTCTGCCCTACCCCTATGTCCTCTGTATCAGCAAATATGACCATCATTTCTACATCCCCAGGGTCTTATGCACAGAGATTGCTTGATAATTTTTGTCAAATAAATAAATGTTTACTATTATTATTCTAGGCTGTCAGGAGAAGGATGAAAGGAATTCAGCAGCCTGATCTAGATAATACTACCATTTCTAGGAAGCACTTAACTACAGACTAAAAGAAATATAGCCACAAATATACATACATAATGAGTGAGATGTGCACCGTCTGGGGGAAGGTCATGCTTGAAGCTCTGACTCGAGGGGGAGGGGGGACAAGGGCAATATACGTAACCTTAACATTTGTACTCCCATAATATGCTGAAATAAAAAAGAAAAGAAAAAAAGATCATATAAACAAAGGACATATTATAAAATGTTAACATTATTCACTGTGGGTGGTGGGTACAATGACATTTATTACATTATTTTCTGAATTTTAAATATTAAATGTAATTTTTTCCTAATTTTAAAACATTACCCTAAAATCAAATTTAACATGAATGCTAGGAAACAGGTTACTCGCAAAGCAGAGATTAAATTTCATATAAATTACCATCAAAAGTAACTTATAGTATTTTTTGCTGCTGACTTATCAAGACTTTTTTTGTTTATCTAAATAATCTAGTACTACTTCATATCTTTATGTGACAACTGAAAATATGTAGCTCCAACACAGAAATTGATAAATTAAAATTTCATCAAAAAAAGAGGTAGTCTTATAAGAAATCACACATTTGCATAAGCTATGAATCATTCTGTATAATTTTCTGTATAATTTTCCTATAAATCAAGACTCTGGGCAGTTGTGAATTTCTGCTGTTTGTCCCCCTCAAACCACCAAATTATAGTAAGATAATAACAAATGATCCTTCTTTGAGGGAGAAAAGGGTGAAGGGAGACATCTTGAGGGACAAAGACAGCTAAATCAAATGATATAGATGAACGCAAAAGAGACTTGAGATGATTTCCAATGATTCATTTCTTTGCTTCAGAACTATGTTTCTGGGCTTGGCAAGGCACTTTGTGGAGTAGCATTTTGTACCTGAGAATGGAATTTTCATATCAATCCCAGGTTCATTTGTCTCAATCATTTCAATTTCTTGGTAAATAGTGGCTTCCCAATGTTCTGGCTATTTTCCTGTGTGATAATATTCTTAAAATTCCTCAAGGGTTTGGCCTTCACTAATTTATTTCCCTTGTTACAATCTTTTCATTGAGAGCCTTCAATGATCATTAAAAGATTAAGATATCTTTTTGTTTTCTGATCATTTCTTTCTTATTTTTTCAGCATATTATGGGGGCACAAATGTTCAGGTTACATATATTGCCTTTGCCCCGCTCGAGTCAGAGTTTCAAGCATCTCCATCCCCTAGATGGTATGCACCACATCCAGTAGGTGTGAATATACCCATCCCCTCCTCCCCCACCACCTTCCTGACACCCCATGAATGTTACTACTATATGTGTACATACGTGCTAATCGGTTAATACCAATTTGATGGTGAGTACATGTTGTGCTTGTTTTTCCATTCCTATGATACTTCACTTAGTAGAATGGGCTCCAGCTCTATCCAGGCTCACACAAGAGATTCATCCTTTCCAGTCTCCCTTCTTTAGAATAATTTTATAGAATATTGGTTCCCCTAAAATGGGCCACTACTATAAGAGGAGGTACACAAGAAAGACTTCTATCCTAAGTGTAGAGAAATCTGGGGTAAGAGCAGCAGAGGATTCAAGACTAGAGGAATCTCTGGTTTATCTAGGCCAAACTTGCATTTTATAGATGAGGAAAGTGAAGCTTGGACAGTGTACTTGTCCCCAAATTCCAAAGACACATATGTAGAAGTAGTCCCAAAGCCCATGCTCTTCTAACTATCCCACACTACCCTCCATTATACCACTTAGTTTCCTTTTTCATCAAATAAGATGAGGTGACATAGGGCTTCCAGATCCATAATTGTATAGTTTTGGATTGCTAGAGAACAAATAACTCTTTTACCTTAAGATCAATAATTCACTGATTAACAATGTTAAACTTATAAAAGTTTAAGTATCCCAATCTTAATTTCCCTTTTACTAAAATGAGGATAATAATACCTCACTTAGAGAATTGTTATAATCATTAAGTGATGTAATGGAAGCAAAAGTCTTTGCAGGCCATAAAGTAACCAAAAAGATGATAAAGAAAGAGAAAAAAGAAGAATCTTTTCTTTTCTCCAGTCTCATCCTTTCTCCTTCACTTGTTGAAGTGCCTGAAGGAGCATCTTTTTCACAGGAATCAAGATGTGACTGAACTCACAAGTCACACAACAGAATAGGGAATAAAATCCAATGGATCAGAATGCAACCTCATCACTTTTGTCTCCTGTTAGGTTTTGTTAAGCAGCATCAGAGGGAAAATCGACAGAGGCAATGAGTGGGCCTCTCTCTAAAAAGGCCCTTCCATCTGGTGTAGTGCTGAAACCATCAGCCCTGTAATTAAAATGCAATTGCCATCCCCTGCCGCAGTCCCAGGATGGTCATTCTATCTGCATGAGATATAGAGGGAAAAGCACCATTTTTGCACTTTTCTGGCTCCATTAAGTTTATTCTCTTTCTATTAATTAATCTAACTACACTAGGGGCTCCTTCTTACTCTGCAAACTAGGGTGGCACAAACCACACATTGGATGTCTGAAACGGCATGAATTTTTAAAACTAGGTTCCCATCCCCATTACAGAAAGACTTAATTACTTCTAACTAAATCTGTAATTAAAATATATCAGTGGAGCAGATTCACCTGTGTCTGTAAGTGTTGGCATGCACACCCTTGTGACTGGCAAAGATGAATCACCTAGAGACAGTGTGCAGAGAAGGAAATCGTGCTAGATGGCAAGATGATTCTCAAAGAGGAGTTCAAAATGAAAGTCAGAGAAAAAAATCAGAGGATATGCAAGAAAAATCCTACTACTAAGTCTTAAAAATGGTACCATTTCCAACAGCCAATCATGACAGCAAAGAGATGTGCTTGGGTGGAAGGAAACTAAGGTAGGAGATGATAGGACATGGGGTTAAATTGGGAAAGTAGCCAAAGGTAAAAGAAAACTTATGATGAAGGTGAGCCAAGGTTGTAGTTAGAAAGGGCTGAAAACCAGGATGGGAAGATCCAGAAATAGAACTATGAACAGTGTGTGAGCTTGGGTCTCTACAAGTTGTTTAGTGTGTGTTATGGGGTTAGGAATGAAGGATTAAATGAAATATTTTGGCCTGGAGCACTGTAAGAAAAAAAGTACTGAACTGTCAGATAGCAGAGGTCCAATACTTGTTCTGCTACATATAATTTGTCTTTATCTTGGATAAGTCACTTCCCCTTTGCCTGTTTTCTCATCTATAAAACAGGGACAAAAATATGTATCTCATGTACTGAGCCATTCAGTACAACTACACAACTATGAAACGAAAAGTGTCCTCTGGAGTTGTGCAATGCAGGATTACTGTGAAGTCTAACTATGGCTTAAGAAGGGAAAGTTTTCTTGCAATGAAATGTGTTTAAACCCATTTTATTTTTTGTTTGTATGACATTAAGCCATACACTGTCCTTTGTTTTGAGTTTCTTCATCTTTAAAGTTAAGGTGTTAGACAAGATGATTTCTTAAGGTTGTTTTCAATTCTGATATTGAATAGTATTATGGTTCATTCATACTTCATTCATTCATTGATTCAACCAAAATTCAACAAGAACCTAAGACAAGTGCAGAAAACTAAAAATAATTGAGATATGTTCTTTTCCACTAGGAGATCTCAGTTGGGTGGACTTTGTGCAAACTATATAAAGTCCTTTTACATAACACATTTGGTGCTTTTCAATTGCATTTTCTTAGGTCCTGATATTCAAGAGACCTGCAGCCTGGCAGTTTGAAGCAGGCCTGACTCCTTTCCACCCTGCCCTATGCTGCGGTTCCTCCCGGGTCTCTGTCCGCAGGCAGGACCTCAAGCCAGCTGAGCTCCCTCAGGACTGTGATGCAGGCCAGGAAGCTTTTCTGCCCAGGATCCTGGCCTAAGCTGGGAGTGTGGCCCTCCCGTGGGAGGAGGGGTGCCCAGCAAGCATGCCGCAGCTTGGACCCACTCTGATCTTCCCCTGCAGGCACCCACACCTCAATAGACTAATTCACAAATATCCCCTCTGTGCTCTTGGGTAATGCAATTGAGACCTGGGTATACGGGACCTCGACTGTAGGCCTGTTCCCCAGCCCTGGAGATCAATCCCTGACTATGCCAGGGAGGAGAATGCTGGTCCTGAGTCACCCATGGGGTGCCCAAGGTGGATCAATGTCCCTCCTCCTCGGGGTCTGCCCCATTCTGCTGGAGTCACCAGGCAAGCAGCACCAGGAAGGGCCAGCAGGTAAATAGCTCAGTTCAGATACCTCAGATACCTAGCACCTCTCAGTCCACAGCAGGGTCCCAAAAGAAGGGGTCCGAGCCTTGTTCCCTGTTGATGCCTCCATGTGGTGGTTAAATTGTCTCTCAGCAAGAAAGTGGGTGAAGGGAAGGGGAGAATAAAGGACTAGGTAGAGGATGGACTGCACACTGGTCATCTCTGACCCTCTCTCCAGAAGGCAGTCTGCCCAGAATGACCAGGCTCTGGAGTCACACAGATCTCCCAGGACCCACTGGACCCCAGTGGCTCCTACAGTCTGGGCTCAAGTTCGGAGTTCAGTATGTCTGTGTGGGGACTAGCTAGATGGATCCTGAGGAGGTGAGGCCCCCCCAGGGAGGGCAAAGGCACCTGGTGGGTAGAAAGCAATATGGTGCCTGTCCACTGGCTGGGGTCTGTGTGGTGGTGGGTGCCCTGAGGGAGCTGGGAGCTTCCACAGAAGCTCTACACTCACTGGTGACAGCAGTCTCTGGGATGGTGTTGACAGGTCTCTCCAGCAGCTTGGGAGCCCACCAGCAGGCCAAGATGCAAGGGAGGGGAATTCTAACTGCTCCACCTACCCTTCTCGATGGTCTTCAAGCCTCTCAGGGCTTAATTCCTGCCAATGCCTTTCTCCTTCCAGTTCTGCTCTGCAACTTCTTCCCATGGAGTCTCTTGTAGGTTCAGGCACCCTTCCTTCTGACCATCATCTGGTCTATGTTTGTCTGACTGTTTGTTTGTTTTTTTCTTTTTCATCTAAAATTTCCTTCCTTCTCACAGAGTCACTCTGGCTGGTGGTGTTTCTTGTTTGCCATCTTGCCTCCTTCCTCCACGGATAATTTTGTCCAGTGTTTCTTTGTAGATTTTGTATCCCAATGATCTGTCTAGTGCTGCCAGTGGGTTGTTGAATTCCCCCATAATTATTATATTATTGTTAATATCTTTTCTTAGGCCTAGTAGTATTTGTTTTACAAATATCGGTGCTCTGGTGTTGGGTGCATATATATTTAAGATTGTTATATCATATTGTTGAATTGACACCTTCATCATTATATGTTTAGCAGTGCTATTCACAATAGCAAAGATATGGAATCAATCTAAGTGTCCATCGATGGATGACTGGATAAAAAAAAAACATGGTATATATACCATGGAATACTACTCAGCTATAAAAAATGAAATTATGCCTTTTGCAGTAACATGAATGGAAATGGAGGCCATTATCTTGAGCAAAATAACTCAAAAATGGAAAGTCAACTATTGCATATTCTCCCTTATAAGTGGGAGCTAAAAATGAGTACACATTAGCATAAAGAGTGAGACAATATTGGAAACTCAGAAGATGGGGAGTGTGGCAGGGAAGTGCGGAATTAGAAATCACCCAATGGGTACTATGTGCACTAATGGGGTGAAGGTTACACAGAATTCCCAGACTTTACTACTACACACTATATCCTTTTAACATATCTAGATTTAGAGGGCACATGTACCCTCTAAATCTATAAAAATACAAAAAAGAGAAAAAATGCAATAGCTATCTTTATGTTTAAA
This sequence comes from Cheirogaleus medius, assembly GCA_008086735.1. Taxonomy (NCBI): domain Eukaryota; kingdom Metazoa; phylum Chordata; class Mammalia; order Primates; family Cheirogaleidae; genus Cheirogaleus; species Cheirogaleus medius. Next base: position 34,073,850 of record VBSM01000529.1, read on the forward strand.
AATGCTTAAAATATCTTAAAAATGTTTAAAGTAGTTATGTTTAAATTATTTTTGTCCCCATGAGCACCTCCACAGTCCTATTTGCACTGTCTCCATTCAGAATCTTTCAAATAGTTTTTGTACTTTAGAACTTTCTCTTCCTGAAACATTCAGGGGCCTTAAAAAATTCTGAACTTCTACATCCAGGAAGATGAGGTCGTGTATGTTTCTCTAATTCTCCTGCAAAGTACAACTAAAATTCCTGGACATTATACATTGAACAAACATAATAAGACTCTTAAAGGTGGAGAGAAGCAGCAGACTAAACTAGGGATCTTGGGACCCAGAGATTGACATGTCAGTGAGCTCCGTGTTTGATTTTTTGTTTTTTGCCTCCTAGGTGAAAGAATAGGTACTGGAGAAGTAAAAACCCCTGAAATTCAAACAGGTAAAGATAAACACAACCCACAAAAAGTCTGTTCTTTCTAGACAGAGGACCAAGAAAGAGACAGCCCAGCAAGACAGAAAACTTTTAGAAAATAAATATTCTACCATAGCCAAAGACCACATAACAAAATATTGGCCCCATCCCACCCACACCAACAAAGGCTAAGTGAGTTGCCTAGATTTCCACCTTCTCCAGTCTATAACAATGTGCTCCAACTCCACCAGCAGAGTGGTGTCAGAGATGGCTAAGTATTAGTCTGAGACTTTCATTCTTCATGGGTAGTAATGATCCTTCCCCTGCCCCACTGTGGTGTCAGCAGAGGCAATGTGGGGTACCTGCACTTCCATTCACTTGGCAGAAAAAAGAAGCCCCTCCTACTTCTTACTGGCGTAGTGTCAGAGTAGTCTTGTGGAAAATCATGACTTTCACTATAGCCCAGAAGCCTGCCCAAAAGTAACAAGGGCTCCCTTCTGCTGCACAGAGGTCAAGTGGAGAACCTGGAATTATACTCCCACTTAGCAGTAAGAAGGTGGAATCATCCTCCTTTTTCCAGAGTACTGTTGGAGGAAGTCAGACAAAGGAGATTATTTAAATATGATGCAGAGTTTCATAACCTAATACTCAAAATGTCCAAGTTTCACTAGAAAACCACTTGTCATACCAAGAACCAGGAAGATCACAAATCAAATTTAAAAATACAATCAATAGATCCCAACATAGAGATGACAGATATTTAGAATTATATGACAAATATTTAAAGAAGCCATCAGAAAAAAGCTTTAATAAACAATTATAAACAAGTTTGAAGCAAGTAAAAAAATAGAATGTCTCAACAGGAAAATTAAATGCCTCGGAAAAGAATGTAAAATTGATATAACTGCTGTAGAAAACAGTATAGTGCTTCCTCAAAAATTTAGTAACAGCATTACAATACTATCCAGCAATTCCACTTCTGGGTATAAACCCCAAATAACTGAAAGCACAGTCTTGAAGAGATATATTTGTACACCTGTGTTTATAGCAGCAAAATTCACAATAGCTAAAACATGAAGCAACTCAAATGTCCATCAAGAGTTGAATGAATAACCAAAATGTGATGTAGCCATACAATGAAATATTATTCAGCCTTGAAAAGAAGGAAATTATGACATATGCTACAACATGGATGAACCTTGAGAACATTATGTTAAGTGCAATAGCCAGTTACCAAAAAACAAATACCATATGATTCCACTTATACACTTAGAATAGTCAAAATTATAGGAACAGAAGTAGAATGATAGTTGCCAGGGGCTAAGGGCAGAAGGGTTGGGGATTTCTTATTTAATGGGTATGGAGTTTAAATTTTACTAGATGAAAAGAGTTATGAAGATGCATGGTAGTGATAGTTGGACAATATTATGGACACATTTAATAGTACTGAATTACATACTTAAAAATGGTTAAGATGGCAAATTTTATGTCAGATGTATTTTACCACAATAAAAATATTGAAAAAGGGCTCAGAAGGGAAATAAAAGATATATAGAAGACTCAAATAAAAATTTTACATTTAAAAAGGCAATGGTAGAAATAAAAAACTCAATTGATGAAATTAATAGAATAGAAGGGATAGAGGAAAAATATCAGTGAACTGTAAGACACAAAAAGCAGACATTATTCAATCTTAAAAACAAAGAGAAAATATACTAGGGGAAAAAGTGAGCACAGTCTCAGGGACCTATGATACTATAACAAAACACCTAATATTTTTGTCAACAGAGTCCAAGAAGGAGAGACAAAAGAGGGCAGGGCTGAAAGAATACCCAAAGAAATAATGGCTGAGAACTACTTAAATGTGGCAAAAGACATAAACCTACAGGTTCAAAGAACTGAACAAAAACCAAGTATGATAAATTCAAAGAAATTAACAGGAAGCTATATCCTAGTAAAACTCTGAAACCTAATAACAAAGAAAAACATCTTGAAAACAGTGACAGATAAACACTGCCTTATCTATATGGGAAAGCAATTTGAATCAGTCACAGAGATAGAGCAGAGAAACAAGAGAAAAGAGCAAAGCTTACAAG
>VBSM01000529.1:34083958-34138879 GCA_008086735.1 Cheirogaleus medius
AAAAAAAAAAAAAAAAGAAAAAAAAAAGTTTTTTAATGATTTCTCATAATCCTCGGGATAAAGTTCAAACTTCTTAACATAACTTACAAGGCCCCTCTTCATCTGGCTTCTGTATATTTCTTTATCTTTATTTAGCACCACTTTCCTCCCCACTTCTCACTCACCCCCTCCCATAGATCACATCCCAGTTGTACATGGAAGCAGGGCTAAGATTAGGATGAGGCATGTGAGGTGCCAAGGCTGCGAAATTTAATGAGACATTAACTCTTAGGTGCTGATCATGCAATGTGCAACCTTGAGAATAAGTGTTCCTTAAGAGCGAGATGCCTAGGTTGCAAAATTTAAGAGGGCACAGCTTTGCCAAAATAGGATCTTTTTTAAAATTCCAATTAAAGAGATGAGGAAACTGAGATTCAGTGAGTTTAACTTAAAATTGTTCAAGTTTACATAGCTAGGAAGTGATAGATAGAAGATTTGAACTACAGTCCTTTGCTTTTTATATTTTACCATATTGTCTCCCACTTTTTGTTTTTAAAGAAAGAATAATAACAAAATACAATCTCAGGGACAAAACTGAAAATTTCCACACATATTAGTAATGATTCATTAACACTATATTAATTATGGTAGGATAAGGAGGATTTATTTTATTTTTAAACACTAGAAAATTTTTAGTTTACTCCCTTCTCTTTCAAATTATTCCATCTCTCTGTGGGAACTCTGTGATTTTCAGAAGCTCCTTGCTACCTTCCTAGGAAAATGTATTTGTACTCATTTAAAAATAAATTAGTGACTACATATGATACCTCTTGTAAGTTAATACAGATTGCACAACATTAGCTTGTCGATTTTCTCAAAGGGTTTGTCAATTATGCCTGTTATAAAGTCAGAATACACCAACTCCTGGCTATGTTTTCAAAATACATTGCCTTTATTCAAGTCTGAGGGAAGGATTTCGTGAAACCATTCCTTTCATTTGATTAGCAATCGAAGGCCCTGCTATAAGAGCTGTTCTAGTCTGGTGATTGCTTTGAAGGGAGTGTGAGGAATGAGTCCTGCCTATTCTTACACTATGCCAATTAGTCAAAATCCAGAGTCCTGATTATTCACCCAGAAATCAGATAACAAATCAGAGTGTTCAAATGCCCTTTCTCAAATGTGTGCCCAATTCACTCACTTTCAACTACCTTTACAGAAATATAGAGAATCTTCACCTATTTTCAAGAAGTAATCTAAGATGTCATCATATGCCTTACTCTTAAAAAATAATAATACTCAACAGCTTAATGAGTTCATTTCTCATTAGAAACAGTAGCTACCATTTAACTGGTTTAAACATACCTAACCTTCTGACATCATGAAACAGAGAATCTGGAAATGCCAGCCACAGGAAGGCCCAATCCAGTTTATGAACCCCAACCCATCAAAATCCCTTGACCAGTCACTCCATGCTCCTTATAAGTCCTTCCGGTTCTTGGCTCTCCTCAGTTTTCAATGTTTCCTGTCTACCCTCCTCAAATCGTAACCTATCCAGGCCTCTCCCTCTGGCCCATCACCTCCAGCTAACTACTCATTCTTGGTTATGCATTCTCCTATGACTTCAGCATCACCTTCACTTGAAGATGAAGTGAAATCTCACTGCCTCATCCTTAGAAAAATGCCTGAATAAATAATCATCTATTCACATGCCGTAAATGTTCTAAAAATCTGAAGAAAAAAGTACATTTCTCTTATATGCAACCAGAAGTGGAACAGGTATCCTTAACCACAAAACAGTCATCCCATGTATGTGTCCAAAGTTAAGAAATAAAGAAAAAGGTTAGTATGAATACTTTTCTCTCCATTGTGAGCAATAGCTGCTATAATTAAAGCTAATACATAACAATAAAGAAACATTCTTTAGCTATAAGTGTTAGAAAATGCATTAGTCAAATGTGATCAAAGATGCTCAACTCAGTACAGTACCTGGCAAAACAGAAAATTAATTAGATATTCAAGAGTAAACTAGGGTGGGGTGGAGAGGGTAAGGTGGAATTAAAATTTATGAAAATGCTAGTAAGTCCCAGGCATTATGCTAACAGTTTTACTCAGATGATTTCATTGAATTCTTATAACAATCCTAAGAAGTTAAAAAAGTTTAATATGCAACAGTTAACATTTATAGTGTACTTACAATGTACCTGATATTGTGCTAAATATTTTACAGGTATTTTTTTATTCTCATGACAACTATTAATATATAAGGTAGGTATCATTAACATCTTAGTTTCACAAATGAAAAAATTATGGTTTAGAAAAATAACTTTCCCAGTGGGGTCATGCAGCTAGTAATTGGTACAGGTAGGATTTGAACACTGATACTCTGAGTACCAAACCCATGTAATCAAAGGACATATTTAAACAATTAAATGAAGGCACAGACATCAGGAATAATTTCAACCAATGTGTCTAAAACCACAAAAATTAGATTCTTTGTTTTTTTGTATGACTGAAGAAATATAAATCTAAATTAAATGTCTCTAAGCTTCCATATCAGGAATTATGTTATTTTCAAAGATCTGCAATGCTAACTTACAATTTGTTTGAATTTTAAAATTTTCCTATCAATATTTAAGCACTGAAAATCCATATTTAACTCAGGTTAATATTTTGCCAGCTTCAGATCTTTAAAAATAAATATAAATATTAAAGTTTATCTTAGAATCATCTCTCCCCAGAAAACTATTATCTTCCTTTCTATCCTCATGATAACTACTACCCTGCATTTGTTATATATTTCTTATCTACGTATTTTTGTACTTTTATCACATATACTTTTGTATATTAAACTAGTATTTAGCATGCTTTTATAATTAGTTCTAATAGTCAATCTGTAGATTTCTCTTGGATTTTCTATGTAAAAAATAATATCATCTGGAAATAACAAATAGTTTTATTTCTATTTCTAAAGTGCTCATATTTCTTATACTATTTCTTGTATTATATATCCTAGATAAAATTTCAGGTGTGATGTTATATAGATATAGTGGCAGCAGGCATCTTTTCTTGTTCATTTTCTTTTAACAGAAATGTTTCTAAGGTTTTAACAACAATTTGGAGTTTTGATAGGTAATCTATATCTAATTAAATGAAATTCCATTCATATTCAATTCCTCTTTTCTTGAAGATTTAATCATAGTTAATTAATTTTATCATGTATTTTCCTTCATCTATTGAGATGATCATATGGATTTTGCTACTTTAATCTGTTAATGTGGTAAATTACACTAACAGTAATTAAAATAACCTTGAATTTTTTTTGATAAATCCTACTTCTTAGCAATTACTTCTTCTGTACATTGTTGTATTTTTTCTGTACATTGCTGGATTTGGATTATAAATAATTTAGAGTTATACATCAATATTTATAAAGTTTCTATAAATATTCTTTCTAGTATTATCTTTTTCTGCTTTTATTATGAAAGTTTCACTAGCCTCTTTAAATGGGTTGAGATTGTTTTTGTTTTAACTTGCACATAGACTTTTTCACATGTCATAGAACATCATGGTCAAAAGTACAAAATTTTATATCTTGGAGTTTTAAACCTCTTTTTCTTAGTTTCTGTCTGAAAAATTCTGAGTAATAACTCTGATTTACTTTGCTGGAATCAACACAACTGTGCACACCACATGGTTGCACTGGGGAAAAGAGCATTTCTAAGAAGAAAGGAGGAATTCTAGGAAGATAGTACTATATAGATGTACACTACATACATCTTTCAAGTTTATTCTAATATACCATAACTGAAAGGAAAACATAATAAGCATAAGTACCCAACTAAAGGAAAGATAAAGGGATCTGAAAAAAGTTTAACTTAACTTATACTACCTGTATAATTTTGGACCAATTATTTCACCTCTTTGAGCCCCCCTTTCCTCAGCTAGAAGAAAGGAAGAGAAAATAATATATACCTCAAAGGCAGGTGGAGTTGAATGAACTTGCTTATAAGTTTCTTAAGTGGAGACATCTTATCTGTATTCCTCAGTACTCCACACAAAGTAGAAGCTCAGCGATAGGTGAATGAATGACTGCCAGAATGTACAACTCATTTAAGGCATCCAACTCTGTGCCTAATACAGTCCTAGTTACACAATTGAAGGTTAATACTTATTCTGTTTCATATTCTCAAAGAGGAACATAGTAACATTAGTTTCAACTGCTTTAAAAATGGCTCCCACATCAGATATTTTTTAGGCCTTTCCCAAAGGTAAAACCATACCAGTTGTAACTAAAACTCCAAAAACAAATAGCTCTCCTTTCTAGCCCACCCATAGTAAATTACCAAATGGTACAAAGGGAGAGTGTAGGAAAAGGAAGTTAGTTTTAAAACGTCCATCTTCTCCCACTCCTCAAAAAATGGCATAAAAATTGTAAGCAACTAGAAAAGCTGCATTGGCTTTGAAATGCCATATTTGACCTTAGTCCTAGACATACATCAAGTTTCATTTATTTTTTCTAGAAAGAATTATCTTGATTCAAAAAATCACTTAGGAGACTGTGAGTATATGCAAAGAACTAGATGGAAGGCAATGTTTAATAAAATACTAGCAAAACCTTTCCAGAAAGGGCTGGCTTAGGCAAGTTAATTGAATTTCTTGTGAAAGCAAATTTGCTACAAAAGCAGTTGCTATTTATTGAGCACTTTATTGATGGCAGAGTCAGGGTTAAAATCCAGATTTAGGATTACAATTCAGATCTGTCTAATACCAAACCTCATGCATTCTTCAATATGCAACACAGTAGTCCCCCCTTATCCTTGGGGCATATATTCCAACATCCCCAGTGGATGGCTGAAACAGCAGATAGTGCCAAACCCTATGTACATTACGTTTTTTCTTATACACACACACCTATGATAATGTTTAACATATAAATTAGGCATGGCAATATATAAACAAAAACTAACAATAAAATAGAACATTTATAACAATATACTATAATAAAAGTGATGTGAATGCGGCCCCCTCTCTCAAAATATCTTATTGTATTGTTCTCACCCTTCTTCTTGTGATGATGTGAGATGATATAATGCCTATGTGATAAGATCAAGTGAAATGAATGATGTAGGCATTGTGACACAGCAATAGGCTATTATTGACCTTTTGACAATATGTCAGAAGGAGAATCATCTGCTTTGGGTGATCCTGGATCATACAGCCATGGCAATGTTGATGGTTGGATGTCTAGAACAGACAATGTTGATGACTTACAGGCAGGTAGCACATACAGCGTGGATACACTGGACAAATGGGTGAATTCATGCCCCAGGCAGGACAGAGCAAGATGGCATGACATTTCACCACACTAGTCAGAATGGTGCCCAATTTAAAACTTATAAACTGTTTATTTCTGGAATTTTCCACTTAATATATCTGAAGCACAATTTATCATGGGTAACTGAAACTGTGAAAATCAAAATTGAGGATAAGGGGGGGACCACTGTGTTACTTTCTAATCAAAACCACTCTGAAATTCACTAAAGGACTTTATTATGATTGTGTCCATGCTCATTTTTACCACATGCAGGTTTATTCCCTGTACTAATAGGACTCCAAGACCTCATCTGTATGAGTGACCCTAAGTGGGTATATTATAGAAGGTTCTCAAGGTAGAAAGAGCTGTTAAGTTGGGCCAACATACCTCAAGGGATTCAGTAGCTATTATCCATCTCTATTTCCCTGCCAGTTAGTTTGAATGAACTATGGAAATAAAGAGCAGAGCCCCAGTGCCCTGGAGGGTTAGAAGACCAGGTAATTTTTTTTGAGCACTTAGTATGTATCAGCCTTTATACTAAACACTTTATACAGTCAATGCTCACCACAGTTTTTTGAAATAGTTAGTGTGTGTGTGTGTGTGTGTGTGTGTGTGTGTATAATTTAGAATGTGGAGCCAGGATTCTCTCAGAAAGTGCCATTTCACTAATACCTGAAAGATGAGTGAGAACAACAGACAAAATAAGGGGGAGTGAGAAAGCTTTTCAGATAAAAGAAACAGCATGCACAAAATCCCTGAGTCAGGAGGCAGGAGGGGGCATTTCATGAAGTAAGAAGGCCAGGGTAAGTATAGCACAAGAGAAGGGAAAGAATGGTATGAGAGGAAACAAACATGGGCAGGGGCTCCCTCTTGCAAGATCTTCCTAAATATTAGTCACTGGGCTCTAGCTTCATGACTTTGGAGATATCTTTGTATCATATGAACAAATACCTTAAAAACCCTATTTTATTTTTCTTTAGCAAATCAATAAAGTTTATTTACAAAATGCTAGACTGCCACAGCTCTTTTTTAAAAACCCAAGGAAAGGGGTTTGTATACATGCTGCTCTCAGGGTTTTAAAAGGGGAGGTAACAACACCCTCTGATGGCAGCAAGGATCAGAGGAAGGGGACTAGGAAGGTAAAGATAAGACTTTGGAAAACAAGGTCACCAGTCTAGCCCATCTCCCTTCCTTCTAGAGCTTACTCTGTTCTAACCTTTGTTCTTATAGAACAGTTTAGGGTATATTTTAATTAAGGGAATTCATTTTCTCATAACCCTTATCCAAATCTTAAGAATAGAATCCACAGAAGCCCATATTAAACTCCCAGTGGTAAGAGACACAACAGGGTATATGAGCTATGGTTTTTGACTCTGTAGGTCTATTCTTGGCTTCATCATTAACATGGTGAATATCTTTGCTTTGAGATTTTTAGTACAACCTTAATATACTTTAATTGTCATTTTTGTGGTATGAATCGTCTTATTAAAATATAATTTTCAAGGAGTTAAATTTATTTACTTAATTAGAGGTCTATTGTCTCCTCAATATGCACATTCTCCAAAGTCAACTCACATCTGCAAATGGGTGGTGTGGGGGTGGAGAGAATATACCCCTTAGCATAATAATGTCTAATTACGGGGTTGCATTAGTGCACACAGTACCTGTAGTCACATAAAATTTTATCTAGCAACAAGAAATTCTCTGCTGATTTTTCAACACTAAAGACCTTAAAGCATGAATGTCAGAATAAACCATGGTTGTCTCTGCCCCATGTATGAGATCTTTGATTTTGGAAGGAAAAAACAGGATTGGAGATTCTGATGTCACTATTTTGATTAGTAATAATGTATAAAGATTTCCAGAAATAACAGTAATTATAACCATAGTAAAAATCATGACAATAATATACAATGATAGAGGGTTTAATGGTTTTTAAATGCTTTTCATAGAAACATTTTCCTTTGATCTTCGAAATGATAAATAAAAAACAGGGCAGGAATTTTTAATCCTACTTTATGAATAAAGAAATTAAGGATCAAAAATGTTCACATTTTGGGGAGTATGTGGGAATGCCCACAAGGAATCAGAGGAAAATCTGTTAAGAATGCTTTTCCTACACTTTCCCATAAGAAAATCCATAAGACCTTGGGAAAACATTAATACTCTCTAGCCTCAATTTTTCTTCTATAAAATGGTCTATATTATAGGATATGAACATATAAAAGAGAACAAGACACTGTATTTCACTAGAGGGAAGAACTAGTGTGGATAAAACAGGGCCTGGGCCTCCCACAGGCACTTGTACACAGGACAAAGATTGCTGCCAGGCCAACACTTAGAAAATGTAAAGGTCTGTTCCACTGAGATCCTTTAAGAAGATAAAGAAGATCTTTAAGAAGATCTTCTGCATCAAGAATAAGATAGCATGGGAGTATAAAATTAAAGCATACACATCAAACCAAAATAAATCCTAAGAGATTCTCAGCTCTGCTACTTGGGAGCCATTTGATATTGGGTCTTTTAAAAAATTTAATTATTTATTTTTGATTGACAAAAATATTATATATATTTATCATGTACAACATGATGTTTTGAAATATGTATATATGGTGGAATGACGAAAGAGAGCTAATTAACAAGCACAGTCTCACATATTTATTTTTTGTGGTGAAAACACTTAAAATCTACTCTCTTAGTAATTTTCATGAATATAATACATTGTTATTAACTATGGTGACCATGTTGTACAATAGATCACTTGAATTTATTCCTCCTTGCTAATTGAAATTTTGTATTTTTTGACCAATATCTACCTCCCCCCAACTCAGCCCCACTATTCTGACTTGTTATTTCTATGACTCCAACTTATTTGGACTCCACATGTAAGTGAGATCATGGGATATTTGCCTTTCTGTGCCTGGATTATTTTACTTTATATAATCTCCTCCAGATTCATCCATGCTGTTGCAAATAACTGTATTTTCTTTTAAGGGTTAATAGTATTACATTGTGTATATGTACCACATTTTTTTTATTCATGCATTCTCTGATGGACACTTAGATTAATTCTATATCTTGGCTACTATGAAAAATGCCACAATGAACGTGGGAGTGTAGATATCTTCTTGACATACTGATTTTATTTCCTTTGCATATATACCCAGAAGTGACAGTGGTGGATCATACAGTAGTTGTATTTTTCATTTTTTGAGAAGCCTCCATACTGTTTTCAATGATGGCCATGCTAATTTACATTCTCACCAACAGTGTGCAAGGGTTCCCTTTTCTACACAACCTCATCAAAACTTGTTATCTTTTATCTTTGTGATAACAGCCATTCTAACAGGTGTGACAAGATATTTCATAGTGGCTTTAATTTGCATGTCTCTGATGTTTACTGGTGTCGAGCATTTTTTTCTTATATAGCTGTTGGCCATTTGTATGTCTTCTTTTGAGAATTTTCTATTCAGGTCCTTTGCTCATTTTTTTATTTGGGTTTTTTATTGTTGCTATTGAGTTGTTTGAATTCCATATGTATTTTGGATATTAACCTCTTATCAAATGTATGATTTGCAAATATTTTCTCTTATTCCATAGGCTCTCTTCATACTATTCGTTGTTTTCTTTGCAGTACAGAAGCTTTTTATTTTGATGCAATCCCATTTGTCTATAAATATATACACACTCAACATTGGAGCACTCAGATTCATAAAGCAAATGTTACTAGATCTGAAGAGAGAGACTCCAATACAGTAATAGTGGGGGACTTCAACATCCCACTCTTAGCATTAGATCATCTAGACAGAAAATCAACAAAGAAACATCATATGTAAATTGGACTTTAGATCATATGGACCTAACAGAAATTTACAAAACATCTTACCCAACAGTTGAAGGATACAAATTCTTCTTTTTTATTTGTACAAATTTATGGGGTACATGTGTAATTTTGTTACAGTCATAACTTGCATGCTGATTAAGATAAAGCTTTTAGGGTATCCATCACCCAAATGACATACATTGTACCCATTAAGTAATTTATCATCATCCACCCTCCTCACACTTCCAAGTCTGAATATACCAGAAACTCAAAGACCTCAACAATTTAAAAAACCAAATAATCCCTTTAAATAGTGGGCAAAGAACATGAACAGACAGTTCTCAAAAGAAGATGTACAAATGGCCAACAGGTATATGAAAAATCTTCAACATCGCTAATCATCAGAGAAATGCAAATCAAAACCACAATGAGATGTCATCTTGCCCAAGTTAAAATGGCTATTATTAAAAAGAAAAAAAGTAACAGATGCTGGCTAGGATGTGCAGAAAAAGGAACTCTAATACACTGTTGGTGGGAATATAAATTAGTACAACCCCTAAGGAAAACAGTATAGAGATTTGTAAAAAAAAAAAAAAAAAACTAAAAATGGACTACCATTCAATCCCACTGCTGGGTATATATCTAGAAGAAGGGCATTCAGCATATCAAAAACATATCTGCACTCACATGTTTACTGCAGCACTATTCATAATAGCCAATATATAGAATCAAACTAAGCGGCCATCAATAGATGAATGGGTAAAGAAAATGTGGCATACATACATAATGGAATACTATTCAGCTATATAAAAGAATAAAATCCTACCATTTGCAGAAACATGGATGGAACTGGAAGTCATTATGTAAAGTAAAATAAGCCAGGCACAGAAAGACAAATTTGGTATGTTCTTACTCATATATGTAAGCTAAAAAATTGATCTCATAAAGGTAGAGAATAGAATGATAGATACTAGAGGCTGGGAAGAGTGGGTTGGTTGGGGGGGGCTGAAGAAAGTGAATTTAACTGGCCCAAACATACAGCCAGATGAATGGTCTAAGTTCTATTGTTTGACGACAGAGTGACTATAGTTAACAATATATCATATATTTCGAAGTAGCCAGAGAGAGGACTTGAATTGTTACCATCACATAGAAATGATAAACACTCAATGTGATAGTCACCCAAATATTCTGACTTGACTGTTACACATTCTATGCATGTAAAAGTATATCACATATAACCAAAAAATGCAAAATATTATGTATAAAGAAAAAAATTAAAAAATTAAAAAATAACATGTTCCAGAGTAATTGAAGGGAAATGCTTTATAAAAACTGACCTAGACATAATATATCTTAATATGTAAGCACTATATATATTTTTTTCTTTATATATTTAGGTGCTCCAATGTTAGTGTATATATGTATTTACAATTGTAACATTCTCTTGATGAATTTATCTCTTTACCATGATATAATGACTTGTCTCTTTTATAGCTTTTAATTTAACTTAAACTTATTTTATCTGATAAAAGTATAGCTACCCCTCCTCTCTTTGGGTTTCCAAAGATATTGCATGGAATATCTTTATTCATCCCTTCACTTTCAGCCTACGTGTGTCCTTAACATGAAGTGAATCTCTTTTAGGCGGTATATAGTTGGGTCTTTGTTTCTTTTCTTTATCCATTCCTCTACTTTATGTCTTTTCATTGAAGAATTTAATCCATTCACATTCAAGGTAATTATTGATAGGTAACAACTTACTACTGCCATTTTGTTCATTGTTGTCTAGTTTTTTTTGTAGATCTTTTGTTTCTGGTTTTTTTTTACAGTTTTAAATTTTTTAATTTTTTTACTTCAACATATTAATGGGGGTAAATGTTTAGATTACATAAACATTTAAAATTATCATAATGTATCTCTGTCAGGGATATGATAAGGAAAGAATGAATCAGTACATGTGTAATATCTACTAAAGGGGTTGGCAAATTTTTCCTGTAAAGCACCAGATAGCAAATATTTTAGGCTTTCTGGGTCAGAAGGCAAAATCAAGGATATTATATAGTTACTTATGTTAAAAGAAAAAAACACACAGGTTTTATTGGCAAAATGTAAAATGTAATATCAAATTGAGTTTTGGTTTCTGTAATACAAGTATAGTAATAAAAAGAATAGAATTTGGTGGGGGATAATATTTCACTTAATTTGGGTTCAAAATCAGGGTTGTCTATCAGCAAATTGATTGCAAAGTCCAGTTATAAAAAGTATTTTTACTCACAGGCCATACAAAACAGGCTGGATTTGACCTGGGACCCATAGTTTGCCAACCTCTAGTCTATTTCATTGAGAGCTCCCAATCAACCACACATCCCCATATTCATACCTTTTTGTAGTCCTCTTTCCTTCAATCTAAACTGGCTCTATAATGGACTTTTAATTAACAGAATGCAGCAAAAGTGGTGCTCTGTCAGCTCTAGACCTGAGTCTTAAGAAGGCCTGCTAGCTTGCAATCTGCAACCTTGGGTGCCCTAAGCCACCCTGTAAAAAGTCCAGCTACTCTAATGGAAAGATCACATGAAAAAGTGACATTAAGAGGGAGAGACTCTGAGACAAGAGGGAGAGAGAGAAAATTTCAGCCATACCAGCATCCCAGCTGAGGCTATTTCTCAGTTATTAGTCAAGACCAACTAACTATAGGTAAACCACATTGGATATTCCAGCCCTGGCTATATCTGAGACCTTCACACAGCCACATGAAAGAGCCCAATTGGGACCCGAAGAAGTTCCCAGTTGAACCTAGTCAATCTCATGAACATAGTCACAAGAGATAATAAAAGAAAATAAGTCTACCAATTTACACTCCTATTAAGAATGTAAGATAGTTCTATTGTTCTGCAACTTTATTAACACTTAGTATTTTCAGTCTTTTTTTTACTCCGGTGAGTTGGTGAAGCTAAAGCATTTTCAATTATTTCTACCCTAGTCACCAAGACTCAAAGAATATTTTCCCTAAACCTAGAGTTAGAAGCTGGAAGAAATTCCAATGAGAATTCAGGTACTTCTGGGAGGAAAACACTGATAAATGTATTTAAGTTCTTGGCCATTAAATATTTTATTTTAATATGACAGACAGGTCTTAATCAAACACCATCAAAATGAATCTACTCCAAAAAAGGCCATACTTCCATAATAAATAGTACAAAATAAAAATAAATAAATAAATATGTATATCTTAAAAGGAGTCTTTCATTGTTAGATATAGATTTAATGATTTAATCCTTATAACTAATGATGACTTTAAGAATAAACATGAGATATACTATAAGGATACAGAATTTTAGTACTTTATCAGTTCATGTCAACAACCAAAAGCCAGGAGATATGAATTTCAGAATGGCTCTGCCACTAAATAGCAGTTGCTCTTAAAGCAAGTCATTTTTCTTCTTGGCTTTGACTTAGTAATCTATCAAATGGAGATGATAGTAGCCTTTGTAACTTCACATAGTTTATCATTCAATCAATAAATATTTTCTGACTACCTATTATGGGCATGTGCTGGGAATAAAATGGCAATTAAAAACCGACATAACCTCCATACTCATGGTGTATATAGTCTAGTATAAACATTAATCCAAGTTTAAACAATTAAAAATTCAATAAATAATAGTTTAATAAATAACTATTGAACATTTAATAAAATATAAAATTAAGTTGTGAGCATCAGAATTACAGAATCAGAACCTCATAATTAACAGATACCTTAGAGGTCATCTAATATAATCTCCAATCTCTTCTTCAAAGATATACAAATTATGAAAGGATGTTTTTTGAAAAGTGAAAAGTTACAGATAATGAAAAGTGACAACATTACTATTACATAATTTCAGAAAGATAACTAGATGTACTTCTGTTCCAGCATTTGCAATTAGAAACTATACATAGCTTGGGCCCAGTATCTTTGACCTTCAATTTTACTCATAGTAGAAAAATTAATAGTGATATCTCATTAACTAAAATAAGAGGCTCTGATCATGAAAGTGATAGACTGAGGGCCCAGGTGGAGTGCCAGAGAGAAGTTCAGAAGAGAAATACATTTTATTGGCCCACAATGAGAGAAGCATCTAGGTCTCTTAGAAAATAGTTATGTTTAGAGCTGGCTTGGACCCCTGACCTCGTTTGGCTTATTAGGTCAGTTACTTTGAGCATGTCTCCTGTTCTTGTTGTGTCTGAATTTCCTCATCTGTAAACTGAAGAGGTTAGCCAGATAACATATTATGGGCTTTGACTTTCCACCACAGCTAGTGGATCATATGGTATCTCTTTTCCTTAGTCAACAGTGTTCACATCAGTGAAGAAGAAAGTTAGATAGATATGGGCTCAAATCCCTGCAATCTTCTAACTATGTAACTTTAGGCAAATCACTTATTCTCTTAAACCTAAAATCATCTTCATCTGTAATATGAGAATAATAATGACTATCTCATATGATTGTTGTGAATATTAAAAGAAATGAGGTATAAAAAGTAGCAAACATGGCATATAAACAGTTTCTTTCCTTTCTCCTTGGTCTGGGGATCATGGTACTAGTCACAGGCAATCTCAAGCTTCTGATGATGTGATTACTTAACACAGCAGTTACTGTATGCCCAAACCCAGTGCTTCTGCTAAGATGTGAGGATGACAGAAAAAATAAAGACATGGCCCCTGCTCAAAGTACTTATGATCCGGTAGGGAATATAGGCCAGATACGCAAACACCCCAAACACAAGGCCAAGAAGATACATATACCATACCTTAAGCATGGTATACCAAACTGTGCTAGTATTCAAATGGGAGGAGAACACACTTCAGGATGAGATGGGGGCAGTGGGGATGATCAAAGAAGGCTTACTGGAGAGGCTGCTCTTGAAAGAGAGCTGAAGGATGAGTTGGATTTGACAGCAAGAGATATAATGAGAAGCATTCAAGGTGAAGAATAAACATACATAAAGTCAAGGAGGTAGGAAAGTGTGGGACAGATCAAGTTTAGCTAGAGGATAACTCCTTTATTTATTTACTTATTTATTTATCAATCAAAATATTAAGGGGCACAAATGCTTGTTACATGGATAGTTTTTGTAATGCTTGAGTCAGAACTATTAGTGTACCCATCACCCAAAGAGGGTTCACTGTACCTGTTGGGTAAGTTTTTGTCCCTCGCTTCCTCCCCATACCTCCTGCTTGATGTCTGATAACTTTTACTTCTTTCTGCACACAAGTGTGTCCATTGGCTAGTTCCAATTTATTACAGCATACAGGTGGTATTTGTTTTTCCATTCTTGAGATATTTCCCTTAGAATAATGGTCTCCAGTTCTAACCAAATTGCTACAAAAGACATCAATTCATCCTTTTTATGGCTGAGTAGTACTCCATGGAATACATATACCACATTTCGTTAATCCATTTATGAACTGATGAGCAATTGGCTTGATTCTACATCTTTGCAATTGTGAATTGTGCTGCAATAAACATTTAGTGCAGGTGTCTTTTTGGAAAATGACTTCTTTTCCTTTGGGTAGATACCCAGTAGTGGGATTACTGCATCAAATGGTAGGTCTACTTTTGGTTCTTTGCTGGAATCTCCATACTGTTGTTTTTGTTTTTGTTTTCATAAAGGTAGTACTAATTCACAGTCCCACCAGCATGTATAAGGATTCCTTTCTCTCTGCATCCACACCAGCATCTATTGCTTTTGGACTTTTTAATAAAAGCCATTCTAACAGGGGTAAATTGATATTTGATTGTGGTATTAATTTGCATTTCCCTGATGATTAGTGGCACTGAACATTTTTTCATGTGTGTCAGGGTCTGTATTAGGCATTTACATGCATTATTTTATATAAAATATAAAATAATTTTATATATTTTATAAAATAATTTTATATAAAATAAATTGCCAGGTGAGGCAAGTTTTATTCTCCTCAGTTTTTAGATACTTAAAAAGATAAATTATCTTCTCAAAAGTTTTTACAGTTATTTAATGACAGATACGGGTTATAAAAACACATATCTGCTACTTCAAAGACCACTCTTTCTAATACAGCTAGAAATAAGGACTGTGTTGACACCAGAGAGCCCCCTAAACGCCAAAGTGAAAAGTTTACATTTTGAATTTAAAAAGAAATTGGAAGCCACTGAGGTTTATGAGCAGGAATATGACATGGATTAAGATTCTATTACCTAAGAAAATATAGTAAAGGATAATGTTTAAAAGCTTAGAATTTGTAGCTAAACTACCTGGTTTGAATCCTTGTTCAGCCACTTATTAGCTATATGGTCTTGGAGCAAGTTACCTAATTTTTCTGTCCCTTAGTTTCCTTATCCATGAAATATGGGTAACAATAGTACTTAACATACAGTTGTAGGGAGAATTAAATTTACTAATACATATGAAATGCTAGAATACTTTCTGGCATATAACAAGCACACACTAAATGTTAGCTGCTGCTGTTGCTTCTACCGCTATTGTTATTACTGCTTCAAAGACCAAAGAAAGAAACTGTTAGTGCTGAATTCTTGTATCCCAATCTGGGGATTCATCTTTCTTCTACTCAGGGATGGGCAAAAGGTTAATTGTGTATTGTCAATGAAGGCAAGGCTTGCTTTGTGAGTTAACAGTAACAATAAGAATCTAGGAAGAATGTTTAATCTAATTAAGAAAGTAAGTATCTTAGGTATTCTCCCCATAGCATCATCCTCTAGCTCCTATCCATAAGATAATTAGAACTTGAGTCCTCTTGGATGGGGTCCAAATCTGCCATTTTAGCTGATGGAAGATTAGGAAATGCATTGGGGAGAAAATATCAAGTCAGAAGATTTGGATTCCAATCCCAAACCTGCTACTGACTCATAACCATGAATGGATGACTCTCCCTTAATAATCCTCAACTGTAAATAAAGAGTGAGGTTTACCCTCCAAATGGATCATCTTGAAAATTAAATAAGATATGGGATATGCAAAACTTCTTGGTTTGCATAGTGCTATGCACATAGTAGGTACTCAAAACACTGTTGAATAAAGTGCCTATTATATTTGAGAAGTGTATCCAGGAGCAGAGAAAAAGTTTAAACAGGTGGTGTAGTTCTGCATTTCAGCCTTGGAGAAAATAAGAAGCTCTATATTGAAACTATCCATAAAATGTGCAGGATGAAACTTGGTATCATAGAAAGAGTCTCAGTTTCAAGGTGAAGTAGAACTAGGTTCAAATGCTAGCTGAAATATTTATTATTAATATCTATGAGATCTTGAACCAACTATTTGAGCCTCTATCTTTTCAAATATAAAATCAGACTATTAATATTCACCTCATAGGCTGACTGAGAATTAAAGTAAAAAATTTGTCCTAACACTATGTCTGACTCAATGGTGACACTCAGCAGACATTACTACTACTACAGCCACTACTATTAATAATAAGAATGACAGTTAACTTGCAGTGAATGACAACTGCCAGGTACTATATTAAATACTCTTGCACAAATTATCTCATTTGATATTTATTAATTTAATAAATTAATAAGACTAATTCTACAATTCTCCCCAGATTTTACTGATTAGGAAGCAGGCACAGAGCATTTAATCTCATCCTAGGTCATAGGGTTAGAGAGTGATTTATAAAAATGTAGTGAGGATATTACTATATATATTTTTTTCTCCTCCATAAGTTGGATTTTCTAAAAACAAACAAATAAAAAAAAACTTGTATAAGATTCCAAACCACTTTCCCTCCCATTATCTCATTTCATCTTATCCTTAAAGAAACTTTGACCATGGATAATTATCCCCATTTTACAAATGGGAAAATAGAAACTTGAATAAAATAAATGACTTATTCAATGTCACACAAATAGCAGTGACACCACAGCCTCTGTCATGTGGCTGAACTGGAAAGTGAAACCATACCTTCAAACTCCAAATTCAGTGTTCTTTCCAGTAGAAAACTGAATTTCCTACATAACACTCCAGAATGGAGGTTTCTCCTTAATTCAGACTTCTCTCATATTAAGCCACTATCATTAATTAATTACTGATGTTTTGTTATTACTAATTATTTCTGAAATGTATGTATTGGGATGGTCTATGAATCAAGTGCCAGTGAATTCATCTGGAGGAGCCTTTTCCCTGGGCTTACAGAGCCTGTGCTCATCTAGTTCATAGATGAGGCTTCCAATCTCTTACTATTTGGCATTTAGTCTTCCCCTATGTACCAACATGGATTAAAACTAGAGGGAGGTTACATTACTCATTAGTGTGAACCAGCATTTCAATATCAATAATTAAAACATTATGTAAAGAAGAGATACCTTCAGTAAAAAAGAAGGTTCTAATTTTTTAACTACTAAAATTGTAGTCCACCTTCAACAAGGGATGCACATTTGCATCAGACAGGCCAGAGTTAGTAACCTGGGCTGATTACTGTGTAACCATAAACAACTTACTGTACTCTGTTAAACCTCAGATTCTTTAAATAGCAAAATGCAGGTAAAGATTCTGATACACAGCAGGTCCTTATCTCATAGTAGCTCTTACATCAACAGGGAAATAGGGGAGTCTATTTAACATAATCACACTGGCTAAACACTGTTTCTCCCACGGAAACGTAAAAGCTTTAAGAAATTTCTCCACTTTGATAGTACTTTACAACTCTCCTTATCTATTATCTATTTTATCTTCACAACAATTCTATGAGGACATACTATCCTCATTTCATAACTATTAATAAAAAAGCTGAGCTTCATGGATGGTCAAAGACTTTCAAAGTTCACTGTATTTGTCAGAAAAGAACAGCTTAATGCTAAAGATAACATACCCCAAAATCTCAGTGTCCTAACATATAAAGTTTATTTCTTGCTCATGTAAAATCCTGCTAGATCTCAGAGCAACTGGCCTCTCATGGGTGACTCCTGTGGCTACTAACAAGAGCTGCAAGGTTGTGCAGGGGCTTTTACCTAACTCAGCCTGGATGTGACAAATGTCATTTCTCCTCCTAGTCCACTGACTAGAACCAGTCTCATAGCCCCACCAACTACAAGAGAGCTGGGCAGTATGGTTTTCCAAGGCCTCAGTAAGAAGAGTGGAACCAGTTATCAGACAGCACGAATAAAGGCTACCAAAGTCACATATATAGGAAATGGTGAAGCTGGAGTTTGAACTCAATGTGTCTATTCTCTGCTTTCAATATTATTTGTTATTCTACAAAAGTGTTTTTCACATTGTGAAAGGTTTATCGTTTTATAAAAGACAAAAATAAAAAAAGTTCTCAAAGTTGTTGAGGTTTGTTCTGTACCTCTTCACACTGCTAAGTAATTATCTATATTGTTTCTCTGCACTGGCTAGTTGGATAAAAAGCTAATAGACATTTATTGAGATACACTGGCTATAGCTTTGAAGAAAATAGACAGCTCACACAGTGGATGATAAACTTTCAGTGAAACAAGCTAGCAGAAATTAAGGTAAATTCAGAGCCTGCATACCTACTGATTGATTGTGATGTCTTCCTCTTCTACAACTTTTCCCGTGTTTACACAAAGAAACATTCCCTTCATTAAAGATAAAGATATTTCAAAGTCTTCTTTATGATGAATGATTTACATTTTCTTCTTAATTTGTAGGTATCACTATAAATGCCTGTTTCGATTACTTTTCAACTTTTCTTGCCATCTTGTGTCAATTGACTGCTTGACTGATGAATTTATTACTTAGTAAAAATGTCTTAACTACTTGCTACAGCAAGTAGACACTGTGGCAGGCCTAGGCAGAGTTGCTACATACAGTTAGTTATACAGAGTATGCCTTGTGCAAGGACTCCTATTATGGACTAAGACGAGGCTCAATAGAAGGAGTATGTTTTTCTAACTCACACAAAAGTTCATTAGGAGCTAGCTGGAGCCCTGATGCTAAGATACAGAAATGGATATGACAATATCCTTATCTCCAAGGACCTCACAATGTCATAGAGAGAGTATACAAATAAGCATGCAATTATACTATAGGTTCATCAATGATATTATAAAGGAAAGTTCAAGGTGCTATGAGAGTACATAAGAGGGGCAGCTAACCCAGCCTGGAATATCAGGGGAGGTTCTCCAAAGGAGGTAGCAACTAAATTGAGTCCAAAAATAAGTAGGTGTTAAAGGAATACTTTTAGATAAAGAAGAGATATGTTGTCCCCCAGAGAAAGAATAATTTCAGAAAAAGAACAGAGGAAAGAAATACCATTGCATGTGAGGGGAAACAACTACATTGCTGTTGGATAAAATTTGAGGTTAGGATCTAAGAGATAAGGTGGGAAAGGAAAAGAAGAAATCAGGTATAGATGTTGAAGGATCTGCCAAACTACGGAGATTGTTTTTTACATGGGGTGGAAAATGGGGAGCCATTTTGAGAGATAAAGCAGGAGAAGATACATGATTCAACTTGCATTTTATAAAGATCCTTCTAATGTGGGGATGAGGGAAGTGCTGTGTCTAGGACTTTCATATAACATCATTAGAGGTGTTTCAAGGAATTATTTGTTAAGTTATCCAATTTGGATTTTCAAAGCAGAGAGGAAAAAAATGATATCCTTAGAAAGATTCCTATGCCTCTCACTTTGCTAGGCATAGATGCCGAGTAGACAGACATCCTATCAGTGATGTGGATCTCTTTTCTGAATGATTTTATAAAGCCGAAGCTTGTTTCATATAATAAAAATGATAATCGAAACATAAATTTAAATATAATAGGCCATATTTCAACAGATTCCATTTACATTACTCCTGCACAAGGAATTATTTATGACGGTGCATGTACACCTAATCTTGATATTGTGAAGGTGACCCAGGCTTGCTGGGTGGGGAAGGCAGCTGAGCCAGTGAAAGCATTTACACATTACCTCAAGTGTGTATTACAAAGCTCATCTTTGCATGAAGGGCAATTTGGACCATGAAGAAGCAAAAGACTAAATTGAGGACAATGAGAGTATTGAACTAACATAGCTAATACCAATCCCAAATTCCATTCTTAAAGGAAAACACACTTGAAGAGGGGAAATTAATATGAATTCTACAACTCTTTGGAGGTTTAGGCAAAAAAAAAAAATCTGTATCACCATACAAGATGTGGGCATTCCTCCTAGTCTTAGTAATGTGGTAATAAGACATGGTATTTAAAAGCTGAATTTTCACTTGACACCATAATGTCTTACTCTTTTTCCTACTCCCAAGGTTTTTGCTCAAAGGATCATGAGTTCAGTGAAAAGAGAATGAGGTTCAAAGGAGCATGAAGACAAAAGAGAATGAGGGAGGACATTCATTTAATACACATGTATAAAGCTCTTACTATAAGCCAGGCACTGTACTGGGAGCTTTCAGAAGTGCTGTCTTAGATAATGAGGAAAGTATTACTACCCCTATTTTACAGATAATGAAACTGAGGCAAGTAGAGCTTAAGACTTGGACTTGATACAAAGCCAATGTATAGTTTCTCCTCAAGCACATAGTATTCCTTTAAAAAAAGAGAGAGAGAAAAAAAGAAAAAGGAGACTCAAATTTGTTAGAAATATTCAATATAATAACATTTTAATGATTTCTGGGAGCATTTATAACCATAAATATATATGCACTATTTTAAAAATCAAATGTACCATGGGAAACTGTTGCCATCTTTCTTACCAACCTAGTATTGAATCAGACTAAATTATGTTAACACTTCACTATTACAAACTCTGCTCCTTTCTCAATAATCTACTTACCTTTGTTGTTGTACACTGAGTCATATTATTTGTTCATTCATTCACTCATTCTACAGCTATTTACTTGGTGCCTATCATTTGCTAAACTCAGTCCACAGACTCAAGTATAATGGGACTTCACTCCTGTTCTCAAAAGATTCACATTTTACAAGGGAAACCACACAATTAAACAGAAAATTAGAACACACTGTGATAAGTACTATGATATAAGGATGTTCAGGGGATTGTGTATCATAGGCAGGTTAAATTCATTCAGTCAGGAGGCTAACGCATCAGAGAAAACCCAAGGCCTAACTATATAAAAATCTTGATATCCAAAACAATTTCGAACAGGTTTTCTTCATCCCAATCTTCCCATGGACAGTTTCTCCTTAAGACCTTTGACTCCATGATCCCAAACCTTCATTCATTCTCTCAATCAATATTTACTGAACATCTACAGTGTGCCACACCTTGTGCTATGCACTGAAATTACAAAGTTGAATTAAGACAAAAATGTTCCTTGCTCTCATGACTTTACAATCTGATAAAAAAAATTTACTGTAGCCTTTGAAAAGATTGCTAAACTGTGTAACATCACTATCAGTAAACAACTTGACTTTTGTACACCCTTGCAGGGTGACTTTGGACAAATCATTTCGCCTCTCTATCCTTAACTTCCTCATCAGTGAAATGAAAATAATAATAGTTGCCTTATTCATTTCACAAGATTATTTTCAAGGTCATATTACACAATGAATGAAAAAGCACTTTGAAAACTATAAAGTGATATAAAACTATAATGAATTTTATTTGTCATTCATTCTCATGATTAAAAGAAGGCCCTGATTTAATTAAATTATGAAACATATATTTTAAAACAAATGCAATTGTATTACTTTTTAATATTTGCAATAACTAAAAGTAGGTCAATAAACTACCACTTGGTAAAGATCATTTGGTGGCTCACTTAAAGGCACAGTTATAAAGTGTTCATACTGATTTGTACAAGGAGATCCTTCTGAACTATTCAAAAGCTGTCAAGTCAATTAATAATCCCTCTTACAAAGAGGCTTATGTAATTATTTGCTTCACTAAGGACAAGTTTGCAGAGAAAATGTAAACATTAGCCCAAGTTATTTCAATTTTAATATTAATTGAAATTCTATTAATGAATTTCTACTATTTTGAAATTGGAGGAAGGCAATGATATACCATAGCAGAAATAAAACAGAATTTGTTATCAGAATACCAAACCTGATTTATGGCTATGCCATTTGATGCCTATCTGATTTGGGTGAGTTTCTTAAATGATATTAGTTTTCTAATCTCTAAAATACAAGATATAAGCATAGACATGTGACAAGTTCATTGTGAGAATTAAGTGAGATAGAACATCTTGAAAGTGCTTTCCTTTTAATCTGTAAAGCAATTTAAAGATGTTAACTGATATTAATATTATCATTTTATTATATTTAGTACTTTATTACTAAAAGATGTTAAAAGGTCTACTTTTCCTTGATATCTGAGTTCATTTTGTTTTATAGGTGAAAAAAATGGAGATCAAGAAGCATAAGACTAAGAAATAGCACAAGACTAGAAACTAGAAAATATAAATTATAGTAATTCTAATATTGTTTTTGCCACCAGTGGTTTTGAAGCTCTATGCACTACTAGGCAATCATTTACCTTTTCTATATCTTAGATTCCATTTTGAAAACTGAGGCAAACACTCTACCTAGATCACTGTATAGGCTCAAAAACACAATGTGATAAGGAGCAACTCTGGTTTCCCCAAAATGTTTTTTTAGCTCCAAGTCAGATAAACAGTCCAAAAGGAATTCATCAATCCAAAGAAGAGTATGAAAACTACCGTGTTTCCCTGAAAATAAGACAGGGTCTTATATTTATTTTTCCTCAAGAAGACAACCTCGGGCTTATTTTCAGGGGATGTGTTATTTTCCCCTCAAAGCCTCAGCTTGCAGCACGCACAGGATGGCCGGGACCTGACAGAGGGAGTCGACCTTGTTGGTGGGGCTTCCCGCACCTTTCCGGTCACCTCTGGGATAGTAGCTGTCACGATGGGGCAGATGAGAAGGGCTGCTAGTCTTCTTTACCGCTCTGTGACGAAATGTATGGGTTGTGCAGATACGCTGCGTAGCCATACCCATCACTAGATCTTATTTTCGGTGTAGGGCTTATATTGTGCAATGCTTAGACATCCTGCTAGGGCTTATTTTATGGGTAGGTCTTATTTTCGGGGAAACACGGTAGGTGATTCTATGAAGCTGAGCTTGGTGTAGACTAAGAAGACTAAAAATGGAAAGTAGTGAGTGAGGCCCAGAGTGCTGAAGAGCAGACAGTTTCAGAAGTTATATTGTTTTTGTTATTTTTGATTTTTAATCTAGTCTCTTTGGATGTCAGTGTGGGACAGTGAACAGCGGAGAGCAGAGATGTGGGCACCAGTGGTGTTTAAAAATACATCAAGAGTGTGAACATATAAGGTCTTGCCCGCCCTCTAAGAACCTGAACAAATTACAACCTACTATTCCCTTGGCAATGCTAGGGCAATGTTGGAGAAAACTGACCTGACACTCTACTGATGTCTCACTCTTTATTCTAGTGATCTCTGGAAGGCCATGACAACCTGTTTGTTTCTCCTGCCTGTTAATATTTGACTCCTTTCTCTGCTTAGGGATGTTTTATCATTAGACAGTAAAGCCCAGAATCTAAGGACTTTCAAGAGCCTATGAACATGTTTTGAGACCTGAAAAAAAATACTATCTCAAAAATATAAAAAAACCAAATATACGCAAAACCAAAATTAATGAATATGAATTCAATAGCTACAAAAAATGTCAACTAGCGCACTGAACTTCAACTCAACTCTTTTTAGAGACACACATTAATTTTACTGAATTTGAGAGGTCAGTATATTTCAATGTTTGATAAAGTGAAAGGCAGAACTCAAAAAGTAATAAAGCCTCAGGCTTTCAAAAGTCTTAATAAGGCACTACCTCTGGTTTCTATCTTGACTTTACACTGAAGTTCAAATACCCTGCTTTAGATATCGCAATTGTTCCCCTATCAAGTTCTGCACTCAGCCATACTTTATTTATGTATTTATTTATTTTATATGCATAAATTTAAGGGGTACAAATGTAATTTTTTTACATGGACATATTGTATAGTACTAAAGTCTGGCTTTTAGTCTAACCATCACCCATTACATTGTATCCATTAAGTGATTTCTCATCCATCATTCCCCCACACCATTTCACCCTTCTGAGTCTCCAGTGACTATTATTCCACACTCTGTGTCCATGTGTACACATCATTTAGCTCCCAGTTATACATGAAAACATGCAGTATTTGACTTTCTGAGTTGTTCACTTAAGATTATGGCCTCCAGTTTCATCCATGTTGCTGCAAAAGACATGATTTCATCCTTTTTATGGCTGAATAGTATTCCACACACATGTGTGTGCATCTCAGTTTCTTTATACAATCATCCATTGATTGACACTTTGGTTGAATCCATATCTTTTTAGCCATAATTTTTAGACTTTGGGCTTCTTAATCTTCATACCAATTTCCACTGCTGACCTGGCTACCTTATCTGATGCCACCTGTAGGTGCTGAAACACACATAGAATTCTTTCCCTTTCTGTCAATTCCTATTAAAAACACATAGAGTGCCAACTTTTGTCTTTAAATGTATTAGCTTAGCACTCACCACACCATTAGCTTAGCACTTCACTTTATACAGTGCCTTTATAATTGCCATCAAGAAATGTCAATAACTACTACAATCTAATCACACTGTTATGATTGCATTTACAATATTAAATTAGAGTTATTGTTTATTGTAATTATCTTTTTTATTCTAGTTTTATCATTTACCAGCTATATGACCTTAAGTAAGTTTTTTAAGCTCTCTGAGACTTATTTTTCTCAACAGTGAGATGACGATAATAATACTGTCTACCTTGTAAGATTACTGTAGGGAGTAAATGGAATAATACATGTAAAATCTTCAGAACAATGTCTGGCATGTGGAAAATGCTCAATAAATGTCTTCTTGTTGTGAATCACTGTATCTGTATCATACCCTAGATTAGTTGTTCTCAAACTTTATGTATAGGAATCACCTGGAAAATTTATTAAAACAGAATTTCTTAGATTTCTATAAATTATGATTCAGTAGGTAGGAGTAGGACCCAGGAATCTGTATTTCTGACAAGCTGACAGGTGATGCCAGTGCTGTTTTGAGAACCACACTTTGAGGACTACTGCCCTAGACAGTTAGTAATGCACAGAAAACAGGGACTGTTTCATCTTCATCTTTTTAACTACATTCCCTAATAATGACCAGTGCTCAAAACAGATATAATTAACACACAGCAGATGTTCAATTACTATTTGCTGAGCAAGAAAAGGTAAGGCATCATCTGTGCTCTCAGGAAGTTCTTGAAAGATGTGCATAGAAAGATACATAACTATGGATACAACATATAAACATGCTGGTTGCTGGCAGGGTCCCATGAACATAGTATACCTGAGGCATTAAGGACCTGGCTTGGCATCATATTTAGACCTCTCTCCATATAGTAGGATCAGATATGAGTCTGCTCTTCCCATAAGTTCTGAGCCCTAAGAACCTATGTGAGAAAGTTACTGTAGCTAACCTATCACCTTGAGTGACCTACTGATATGTTGCTATTACTTTCCAAATGATTCTTCCCTTCTCCAACCTCCTACATCACCTAATTCACTTCTATCCTATTTCAAACCTTAGCTTAGTGGTCACTTGTTCAGAGAAACCTCCCTATGTCACTATATCATGCCCCTAATGCCTTTTCACGGCATCTATGCTTTTTCCTACACCCAATTTCCTATAGCTACTTATATGTGTGAATAGTTGATTAATATCTACTTGCCATATTAGATCATAAGCTCTGTAATAATTAGTTGCTGGTTTTGATCAACTTCATATCCCCAGCCCAGCCTGCCTCATGATAGATTCTCAATAAATATCTGTTGAATGAATAAACAAATCTTTTTTTCATGGTCCCTGACTTTTAGGAGGTCGGGGTTCTATGAGGACCACTCAATCACAAATTAACCCTTCCACCTAGTCTCCGACAGTTTCTTTTCCTAGACCTAGACCATGAGTCTGGTATATCTTTAGTCACTAGCTGTCATCTCTCCCCTACATCAGTCTGAAAGGACTTTTCTAATACAATGTAGAAGTATACTACTGGCATTGAGCAGATGCTAGTAACTACTAGTACCTAGACAATACTTTCCATTGAAGTACTTTCAACATTAGTTCCAGGCCAGTTTATTCCTTTAAGCCATTGGACCCACCTCAGAAATGCAGGCAATGGGCACCAAATGAAGGAGATATTTCTCTGTGTGTCTATCATTCACAGCTGCAGATGTAAACAACTCATCTCTACCTGTTCCCTAATCCTCATTTCTTCCTCCTTCCAGGAGCCAAAAATATTGACTTTGCTACCTGTTCACCTTTGTGATCCTAACTTCACACTCATGATGTACCATAGTACTGGCTTTTTAGCTATGAACTACCTAATCTTGACAATTATTTAGGCTCTCTCTCTAATAATATTGCCTCACATTCCTGGGAAAATGTTCCCTTTCTTCTTAATATGCCCACTAAGATCCTATTTCAGAAATTCCCACAAGAATGATACTCCCACTCCAGCTCTCCAAATAAGCCATCAACACCTAAACTAAACCCCTCATCTGGATAGGTGGAGACTCTCATGGAGAAAAGGGTGTCATTTCTAATATAATTAAGTCCCCAAGTTATATCCACTAGCCTTTATCCCACTATCCTCATTTTCATATTCCCTTTACTATAGGGCTAAGCAGCTAAATGCTCAGTAACAGTATACAATAATGTATAAGAACTCAGAGGAGGTATTGAATCCCAGAAAAGATCTGTAGTAGTCAGGGAAAGATTTATATCAGGGTAGATGAGACCTCAGTATATTCATGTGTTTGTCTTCTTAGCAAATATTTAGTGACCTTGTATGTGCCAAGTACTCTACTAGATAGGCATTGATTATACAGAGATGAAGGATTTCCTCCCTCCTCTCAAGCAAATTATAATCTAGTAGAAAAGACAAAATACATACATAAATTAAGATATAGTGAAATAAATGTAATAATAAAAGGATATTCAAAATTTTGAGCTCACACAAAAGAGGAAATCATTGTCTAAAGACTCATTGGCGGTAACAGCAAGACTTAGAAGGAAAATGGGATTTGGAAAAATAGAGGAGTATTCTAGGCAGGGGTAAATTATGTACAAAGGCTAAATTATTAATATTTTGGCACTGGGAAACGCTCATGTGTATCCTCTATGTGGATAGCATAAATAGACATTTGGTTTGCATTGGACTGAGAGGCTTCCTGGGACTTAGGACTTTCAGTGTTAAAACTAAGAAATTTCCAGGCAAACCTGGACCAGTTAATCACTCTGTCATTTTTTATGTTCCTGAAGGGAGTAAATATAATAAAATGATTAAGGACATAAGCTCCAGTACCAAGCTACTTGAACTCAAATCCTACATTTATTTCATACCAGAAGAGTGACTAGACAAATTACTTAACTTTTCTGTGCTTAAATTGTCTCATCTATAAAATAGGAGAAATAAAAATGCCTAAATTTTAAATAAATAAAATAATATATGTAAATATCTAGGTGAATACCTAACACAGAGCACTCAATCAATAACTTCAAATCTCTTACCTAACATGTTATTTCCTCTATTCCTACAATCTACCTCTAAAACTACATATGAGCCAACATTTTTATTTTCCAATTCTGATATCAAGTTAGAGGATTTTAGTATTTCTGGAGTTACTCCATAGGATAAGAAACAAAGGGATCCCAGCATCTGAATGTATACAAGTGTTCATCCCCTGAGGCCCTGGGCTGCTAAGAGCAATAAATGCACTAAGCTGTCTTTAAGTCTGGCTTACATGTTTTGTGGCATTAGGCATGTCACTTTCTCTCTCTGGGTGTAATTTTTCTCATCTGCAAAACAAAAAGATTTGACTAAATGATCTGTAGGGTCCCTTCCAACTTGGACATTCTATTAATATTATATG
Organism: Cheirogaleus medius; assembly: GCA_008086735.1. NCBI lineage: Eukaryota > Metazoa > Chordata > Mammalia > Primates > Cheirogaleidae > Cheirogaleus > Cheirogaleus medius. Next base: position 34,111,969 of record VBSM01000529.1, read on the forward strand.
ATGTCCTTAGATTTAATTGAAAAGATGACAGAAAATAGGAACCAACCCTACTTTAGCAACTCTTTTAAATTTCTAAGTTCAGAGAAGAAAATGTGAGAATAATCAAAGAATTTTTGTGGGACAGTTACAAAACTAAAACAAGTGTGACATTTTTCAAATAAGAAATAATAACTACAATTTACTGCATGCCTATTTAGTATCAGACACTGTTCTTTTCACATTGCTTTAAAGATATGATATTGACATCATATTCTAATTCTCACAATGACCTTGTGATGTAGTTACTATAATTCCCAATTATAGATATGGAAACTGAGGTCCTGATAATAACTATAACCTATCGAAGCCACACATCTATCAAGAAATAGAGCCAGATGTTTAACTCAAGTGCATATGATTCAAACACCCATGGTTTCGTATGATAGCACATTGCTATCAATGAGTATCTGTCTCATCTCATAAGAGGCTCTGACTTTTAAAGTATAGTCATAAGAGGACATATAAGCATGATTTCATAATATCCTCAATAAAATCTACATAAATACTCTAATGTTCTAGCCCAACATCACAAACTTATGGTAAAAGATATATACACTACTGCTCAAGAAGGCAAAGCCAGCCTCTGGAGAATTATTATTGGTCTTTTGTTACTTTCTCTTCATTGTAACCTCCATTTTCCTATAAGTTTGCTCTCAGAGGAAAGAAATCTCCTTCTTCTAGCTTTATGATACCTTTCAGCTCGGCCAAGAGTATTATATCTGGAAGCAAACTAGACTATCAGTTCTGTGAAGGCAGGCAGGATCATGTTTGTTTTGTTGAACATTGATCAGTGTCTAAAACATTTCATAGCTGAGGTAATAAACTTTTATTATGTTATGTTGCATCATAGCCTAACTTATCCTGACAATATACATCAGTATACATAGCCCTAAATCAAGGGAATAGAATAGAGCTGAGGTTAAAATTCATATCTCTGTGATAACAAAGCTTACACTCTTTTCACTATGTAAAAGACAATACAATTTGAATTTCATGTTGCTCAGAAATATTTACTCACTCCTTCTTCCAATCCTTTCTATGCTCATTATCCAAGGAAAAACAAAATTAGGTGCATTAATTCCCTAAATTAGAGTTGAATTGCATAAAACTCCAATTGAGGACTATGCCTTTGTGATACACCATGAGCCAGAAAAAAAGTTACTGAGCCATTTGATCATGTTCTTTCACCTTTAATTATATTTGGTTTCATATATTTTTATGAAGGAATGGGAATCAAGAACTATTGTTTGCTGAGCACCCACTCTATTCCTGGCATTGTCCTGGAATCTTTGGGTAAATTATCTTATTTAGCCTCCAGTGTTTCCAAGGTCACACATCTATCAAGTGGTATCATAGATATTTAAATTCAGGTCTGTGCATTTTAAAGCCTGTACTTATTTTACTATTCCCTTTCCATGTTGTGTGGGTGTAGTATCCTTTTTATACTGTTAACAGTTTAGAAAAATCCATTGCAGATTTTCTGCCCTCCTGACACAGTTCTCTTATATGGTATAAAATGTACTTATTAAACTATCTTCAGGCACTATTACTTCTGGCATTAAATGGCAAAATTCTGCCTGGTTTCCAATTTCCACTCCCAATCTAGTCCATGTATAAGTCCTAGAAGTTACTATGAACCCATAAACTGATTTTCTACCAAGTTAGTGGGCTTCAGAGCTTCCCTAATCTGCTCAGTCAGTGATCCATCCTCCTGTTTCATATCCACATCCACAAACATACCTACTCACCTACACATATACACTTCCAGACAGGAAATCCAAACTCCTACTGTTCTTTAATCTGGGTCCTGGGCTTCAACTGAACTCACCATGCACCTTTAAATGGCCGTACTCCATGTCCTGGCCAGTTTAGAAAGCAAGCCACAAATATACATGCTTAATCCTGGTGATTACCTAAACTCTTCACTCCAACTCAAAAGATGGTCCTTTTCCAGTGGTCCTCAATCTACTTGTATGTACTCTTGTTCTTTTGCTTCCATTTTCCTTTCTCAGCAGCCCAGCAACAGACAAGCTTTAAACATTACCTTAGGGGCTGGGCTGGACTAAATGACTACTAAGGTCTCTTCCCGTATAGAGATTTTAAGGTTCTGGATTATAAAGCCAAGGTTTTCCTAGTGCTAGGTCATCAATTTATTCTCCTTCCAGGTTTGCTCTAATCCCTTTAAATCCTGAGGATTATCACTATCATAACCATTTTATCAGATTTCTATATGCCTCACTGATACACCATCCAGATTTCTTTAGGATATTATATGACTTCTGAGCCCACATTTGCCTCCTCCTGTATCCATACATTCTCTCAGATGCTTATCTGCTGAGTTTGTGACTCTGCTTCACTTTGACCTTTAATTTGAACATATTCCTAGGCACCTGGTTTTTGGCATGGCTATTAACTGCCTAGCCCCAACATTAGCTCTGAAAGTATGGAGTCACACTGCATGCTAGGCATAGAGTTGGGAATAAGTAGAAGAGCAAAATCTGCAAATTTGGGGATTTCACTAAAGCACAGGGTCTAGGGTTTCTGAAAAGGGTCATATTTCTAAAATACTCTATCAACTTTCTAAGTATAACCAGAGATTTAGTAAATATTTTTTATGCATTGACTAAAAGGCATTTTTCTGTTGCTTTACACTTGTTAACTCATTAAATTCTCATAACTGTGAAGTAGGTATCATCATTTTACACACATACATACACACAAAGCCACAGTAACAAAAATGATCTGAGCACAGAATTATGTGTAGATCCTCTCCTGAGGAATAGAAGTCAAAATGCCACAATATGGTTATGATAATGATGTTCTTTAAATAGAATTCAGTATATATCTGTAAATTAATTTGTCTGAAAAGCAATTCTACAAATTTACTTCAACCACTTACCCAAAGATAAGAGGGTGCACTATCTGTAACCCTAGGAACGTCCCACCCCACCTCCAGCCAATTTGGCTAATGTGGCCGAATGGGCCAATAACCTTTGCTCCTACTTGCTTTGCATATGTCCCTCCCAAAGTTAAGTGCTTGGTTAAAGAAAACAACTTTCTCTTTGAGAGATTAAGTCTTTAGTCAAGTGTTTCCAAGATAGCACATGACCCAAAAGGATGGCATTCATAGATAGAGAGAGTCCATTATTTGGTAAAGCATATACATATCAGCACTTGACCAAAAAGGACAGCTTGCTCAGACAGAGAAGGACTACTCCTGGATCAAGCAGGTACAAGAGTCCTGTTTGCAGAGGAAGACTTTCCTAGACAGAGAAGAATCTTGCAAAAGTTTATGAAGCTTAAGTTCCCCTGTGAGAATATTTACCTAATCTAGCAAGATCTGACCTACTTGGTAGGTCAAAAGGTCATATTTCAGGGTTTGAAAAACCAGAACCAGCACATCATATGATGAAGTTCACAGTACTGCTTATGGAAAAAAGGTTACTTATATGGAGAATTAGAAAAATACTCCTACATTGAAACAATGATAAGAATATATGTTTAAAATGTTACTAAAATTATAAATAGGTCAAGTTCATCTTTCCAGCTATAAGAGAAATTATGATACAGATATAATTTCCAATAGTCAAGGCTTGGATTGTAAGTCAGTGTCTGAATAGGATAATGGAAAATGGGTTAAACCTTCTGTACCTGCATAACCTATAAATAACCTAACCTAAATTTCAAATAGTAAGTATTTAGTTACAAAGTAATACTATAGTAATATTATATAGCCATTAAAAAGTTGATGTAGAAGTATTATATATTTGTTGACATGGAAAGCTATTTATGGCATAAAGTTGAGCAAAAAAATTACAAAAAATATAATATGATCGTAGTTTTGTGAACCATTACTCATATTTAAATCTGGAAGGATATTTATTAAAACATTACCAATTATATGTAAGTGGATGGATTAAGGAATATGTATAGTTGTTTCTTTTTGCTTGTCTGTATTTCTTATTTTTCTATAACATATACTTGTTTAATTTCAAAAACTAATTTTAAGAGCACATTATTGGATCAGAATCTAAGAAACACCAGCATATGTAGGTTTTTTTCCCAGGAGTTGCTGAGCCAGCCTTCCACACATACCTCAATCTCCTACCTGGCAGTATTTTCTACGTTTGTTCAATATCCTTCTGTTTGGGCTTTATCCTCTAGTCTAGCAATTGTTCTCCTTTGATTTTCTTGACCTTTGAATTTTCTGTTTTCCTTCTTGAATTCTTCCTCCTGGATTCCTCAGGAGACGATCTGTGCAACGAACTCACTTTGGCATAATCCTAAGAGCCCCATATTTATACATAACTCTTTCAACGAAGTCTGAGTTTTCTGGCCTTGCCTTCCTTTGCTGTGGCCTCCAGTGCAATTCAACAAAGGAAAAATGAGTGAAGACTGTGAGCAGCCAAAGAAGGCTTGCCAGAAGGGGAGCCATCCAACCTTGTCTGGGAAAAATGAGGTGGGATCTGGAGAAGTGAAAAATAAGGAGAAAGAATAATAATAAAAAAAAATCCAGGTGTCCAAAGCAGCATGAGCAGAGGGACAATGAGAGACAGAAAGTAAACCAGCCACTTAGAGTGGAGGATTCATATGGTGGAGGGGGATAGGATGAAGTACAAGGAAATATTGTTAAAAAGAAATTGAGGGCGAATTTTGCATGATTTTGAATTTGAACTTTGTTTGAGCTTTGTTATAAGCTATGATACCAGAAGGGAAGAACAGTTAATAGAAAGTAAAAGCAAACCAAATATTACAAGAAAAATTAGACTAACTTTAAATATTACAAGAAAGAAAAAATAGTTTTAAATAATGCCTAAACAACTTGTATGCTACGAATAACAGCCCTTCTCAATTTGATGTTAACTTACCTCCCCACAGGCACCTGCTAAGGTCCCACAACCTGCCCTGCCACTAGCTGCAATCCCACAATGGGCCTAGGCACCCACAAATGTCTCTCAACCCACGTTGCTGCTGGTGACATTCCTGCTAAGTGCCCAAGTGCCTGCAAGGTCCTGCAATGCACCTTGCTGCTACCTGCAGTACCACGATGTGCCCAGGCATCCACCAAGGTCCTGCAATACATCCAGGCAACCAATAAGGTCCTGCAACTGCCTAGGTGCTAGCCTACTTCCCATGATCTGTCTAGGCACTGGCCAAGGCCCCCCAAAACACCCAGGCACCTGCCAAGGTCCTGCAATACATCCAAATACAAGATGGTTATTGAACACTGAGAAAATTCATAGTAAATAGGACATATCCAAGGCACAAAGTCATCAACCTGGCCAAAGTCAAAATGAAAGAAATTCTATGAGCTGCAAGAAGGAAATAATAATTAACCTACAAAGAAGAACCTATCAGGCTAACAGCAGACTTCTCAGCAGAGAGCTTACAAGCCTCCTGCAACACATACAGGCACAGCCAAGATCTTGTGACACATACAGGCACTGGTCAAGGTCCTATGATGCATCCAGGCACCCTCTAAGGTCCCACAACCCACCCTGCTGCTGGCTGCAGTCCTGAGATAAGAGGCATTAAGGCTCCCACCAAGGTCCCATGATATGAGCAGCCACTGGCCAACGTCCCACCACCTGCCTCCATGGAGAAGGGTTAGCCTAGCCTCCAGTAAGAGCTTCCAACAGAGGCCTGGGGACCAATCGACAAATCTGAATAAATATCCTCCAGCACCACTTTGGACTGTGACAACCACAGGGGAATGGGATGACACAGGAGAACAGCTGTGTTACAGGCTCTCAGTATATTTGCTCCTTCTCTGTCAGGTCAATCCTCTGGAGTAGGACACAAAAGCTCCATCTAGAGATTTCTCCTTCTTCTCACTAAGTAGGAGAGTTCCCAGCAGAGGAGATCAGGTGTGCCACCACCTATAAGCCTTGAGCTGAGAAAAGAGGTTTCAGATTAGAAGTAATCAGCAAAAGAATTCTGGCAAGATGAAAAAAGTATTAGTTTGACACCCCCAAAGGATTACAATAGATCCACAGCAACATACCCTAACTGAAAGAAAACTATTGAATGTCATAAAAGGAATTCAGGAAATGGATGGCAAATAAGAAAAATGGAATTGGAGAGAAAGTTGAAAACCAACACAAAGAAGCCAAAAAAAAAAAAATGCTTCAGGACATGGATGAAAAGTAAGAAAAACTCTCTAAAGAGATAGACAACATATGAAAGGATATAACAGAACTTAAGGGAATGAAAGAGTCATTTAGAAAATTACAAAATACAGCAAAAAAGCTTCAACAACAGGCTACAGCAAGCAGAAGAAAGAATCTCAGAGCTCAAAGACAAGGCTTTCAAATTAATCCAGTCAGTTACGATGCAGAGAAAGGAACAAAGAAGAATGAAAACTCACTTAGAGAAAGATGGGGCCATGTGAAATGAGACAATATATCAATTATAGGTATCCCAGGGGGAGAAGAAGAAAGAACAAATAGCATAGAAAGTCTATTCAAGGGAATTATTGAGGGGAACAGCCCTGGTATTATCATGGATTCAAATATCCAAATAGAAGATGGTCATTGAACACTGGGAAAATTCCTAGCAAATAGGACATCTCCAAGACACAGTCTTCAACCTGGACAAAGCCAAAATGAAAGAAAAAAATCTACAAGCTGCAAGAAGGAAAAAACAATTAACCTACAAAAGAGAACCCATCAGGCTAACAGCAGGCTTCTCAGCAGAGGGCTTACAAGCCCAAAGGGGTTGGGGCCACATTTGTAGTCTTCTTAAACAGAACAACTGCCATCCAAGGATTCTGGACCTTGCAAAACTAAGTCTCATAAAGAATGGAGAAATAAAGGCTTTTCCAGACGAGCAAATATTAAGGGAATTTGCTACTACTAGACCTGCCTTACAGGAAATGCTCAAAAGTGCACTGTAGAACAGTACAATAGATAGATAGAAATTAGTTAAATACACCCAAAAGTTAAAGCTCACGGGTCTTATAAAGCAATAGCACAAGAGGAAAAACAAAACCTTAAGGTATCATCCAATATGACAAACAGAACAGTATCCCATATATTATATCAATACTAACACTAAATGTGAATAGTTTGAATGCCCCAATTAAAAGACATAGGCTGGCTGAATGGATGAAAAGCACAACCCAACTATATGCTGTATCCAAGAAACACATCTAAACCACAAGGACTCACATAGACTCAAGGTAAAGGGATGGAAAAAAATATTCCACACAAATGGAAACCCAAAGCGAGTATGTGTAGGCTTTCCCATATAAGATAAAATAGACTATAAATCAACAGGGTAAAAAAAAGACAAAAATGGTCATTATATAATGGTAAAGGGAATAACTCAAAAAGAAATAACAATTCAAAATATATATGCACCTAACACAGGAGCTCCCAGATTCATAAATCAAATTCTACTAGATACAAGAAAAGAAATAAACAGTAGCATCTTAATGGCTGGAGTATTCAACACTCACAGAACTGGACAAATCATAGAAGCAGAAAATGAACAAAGAACCAGTGGACTTAAATGGACTCTATATAACATATGGACCTAACACATATTTACAGAACATTCTACCCCAAAACTCATGAATATATATTATTTTAATCCCCACAAAGGACATTTTCCAAGATTGATCTTACCTTAGGATACAAAACAAGTCTCAGCAAATTCATAAAAATCAAAATCATACCATGTACCTTCTCAAACCACAGTGGAATTAAACTAGAAATCAATTCCAAGAGAAACTCTCAAACCTACACAAAGTCATGAAATTTAAAAAGCCTACTCCTGAACAATCTTTGGGTCAATGATAAAATTAAGATGGAATTCAAGAGATTCCTTGAACTGAATGACAAAAGGGACACAAGCTTTCAAAATCTATGGGATACAGTGAAACCAGTCCTAAGGGGAAATTTCATAGCGTAAAATGTCTACATCAGAAAGACAGAAAGATCACGAATTAACAACCTAATGTCACATATCAAAGAACTAGAAAAAGAAGAACAAACCAAAGTCACAACCAACAGAATAAATGAAATAACACAATTTACAGCAGAACTAAACAAAATAGAAACCAAAAAAACAATACAAAAGATCAATAAAACAAAAAGTTGGTTCTTTGAAAAGATAAACAAAATCAATATACCACTAGCCAGATTAACCAGAAATAGAAGAGAAAGAAATCAAATAAGCTCAATTAGAAATTAAAAAAGAAGACATTACAAGTGATACCACAGAAATACAAAATACCATCAATGAATGCTATAAAAACCTCTATTCAAACACAGGAGAAAACCTAGGGCAAATGGATAATTTCTGGAAACACACAACCTCCCAATCCTGAATCAAGAAGAAATAGAAATCCTGAACAGACTGATAATGAGCAGTAATACTGAAGCAGTAATATAAAAATCTTACTACAAAAAAAGCCCTGGAGTAGAGGAATTCACAGCCAAACTGTACCAGACCTACAAAGAAGAATGGGGATCTATCCTACAGAAATTTTTCAATAATATTAATAAGGAGGGGATCCTCCCTAACTCATTCTACAAAGCCAGTATTATATTAATACCAAAGCCAGGAAAGGACACAACAACAACAACAACAAAAGAAAACTACAAAACAATATCCTTTATGAATACAGACACACAAATCCTCAACAAAACTAGCAAACAGAATTCAACAACACATCAAAAAGAAAATTCACCATAATCAAGTGGGTTTCATTTCAGGAATGCAAGAATGGTTCATAATATTCAAATCAATAAATGTGATTCACTGCATAACAGAAATAAAAACAAAGACAATATGATCATCTCAATAGACACAGAAAAACCATTTGAAAAAATCCAGCAGGCTTTCATGGTAAATACCCTCAACAAACTAGGCACAGAAGAAACATACCTCAAAATTATAAAAGCAATTTGTGACAAACCCACAGCCAAAATCATAGTGAATAGGAAACAGTTGAAAGCATTTCTACTAAGAACTGGAATAAAATAAGAGTGCCCACTGTCACCATTTCTATTCAACATAGTATTGGAATTTCTAGCCAGAGCAATCAGGCAAGAGAAAGAAATAAATGGCACCCAAATTGGGAAAGAGGTGGTCAAACTATCCTTGTTTGCCAATGATATGATCTTGTATCTAGAAAACCCTCAAGACTCAACCAAAAAGGCTACTAGAATTGATAACTAAATTCAGCAAAGTCTCAGGTTACAAAATCAATGCATACAAATCAACAGGATATACATATACCAATTACAGTCAAGCTGAGAGTCAAATCAAGGTCTCATTACCATTCACAATAGCTACAAAGAAAATAAAATACCTGGGGATATACTTAACCAAGGAGGCAAAATATATGTACAGGAAGAACTACAAATTACTGATTAAACAAATTGCAGAGGTCACAAACAAATGGAAAAACACCCCTTGCTCATGGATTGGAAGAATGAATATCATTAAAATGTCCATACTTCTCAAAGTGACTTACAGATTCAAACACAATCCTCATCAAAATTCCAACGTCATATTTCACAGATATAGAAAAAATAATCCTAAACTACATTTGGCACCAAATAAAAGCCCCACTACCCAAAGCAATCTTAAGCAAAAAGAACAAATCTGGAGGTATCACATTACCTGACTTCAAAATATACTACAATATTATGCTAACCAAAACAGCACAAGACTGGTATAAAAGTAGAGACATAGACCAATTGAACAGAATAAAGAACCCAGAAATAAGAGCATATAGCTATGACCAACTGGTCTTTGGCAAAGCAGACAACAACATACACTGGGTAAAGGAAAACTTGTTTAGTAAATGGTGCTGGGAAAATTGAATAGGCACATGAAGAAGAATGAAACAGGACCCCTATCTCTTGCCATATGCAATAATAAATTTAAGAGGGATAAAATGCTTAAATGAAATGTATGATAGCATAAAATTCTAGAAGATAATGTATAAAAAGCTCTTCTAGACATCAGCCTTGGCAAAAAATTTATGACTAAGACCCTAAAAAAATACAGCAGCAACAAAAATAAACAAAATATACAAATTCAAAAGCTTCTGGGCAGCAAAGGAAATAACCAACAGAGTGAACAGACAACCTACAGAATGGGAGAAAATATCCACAACCTATACATTGAGCAAAGCACTAATATCCAGAATCTAAAAAGAAACAAATCAGGAAGAAAATAAAAAAAGCCGCCTCAAAACAATGGACAAAAGGCATGAACAGAAGTTTTCAAAAGAAGATACACAAATGGACAAGAAGCATAAGAAAAAATGCTCAATATCACTAAACATCAGGGAAATGCAAATTAAAATCACGACAAGATATCACCTTACCCCTGTTAGAGGCTTTTATTAAAAAGTCCAAAAAAATAGATACTGGCATAGATGCAGAGAAAAGGAATGCTTATACACTATTCGTGGGACTGCAAATTAGTACAAATTCTCTGGAAAACAGCATGGAGATTTCTCAAAGCACTGAAAGTAGACCCACCATTGAATCTAGCAATCCCACTACTGGGTATCTACCCAAGGAAAAAGTAGTCCTTTGATAAAAAAAATAGACACCTGCACTCGAATGTTTATTATACCACAATGCACAATTGCAAAGATGTAAAATCAACCCAAGTGCTCATCAATTCATGAGTGGATTCATAAAATGTGGTATATGTATGCCATGGAGTACTATTCAGCCAAAAGAAACAATGGTGAGATAGCACCTCTTGTATTTTCCTGGATAGAACTGGAACTCATTCTGTTAAGTGAAGTATCCCAAGAATGGAAAAATAAGCACCACATGTACTCACCAGAAAATTGGTATTAACTGATCAACACCTGATTAAATGTTATAGGAATAACATTTATCGGGTGTCAGGCAGGTTGTGGGGAGGGGATGGGTATATACATACATAATGAGTGCAATGTGCAGCAACTGGAGGATGGACACGCTTTAAGCTCTGACTCGAGTGGGGGCAAGGGCAATATACATAACCTTAACATTTGTACCCCAATATATGCTGAAAAAAAGAAAAAAAAGACATAAGCAAGCATAGAATCTACAGGAAAAACCCAGAGAAATTCAGGCTGTGAGATTTGGAAAAGCTTTCCTAGAGGAAGTAAGGCCTCAGCTGTCTTATGTTTTTCTTTTCCTTAAGTTATTCTATTTTTCTAAGTGATGTTTGAAGAATGAATAATAATTATACAGGAAAAGAGTAGGAATGAGACAGAGCATAAAAGGGAGTAGGAATAATTGGATCAGTGCATAGACTTGTAAACAGCATAGTATGTTTTGATAAATTTAAGTAGGTGAATGATGACACAGTAATTTTTGGATGATTGAGAAATGTGGCTAGAGAATAGATGAAAGCAAGATAATAAAGGATCTTCTATAACCTAAGATGAGCCTGTAATCTCTGAAGGGTGATAATTTTTTTAAAAGTTTATTCATTCATTCATTTATTCAATCAACATTAAAGGTAGCAGGTCAGGAGAAGGCTACTATAGTAATTCAGGAAAAGAAGATGAGACTGAAACCTAGCAGTCAATTATCTAGTAAATAAATAAATATCTCTTGAGCGCACCTATATGTGGCAGTCATTACTCTAGGATCAGGGGTCCTCAAACTATGGCCTGCGGGCCACATGCAGCCCGCTGAGGACATTTATCCAGCCCACCAGGCGTTTTTGCCCGTTTTGTTCTTTTACTTCAAAATAAGATATGTGCAGTGTGCATAGGAATTTGTTCATAGTTTGTTTTTTTAAAAACTGTAGTCCGGCCCTCCAACGGTCTGAGGGACAGTGAACTGGTTCCCTGTTTAAAAAATTTGAGGACCCCTGCCTAGGTGGTAGAGATACAGAGGGGAACATGACAGAATCCCTATTCACAAACAACTTACTTTTTAATGGGAACTAATAGACAATAAAGGTTAATAAATAATCTCAGATGCTAATAAGAGCTAAATAAAAAATGAACTGGAAGAGTAAGCTGAAAGAAATATTTTTAGATCTCACCAGAGTGGCCAGGGAAGTCTTTTGCGAGGAGATGACATGTAGGTGGACAGCTAAGTGTTAAAGAGGTAGCCACATGAAGGTCTTGGGGAAAAGCATTTCAAGCAGAAGGATAAGCAAGTGCCGAGACTCTAAGACAGAAATAAGTGTGGCATGTTGAGAGACAAACAGAAGACCAGCGTGGTTAAAGCAGAATATATAAGAAGTTTAATGAAGGAAATGAGGTTGAAAGGGTAGGCAAGGCCATTATCAGGTAAAGCCTTATAGAATGTGGTACAGGGCTCTAGATTGAACTTCGGTTGTACTGGGAATCCATTTATGCATGTTAAGCTGGGAGCACAATGATATAATTTTTTTTGAAGATCATTATGAATTTTGTATAAACAATAGTTTGGAATTGGGCAAAAGTAGAATCGGGGAAACCAGTTAGCTCATGAAGCAGCAGAGGTTAGAGATAACAGTGGCTTAAACCATGATTGAAGCAATGGAAGTGAGGTAAAACGGTCTGATTCAAAATATATTCTAATCAAACTTCTGATGGACTAAAAGAGTAGTATGAGAACAAGGGAGAAAGAATGGCTGATCCCAGATTGTGCCATTTACTGAGATGAAGAAAGCTTAGGGCAGGGAAGACTTGGAGAGAAATCAAAAGTTCTTTTTGAACCATGTTAAATTTAAGTGCAGATTAGCATCCAAATGTAGATGCTTAGAGGCAGTATAGAGAAAAGGGGACAGATTTGAGAAATAGGAAGAAAAATCTGTACTCCCTGAATGAATGTAGGCAGTGAGATATGGGGAAGAATCAAGGACATCATCCTAAAAACCTCAGCTTTGGTTCTTCAATTTTTTCATTCATACAACATATTTTGTTCTATGTCTAGCATTTGGACAACAAGGGTCACATGTTCAAAATTTCTAACTATACCTACACAAACACATGCATCGAACCTCAATAAAGAACCAACCTGAGAATATAGACCACCACCCAATTTCACTGATGAGAGGAATAAGGGAGAAAAAGTAGTTCTGCAGTTTGCTTAAATACTAAGTGAGATATACTTTAGTTCTTATGTTGACTTTTTACTCAACCTTTCTCATCTTGCTCAAAGCAAAAGTGGTATTACCATAAAGTTTTTTAATGAAGCATGGGTTTTGCTATTGCTAACTATAATACTAGTCTCCTAAAAGGAAAATAGGAAAAGAAAGTGAAAAATGCACTTGAACAATTCCAGGCAATATTTCCTTTCACTCCTGTAACATTAGCCTTCTTTTCAACTTGTCTTTGGTTGTAAAATTGCAATTACAATATCACTTGGCTAACACAAAGACATGAATAACACATTACTGATTCAGTTCTGAGGATTTATTTGTGAACTTACCAATGATTCCCTAGAAAGTAAATGAGACTCCAAAGAAAAAGGAAGGCTATTTGGACCCTCTATTTGGAATCTTGGCTGCTAACCATAATAACTCCAGTTCGTCATTAGCACTTTGTGCTAGTGTGCTATGGTTTACACAGCACTTTCGTTCACTTTAACTCATTTAATCTCCAGAGCACCGGAGTTTTTATTACATTCATGGATGAGAAAATGGAAAATCAGAGAGTGAAGAAGGGTGTGGTGACCAAGGCTATGAGAAACGGTAAGAGGCAAGGTGGGTCTCCCAAACTCACCCAGGAGAAGTGAAAAAAACTTTTCCATGACGTTCATTCAGGTAGCCGCTTTATGTGCTTTGTCTCATTTTGTAAATATTATTTCTGAGGAAATGTAGGTTCAGATAGGTTAAGTGAGAGAGGTTAAGTCTCAGAGCTATGGCATATAGAACAGCATTTAGACCCAGGAGGTCAAAAACAAAGTCCTTGGTATTTCTAATTCACTACAGTGGTATACAGGGAGGTTTCTATGTATAAGATTACTTCCACACATAAGAGAGATTTCTCTGCAGGACAAGCCAATGTTGGGGCAGAGTTTGAGGTTCTTAGGAAGAGCCCTATAAATGCACATACATTTTTTTACCAGTGCACATAAACATTTTTACAATTCCAGACTCCACCTTGGAGACAAAATGATTGAAACCAACGATCTTTCGCACACTGGACAAATTCTCACTTTCAATTTGCAAATAGATCAAGGCTCACTTAGGGGTGTGTTTTTAAGACACCCCAGAACCCAAGTGTTATTAATAACAAAAACATTTCAATGACATTTTCCAAAACCAAATCTAAGCTCTTGCATGCATGGAAATATCCATTGTTTTTAGAAAAAGTGGTTTCTGCCTTAGAGGGTGTGATATTGTGATACAATAAGAAATATATATCTTGTCTTCCTCCCAAGTTCCTGGCATGGAGCTTTTAAAACTCTTATAATTTCCTAAGTGATATGGATATTAGGAGCATCTTTTGATGTAATATTTTGTCTTTGACCCCTGTTCCTGACCCAGAGCTCCTAAATCACCTAGAATTTCCTGGTGAGAGTAACATCTTTTGTTCTAATGAAGTAACTCTTGATGGCTCCTGGATAGCTTCAGGATAAAGGTTGGTCACCGGAATGACCATGATTAGAAGCTTGGAATGTTCAGCCTCACCCCTCATGCTCTGAGGAAGGGAAGGAGCTAGAGATCAAGTTAATAATCATGCTTATATGATGAAGCCTCTGTAAAAATCCCTAAAGTACAGGATTCAGAGAGCTTCTTGGTTTGTGATCATATGCATGTTCTGAGAGGGTAGCACACCTCCAATTCCACGGGGATAGAGCTTCTGTGCTCGGGACCCTTCCAGACCTAGCTCTATGTACCTCTTCATCTGGTTGTTCATCTGTATCTTCTATTATATCCTTTATAATAAACAAGTAAAAAAATTTTTTTCCAGAGTTCTAGGAGTGATCATGGCAAATAATCAAACCTGAGGAGGGGTGTCATAGGAACCTGTGATTTGTAGCCAGTTCAGGCAGAAGTGTGGGTAATGTGAGGATGCACTACTTGTGATTGGAATCTGAAATGGGGGGCATTCTTGTAAGAATGAGCCCTTAATCTGTAAAGCCTGACACTAACTACCTGGAGTTAGTGTCATAATCGAATTGTAGGACAAACAGTTGGTGTCCAGATAAATAAAGAATTGGTCTTTGGTGTGAAAAAATACAACACATTTGATATCAGTTTTGAGAATACAGAAAAACAATAAGTTTTTCCTTTCAAGAAGAGTCTAGGAGATTGGAATCCCATCCAGTAAATGCCCTCTTCCAGCACCCACCTATTACCTCTAGAGCAGAAAAAGTAACTCCAAATTCTAACCATAGAGTGGATGAATATGTCCCACTCCATTTCTCTGACATAGACCTGGCATAACCTTAAGCCAGTCCTGGGCCACATGAAAAACCACCCCCAGAGAAAAGCCTTGTCTCTAGGTTCCTCCACATCTGCCTTCACTTGCTCACACAATTTACTCCTTGTTCTCAGTGTTCTTGTAGCCTTATTTTTTTCTGCTCCTTATTTTATCTCAATATTACTATTAATATGTCTGCTTTATGGAAAGTCTTTGGACAGAAGTCTCATGTTTAAATTTCCAAATCGTACTGACCTTAGCTTCTAGCTTCTAATGGCAACAATTTGCCTAAGGCTTCATGAGACCACAAACCAGGGAACCCTTTTCCCAGTGCTCTTTGTCAGAGGAGGAAGACTGGATAAGAACAATGTATCTAAAATGCATTTGGTGGTCCTTGGCATAAGTGTGTTAATAAAAGACACAAGAGTGTTCCAAATATTTAATTTATCTGGCATACCTCCCATTGTTGCCAGTACTGCTACTATAATGCAGTTTGTTGTTGTTGTTGTTGTTGTTTATTTTGTTTATTTTTCTTTTTACAGTATCCTTCCTTAGGGGCAAGTTCCCCTTGTATTAAATATCCTTGACCTCATGAGTTACTATATGTCATCTTAAAAAGCAATGACCTGTTTCACAGTGACCTCTAGTCTATCCAATAATGCTCTAGACAGTGGCCATATTTTTTTTTTCTTTAGGGACAACATACCTAATTCCTTTCTGTTTTTCCCCTAAAATTTAGCACAGGTATAACCAAGATTTGTGGCTTCTGAAGGTTAATGGATGCCCTCTTTAAGAAAGAATGCAAAATTATATAATATGAAATTAGATTCAGGGCCTTAGAAGGGTGCATGCAGGTGAGTAACCAAGAAATTTAAGTTTCATTAGCTTCAGGTATATCTGCCTTTATCAGGCACTGTACTTAAGTGCTTAAGTACTTTATGTGCTTTATCTCATTCCTTCTTCTTTATAACTCTAGGAGGTAGTTACTATTGTTATTCCTATTCCACTGATGAGAACAGGTCTTCGAAAAGTTAAGAAACATGCCCAAGATCACATAGCCAGTAAACTGCAAAACAATATCATTAAATATTTAAGCAAATGGACTTGCTTTCCCTCTCCATCCTAGTTACCATCCTCTGGATAATTTCCAGTTTGCCTAAACTACTCTTTAAGTGTACATTAAATTCAAATAGCATGAACAGAACAGCTACTATGTGTCAAGTAATATACAGTGCTACACATTTTACCTGTTAGAGTCAACATTAATCATTTTCATATTTAATTGGACCATCTGTGGTAAACAAACTATAGGGCAGCCCTCTATCATTTCTGCTTCCTGGCATTCATGGCCTTATATAATCCCTCCCCTTAAGTGTGGGTAGGACCTGTGACTTGCTTCTACAATAAAATATGACAAAGGTGATAGGATGTTACCCACATGATTATGTTACATCATATAAGACTCTGTCATGCTAGGAAACCCACTCTAGAGACTCTGCTTGCTGTCTTGATGAAGTAAGCATCCATGTTGAGGAAGCTCATTGACAAGGAACTGCAGACAGTCTCTATAAACTGATGGCAGCCTTTAAAAGAAGAGGGTGGCCTCCTGCCAACAGCCAGCAAGAAGCCAGTGCCCTCAGTTCCTATTATTGAATTCTGCAACAACCTGAATAAACTTAACTTCCCCAAACTTTCAGATAAGAAAGCAATCTGACCAACATTTTCATTTTAGCCTTGTGAGATCCCATGCAGTTAAGCCATGTCTGAACTCTTGATCCACAGAAACTATGAGATAATACATATATTATTTTAAGCCACTAATTTTGGATAATTCATTATATAGCAATTAGATAAGTAATATAGATTTTGAAAACAATAGTGGGGTGCCGCTATAACAAAAAACCAAACATGTGGTAGCAGTGGCTTTGGGACCAGGTAGGGCCAAGGTTGGAAGAATTTTGGCAACCATAATAGAAAAACCTAAATCTTATCTTTTAGAACCAGATGCCATAAGAATAATTCTCTTCTTTTTTCCCCTGAATAATTTGTCTGTGTATTAGGACCAATATGACAATTTCCTACCTTTACCAATCTGGTAATTACAAACTCTAAATGGATATCTTTGCTTATTCACAATGTAAAGCAAATCTCTTATTTTTGCTCATATTCAGAAGACACAAATATTTATTGAAAGCATATTGAGTGCCAAACACTAGGGTAAATTATTTTTTTCCTATACATAATCCCCATAAAAACCCTGTGAGATCACATTATGAATACTATCCTCATTTTATATTTGAAAAAAAACCTGAGTTCCAAGAGAAAGTGTTGTTAGAGAATCCAAGATACCACTCATGAAATTTTTTTTTTGTTTTAATTTGCTAGATTCAAAGTACCGGGGTATGCCTAGAGAATGACTAGTAATCCTCTTTGACCCTGTGAGTTTTTTCACTCACTAACAAATTTCATTTCAGTCCATTAAGGTAACCTTCTCACAGGCAATATTATTAACACACTTATGTGCACATATAGTATTATGTAACATTCATCAGGTGTCAGGCAGGTGGGAGGGGGGAGGAGGGGATGAGTATATTCACACCTAATGGGTGCAGTGCACACTGTCTGGGGGATGGACAGCTTGAAGCTCTGACTCAGGTGGGGCAAAGGCAATATATGTAACCTAAACATTTGTACCCCCATAATATGCTGAAATAAAAAAAATGAAAGGATAGCACTTTAGAATTTGAAAAAACATTTACATACAATCTAATTTGATCCTTAAAACAATCTTATGAACATAGTATTAATGTACCATTTTCCAGATGTGGAAAAGGTTTAGAAATATCAGAAGCTTTGCTCAAATTCATACAATTAGATAAAAGAGGATATCCTCCTCAGCATGAACACAGTTTCTAGCATGCAACAGCCATAAACAATTGTTTGGAGAATGAATGAATGAATGAATGAATTAATGTCTTATTCCAAGGGCAGTGCTCTTTTCATTAAAGCAGCACCTCTAGGAAACAAACAAAATTTAATTCAATTCTGAGTACTTTGTCCCCTAGTACTTTGTCCCCATGCCACAAATATAAGAGTTTAACAAATCAAAAGGATAAACAATAGAGTTATATTACATTACTTGTGCATCTACACATACAACAGAGTGTCCTTCACTTCTGTGTCTTCATTCATCCAGTTCTTTCCGTCTAGAAACTCTCATCCATTCTCTGACTTTCCCCTCATCCTCCTGTTCTTCATTGGCTTGCTCCATTCCTAATCACCCTTAAAGTCTTAGTTCAGAAATCATCTACTCTGAGTACCTCCCTAACCTCACTAGTCCAGGGGCCCCTTCTGTGTGCTCCCAGAGCCACTGCTGCATCTTTCTTTGTAAAAATATGACTCATTTCACCATTTGGTAACTAGTTTTATTCATCCCTGTATCACTTACACCTAACAGTGTCATTACATAGTATTTATGCATATATATCTATCTATCCATAAATGTTTGCTTAAACTAAATTAAATGCCTTCCTAACTAGAATTCTATATACAAAGGCTCTGTTCTTAGGCACTAATTGCCACTGTAAGGGGAATGAGAGCAAATATCTGAATTGAAAGTTTGGTATCATGTTGCTAAACTTTTCCTTGGCAACACAACAGGTATATATAATAAGAAAAATAGCACAAACGCCAGATTTTAAAATATTAGTTCGCACAAAAGGAACTTGTTTGCAAACCTCATCACTGTCAGAGTTTCCTTTTGCTTCTGGCCCCCAGATTCATGATTCGGCAAGGCAATGATTTTTTTTTCTTTCTCCTTCTACTTCTTTTTTAATTTTAATAAATCCAATGAAAGAATAAAATTCTGAATCTCTGAAATTTCTCAGGACAAAAATAAAATAGGAAGGATCTTGCTACATTTTTAATAATGCCATATTGTTTCTGTTCTTAAAGTCTCTCAATGCTTCCCCTACCTAAAGGATAAATTCCTCACTCTTATTCTATGTATCCTGTCTCATTTCTCACCATGCTCCATAGTCCTCTTTCACACCATATAATCCAGCCAAACTGAATTAATATTTGTTTCCCAAGTACACTAAGCTGTTCCAGGCCACTATGTCTTTCTTTATAATCTTTTACAATCCTTTCCAGCTTAGAATGCCCTTGTATTACTTATCTATGCCCAACAAAATCTGTGATGCCGCAGTGCACTATTTGTGGATGCTGCAAACCCCACACACAGCTCCTTAAGGACAGAGACTGAGGCCATCTCATTCACTGTTGTATTCTCAGCATCCAATACAAATCCTAGCAAAGAGCAGACACTTACAGAATATTTATGAATAATTCACTGAATGAATAGATTAATGACTATAAAGACACCTCTCAAGGTCTAGGAGGAATCAGGAATGTTTTTCTGCTTGAGACCCATTCAGAGTCTACCATCATCCACATTTCAGAGACTGTATTCCACAGTTACTACCTAATTCACAGACTTTTTTTTATTTTTCATAATATCTTTTATTTGACCCAGCATCTCTAAAATGTTATTTCAACATGTAATCAAAATAAAAATTATTGTTGATATATTTACATTCTTTTTTCATACTAAATCTTCAAAATCAGTGTGTATTTCACTTTTTTTATTTCAGCATATTATGAGGGTACAAATGTTTAGGTTACATATATTGCCTTTGCCCCACCCAAGTCAGAGCTTCAAGTGTGTCCATCCCCCAGATGGTGCACATCGCACTCATTATGTATGTGTATACCCAAACACTGCCTCCCATCTGCCCGACTCCAGATAAATGTTATTCCTATATTCACAAGTAGGTGTTGACGAGTGAAACCAATTTGCTGGTGAGTACACGTGGTGCTTATTTTTCCATTCTTGGTGTACTTCACTTAGGAGAATGGGTTCCAGCTCTATTCAGGAAAATACAAGAGGTGCTATATCACCATTGTTTCTTATAGCTGAATAGTACTCCACAGTATACCACGGACTTTTATATAAGACTCCCAACCTTTGATTAACACCTCTTCACTTGTACTCCAAACCCAGACATTCAGGTTTGTTCCCTTAGTTGTGCCTATATCTTTCTTAATTTCAAAATTCAACAAGCATGCATTGAGCACCTACATGTGCCACATACTATACTAGGTACTGAGTATTTAGCAATGGGCAAAATATAATCTGTCCCCTCAAGGTATTCCTACATAGGTGATATAATTAAGTCATCACTGAAACAACTGATATTATAATCTCAGCACATGGAAACACATGGGAATTTATCAACTTAACCAAGACCACATAATAAGTTTATAAAGCCAGGTGACGATATAAAGATATTGCTCAATTATACTGAAATATGTTCAACTTTGTTAGAAATATAGGCGAATTTTGGATATCTTTAAGATGGTATTGTCTAGGGGTTCAAGGTAAATCCTAGTTAGTTCTGCCTTCAATAAATTATTACTCCTTTCCAAGAGTCCTAGGAAGAAATGTATGTACACAGGAGACAATTACTGGTGAGGATGGGGAGAATATTTTATTATTAGTTGTGGCTTAGGTCTCAAAACCCCAAATAGAAAAGTCCAGTATAAGCTGAGTTGGACTAGAAGGAACACTCTTTTTTTCTAACCCTGTTCAGTGTAAATAGCTTCAAATTAAAGCATGATGTGAGGTCTGTTCAATCCATGTTCCTAACCCCTAAGCATTGAGATATGAATTTTTAATCTTAATTATATGTCTAAAAGAAACTCAAACCATAATTGGGGAAGCATCACTGTACTGAACCCAAAACAAAGCTTGGATTTGGACCACCAGGTTACTTAATAAATGTTAATTCCCCTTTTTTCTATACCTTATAGTTGTCTCGATAGAATTACCTATGGTAAAAAACTGCATAATTGATTACATTCTAAATCCATAGAGAACCAATCAAATAGCAGAGTATTCACTTCCCCAGTAGCTTAGGACTTCAAATTATTGGCATTTATGGGGAAAGCGCAGAAGTTGTATGTAACTCACCATAAACATACATTATGAGGAAGAATAAAATCAATTTAAAAAGAAATTATACAATATTTCACGCAATCAAATTTATAACTGAATGAAATTGGAAAATACAGCTATGTCTACGCTTTCTAAATGCTGGACATAATGCTAGTTTATTATTGAAACAGAGAAATGAACAGTACTAGTCCCAACCAAGTGTGAGATTCTGATATCCCCACTTAAGATTAATTGAAGCTTGTTGACAGACTCAAGAGAGCACTGTGTAGCAATGAATACTTTTGTTTACTAAGACAGGAAACAGCCTACCCTTCCTTATTTTTCTTTATCTTGTGACAAGTAGATCTCACAAGATTCCTATTTTGACTATTGCTTGGCAGACTCACTTGATGGTGTGTTCCTTTGTATGTCTGTAGGACCCTAAGATACAGAAGTATACTGCTTACAATATTCTAAAACAGTCCATATAAAATCCATATATACCTGAATTGTTTTTAAATGGATATAGAGATGTATTAAGATCTATATCCTTTGATCCAGTATTTCAAATTCTGAGAAGCTATCATAAAGAGACAAAATGAGGTCCGGCTTCATCCATCAAGATGATAACTGCAATAGTATTTATAGTAGCAAAAATTTAGAAACCAGCTAATAGCTCAACATCAGAAAAAATGAATAAATAAATAATGGCACATTCATAAATAGAATGTAATTATTAAAAATAATGTTCACATGGAATATTTAAGAACACAGAAAAATTCAGACTATGACATTTAATGAAAAAGTAAAAGAGCCCAGTCCCTGGCACAAGAGAACTACTTATTTAATCAATTGCTCTGGAATTGAAATGAGAAAGGAGGGAAGGAAAGAAAAAAACCTAAAAAGTCCATGGTTGTCATCTCTCGGTGGAGAAGTCAAGGAAAGTTAGCCTGTTTCTATATCTCTATGCTTTTAAAACTTTGTATATTAGGAAAGTAAAATAAAAATTAATAAACATAAAAATCAATATATAAGAAAATATTAACATAATAAAGACAAAACCATCATTCTAATATCTTCACGAAACCTCAGTCCATTTCAGTGTCTTCCCATAACTACTATTATATCCCTGTAAATTAGTGTTTTCATTAAAGGGATGAATATGCATTGAATAATTAATGAATGAAATTTAACTCTTAGAATAAATGCTATCCATGTATAAAAGATCAATTGAAAATTAAATTAGATATGAACAACAGAAAGAAATCTGGAAATCCCAACAAAATAAAACAATATGCTTCTAAATAACACATGGGTCAAAGAATAAACCACAATGGATATTAGAAAATATTTTAATTGAATGAAAATAAAATAAGACATAAAACAATTTATGGGAGTTAGAGTAAATACTGCCTAGAGGGAAATTTAGAGCTTTAAATGTCTATAGCAGAAAAGAAGAAAGGTCCCAAATCAATAACCTAAGCTTCTGCCTTAAGAAAACAGGAGAAAAGCAAAAGCAAACTAAAGTCAAAGGAGGAAAAAGGTAAATAATAGAGATTGGGGGTAGCACAGAAACAGAAAATAAAATAATATAAACAATAGGGAAAATCATAAAAGGCATCCAAGTTGGAAATGAGGAAGTCAAATTATCATGTTTGCTGACAATATTATGTTATATGTAGGAAAACCCAAAGACTCTACCAAAACACTTTCAGATTTGATAAATGAATTCGGTAAAATTTCAGAACAAAAAAATCATTCTATACACAAATAACAATCTACCTGAAAATGAAATCAAGAAGATAATCTTATGTACAAGAGCTACAAAAAATTAAAATACATAGGAACATATTTAACAAAGGAAGTGAAAGATCTCAACAAGGAAAATTACAGAAAACTAATGAAAGAAATTTTAAGTGACATGAACAAATGGAAAAACATCCCATGATAATAGATCAGAAGAATTAATTAAAATGACAATACTGCCCAAAGAAATCTAAAGATTCAATGTAATCACTATCAAAATACCAACATCATTTTTCACAGAATTAGAGAAAAAATCCTAAAATTCATGTGGAAGCAAAAAAGAGCCCAAATAGGCAAAGTAACATTGAACAAAAAGAATAAAGCAGGATGCATCACATTATATAATTATATATAATTTAAAATTATATTATAAGGCTATAGTAACCAAAACAGCATAGTAGAAAAACAGACAAATAGATCAATGGAGCAGAATAAGGAACACAGAAATAAAGCCACATATTTATAGCCAACTGATCTTTGACAAAGCTGACAAGAACTTTAGGGAATGGGCACCCTTGTCAATAAATGGTGCTGGGAAAATTAGATTCCCATATGCAAAAGAATTAAACTGGACCCCCATCTCTCACTATATACAAAAATCAATTCAAGATGGATTAAAGACTTAAACATAAGACCCAAAACTAGAAAAATGCTAGAAGAAAATCTAGGGAAAACTCTCATGGACATTGGTCTAGGCAAAGAATTCATGATTAAGACCTCAAAAGCATAGGTAACAAGAAACAAAAAATTAACAAATGGGACTTAATTAAACCACAAAGCTTTTCATAGTAAAAGAAATAATCAACAGAGTGAACACACAACTTGCAGAATGGGAGAAAATATGTGCAATCTATACGTGTGAAAGGGAACTAATATCCAGAATTAGCAAGGAACTCAAACAACTCAACAACAACAACAACAACAACAAAAACAAATAACCCCATTAAAAGTGAGGTAAGGACATTAATAGACATGTTCCTTTTTTTCACCTTTTTTTTGCGTATGCATATTTTATTTCAAAATGTTAAGGGGGTACAAATGTTTTATGTTACATGGATCACTTTTATAATGCTTGAGTCTTGGCTATAGGTGAGCCCACCACGCAAATAGTGTTCATCATACCCATTAGGTATGTTTTTGCCCCTCCCCTCCTCCCCCTTCCCCTGCTGTTGATTTACACTGAATTTTACTTCCCTCTGTGCCCATGTGTGCTTATCTGTTAGTTCCAATTTAATAGTGAGTATGTGTGGTGTTTGCTTTTCCTGTTTATTGCAGCACAGTTCACAACTGCAAAGATGTGGAATCAACCCAAGTGCCCCTCAATTCATGAGTAGATTAATAAAATGTGTTATATGTATACCATGGAGTATTACTCAGCCACAAAAAAGATGAATTAATATCTATTGCAACAATCTGGATGGAACTGGAGACCATTCTCCTAAGTGGTGTATCTCATGAATAGACATTTTTCAAAAGAAGACAAACAAATGGCTAACAAGCATATGAAAAAATATTCAACATCACTGATCATCAGGGAAATACAAATTAAACACACAATGAGATATCATCTTACACTTATCAGAATGGCTATTATTTAAAAGACAAAAAAAAACAGATGTTAGCAAACATGTGGAGAAAAGGGGAAGTCTCATATACCATTGTTGGGAATATAAACTAGTACAACCTCTATGTAAAACAGTATGAACATTTCTCAAAGAACTAAAAATAGAATTACCATATTATCCAGAAATCCCACTACTGGATATCAACCCAAAGGAAAAGAAATCAATATATCAAAGAGATACCTATACTCATATGTTTATCACAGCCCAATTCACAATAGCAAATGTATGGAATCAACCTAATGTATCTATCAACAGAGGATTGGATATAGAAAATGTGATATATATACACATTGGAATACTATTCAGTCATAAAAAGAATGAAATCATGCCTTTAGCAGCAACATGGATGCAACTGGAGGCTATTATCTTAAATTAAACAACTACTACACAGAAACACAAATAGCACATGTTCTCATTTATAAGTGAAAGCTAAATAATGTGTACACCTGGAATCAGAGTGCAGAATGATGGACACTGAAGACTTGGAGGGGTCGTGGAGGTGGAAGGGTGTGGATTATGGGAGGTACAAGGTGCATTGCTTCAGTGATGATATATGCACTGAAGGCCCTGGCTTCACTGTATTGCAATACATCAATGTAGCAAAATTACACTTGTACCCAATGAATATATACAAATAAAATTTAAAAAATTAAAATAAAATATCCTCCAATAAATGACTTTTAAACCTTTACAAAAGTGATAATCAACTGAAATGTTATTATAGAGGGTCTAATATTCACACATATACATAGTTGGCAGAAGCAGTGGTTGTATCAAGTTGGGGGCTGTGATTGGAAAAGTCCTCCTGGCAAAAATAAATATTCTGTCATTAACTTTGTTAATCATTGCCAATTCACTGTGACAATAAAAAGTTGACTTTTAGTCTACCTTATTCTTTTTAAAAAAGTTTTCTTTAGAAAATGCCCCCCTTTATCATCTGAAACAAGGCAGATTGCTCCAATAGCTTGCATTTTGGTATATCGCTTGGTGGTGATTAAGTATTAGGTTGAACCATGAGAAATTTATGATATTCTATCATTTTTAACTTGTAAAAACAGAAACTTCATTAGGTTCAACCTAATATAATCCATATGGAGGATAATTTGACAACACTTATCATAATTAAACCTATCACTACAAAGCTGTAGTAATTAAATCAATCTGGTATTGGCCCAAGAATAGGATTATTGACCAGTGGAACAGATATGAGAACCCTGATATAAAATCATCCTCATATAGCCATCTAATCTTTGACAAAGCAGACAAAAACATACACTAGGGAAAAGAATCCCTTTTCAATAAATGGTGCTGGGAAAACCGTATAGCCACTTGTAGAAGGCTGAAGCAGGATCAACACCTTTCACCTCTCACAAAAATCAACTCACGCTGGATAACAGACTTAAACCTAAGGTATGAAACTATTAGAATTCTAGAAGAAAATGTTGGAAACACTCTCCTAGACATCGGCCTAGGCAAAGAATTTATGAAGAAGAAGACCCCAAAGGCAATCACAGCAGCAAGAAAAATAAATAAATGGGACCTGATCAAACTAAAAAGCTTCTGCACAGCCAAAGAAATAGTCATGAAAGTAAACAGACAACCTACAGAATGGGAGAAAATTTTCGCATCCTACACATCTGGTAAGGGGCTGATAACTAGAATCTACTTAGAACTCACAAAAATCAGCAAGAAAAAATCAAACAACCCTATCAAAAAGTGGGCAAAGGACATGAACAGAAACTCTTCCAAAGGCGACAGAATAATGGCTAACAAACATATGAAAAAATGCTCAACATCTCTAATCATCAGTGAAATGCAAATCAAAACTACAATGAGATATCACTTATTTCCAGTAAGAATGGCCTTTATCAAAACGTCCCAAAACAATAGATATTGGCGTGGATGCGGAGAGATAGGAACACTTCTACACTGCTAGTGAGACTGCAAACTAGTTCAACCTCTATGGAAAGCAATATGGAGATACCTTAAAGCGATACAAGTGGATCTACCATTTGATCCAGCAATCCCATTACTGGGCCACTACCCAAAAGATCAAAGGACACTCTACAAAAAAGACGCCTGCACTCGAATGTTTATAGCAGCACAATTCAT
>VBSM01000529.1:34138979-34154909 GCA_008086735.1 Cheirogaleus medius
TATTTGAAACCTTAAAATTTGTACCCCCATAATATGCTGAAATAAAAAAAAACCTAACTATCTCTTGAGTTCTATATAGATACTTGTTATTAGACTGTTATTGGAAGTGTAGAGAGCAAATAATTTCTCCCATTCTGTAAGTTGTCTATTTGCTCTAATGATAGTTTCCTTGGCTGTGCAGAAGCTTTTTAATATGATCAGATCCCATTTGTTTTTTTGTTGTTGTTGCTGCGGTGATTGCTTTGGGGGTCTTCTTCAAGAATCTATCTAGAACTCAAAAGAATTAACAAAGAACCCATTCTATTAAGTGAAGTATCCCAAGAATGGAAAAATAAGCACCACATGTACTCACCAGCAAATTGGTATTAAATGATCAAGACCTAAGTGGACATATAGGAATAACATTTATCGGGTGTTGGGCAGGTGAGGGGGATGGGTAGATACATACATAATGAGTACAATGCACACCAACTGGGGGATGGACATGCTTGAAGCTCTGACTTGAGGGGGGAAGGGAGCCAAGGGCAATATACATAACCTTAACATTTGTACCCCCATAATATGCTCAAATAAATAAATTAATTAATTTTAAAAAATCCAACAACCCCATCAAGAAATGGGCAACAGAAATGAACAGAAACTTTTCCAAAGAAGACAGAATAATGGCCAGCAAACATATAAAAAAATGCTCAACATCTCTAATCATTAGAGAAATGCAAATCAAAACCACAATGAGATATCACCTAACCCCAGTTAGATTGGCCTGTATCAAAAAATCCCCAAACAACAAATGCTGGCGAGAATGTGGAGAGACAAGAACACTCTCACACTGCAGGTGGGACTACAAATTAGTGCAACCTTTGTGGAAAAGAATTTGGAGATACCTCAAAGAGCTAAAAATAGAAATACCTTTCAAACCAGCAATAGCATTATTAGGCATCTACCCAAAAAAGCATAATACATTCTATTATAAAGACATCTGCGCCTGAATGTTTGTGGCAGCACAATTCACTATTGCAAGGATGTGGATACAACCCAAGTGCCTGTCAATTCATGAGTGGATTATTAAAATTCGGTATATGTTTAGAATGGAATATTATTCAATTCTAAGAAATGACAGTGAGCTAGCACCGCTTATATTATCCTGGATTAAGCTTAAGCCCATTATCCAAAGTGAGGTGACACAAGATCAGAAAAAATGGACTCCACATGTACTCGTCATCAAATTGGTACTGACTGATTAACACTATGGTGCTCAAATGGTGGTGGTGTTCACCAGGGATTCGGGGGTTAGGGGGGTAGACCCACATCTGAGGGATGTGGTGAGCATTGTGGAGGAGAAGGGCATACCTCTAATCCTTGCTTGGGAGAGGCAAAGATATAAAATGCAACCAAGATATTCATACTTTCATATTTTCTTGAAATAAAATAAAAATGTAAAAAAAAAACCTAACTATCCTTTAATCTTGCAATTCTATTTCTAGGAATTTATCCTAAAGATATACTTGCACATGGGTAAAATCACTTTTGTACAAGAACATTCATCATAGCATTGTTTATAATGGGAAATATTAAAAACAACTACCTATATCTATACATAAAATCTATACACAAAAAAACCCACGTAAATAAATTGTAATACATTTCTATAATGTAAGTATTATGCAATTAATATTTTTAAAAAGCAGAACTAATTTAATGAATTACTAATTAATTAGTAATTACTAAGTAAATTAGTAAATTACATACATATAGCCATGGAGAGGTATAGTGTTTGAGGTGAAAGACTCTAGAACCAGACAGTCACTATTTTGAATCCAGCTATACTTACTGTATAACCTAGGGCAAGTTACATAACCTTTCTTTTCCTATATCTCTTCATCGGTAAAATGGGGACACAATATAATCTATCTCATGTTGTTAAAATAATTGAATGAATGTTTATAAATAAAGTCATTCAAAGAGTACCTGGAACACAGTAAGAGTTCTAAAAATATTAGCTATTATTATTCTCTATAAAATGACTTGTTAGGTGAAAAAAAAGCAAGAGTGCAAAATAAAATATAGAGTTTGTTCACATTAAAGCATAGAAAAAAAGGAATACATATTAATAGATGTAGATAATAATATATCTGGAAGGATATACAATTGTCTCTCGGAATATATGAGGGATTGGTTCCACGACCCCTTATATATACCAAAATCTGTGCATAATCCAGTCCTCCATACATCCCTTAGGAATCTGCATATAGGAAAAATTGGCTCTCCATATTTGTGGGTTTCTCATCCCATGAATACTGTATTTTCAATGCAACTTTGGTTGAAAAAATCCCTGTGTAAGTGGACTTGAATGCAGTTCAAACCCATATTGTTTAAAGGTCAACTGTATGAGAAACTAATATCATTGGTTGCCTCCAGGAGGGGAGCTAAATAGCTGGACAGGAGAGGAAAGGAACTTACTCTTCCTCATATGCCATTCTAATCTTCTGAATTTTGTTCAATGTGCATTTAAAAAAATTAAGTGATATATTTATTTCTGAAATATCTACAGTAGAGTAGCCTTTTAAACTTTCTTTGAAGTTGTATTTTCTCAAACTATTTATCTACAAAACACTTTTTTTAGAAACACCTAAAAATCATCTAGTGTTACAAAGAACATCATTTTGGAAACATTTGCTGTAGGCTATAAAGAGTCATTGAAATTTATAAGAGTGAATGACATTCAGAGATTTGGCAACTTTTTTTTTTTATTGGTGTTCTCTTTTGGACATGATAGGTGACTTTTATTGGATAAACAAGTCTGAAATGTAATTATTTCATAACATGAGTGAGCAAGAGAAAACAAGATTTACAGTGCATGCTTTGAGAATAAAACCAAAAACACATATACAGTTTTCGTAAGCAACAACATATTTGTTCACTTAACTCTGTAATATGTCACAGTCCTAGCAGGAACACATAGTCATGTTTTCCTTCACCAAATCCAACTCTTTTTCCAGCTCAGGCTTGGGGATTTAGAAATGGCTTCTCATTTACCAAATAACCCCTCAATGTAAGCCCTCCCGGGATCTCTCATCTCTTTCCTCCTTCCTGTCCACCCCAAGGCTGCCACTCTAGCATGTATCCTTATTGTGCAAGAGAGGCATCAGCCAAGCACAGAAAAAATGGGAATTTTGGCCAAAACCCCAGAGGTAGTAAGTGGTGGAGTCAAGATTGTCCATAGGTAGTCTGCCCTTAGGAGCTTGTGACCTTCTCCACTAAAGCATACTCTAGCAGGAAATATTGTTGCCCTCCTTCTTTATGTGCATAGCAGCAACATTGCATATTAGCTTCATGACCTCAAAGGATCGATCTTTCAGGACAAAAACTTTAATCTTTCTAGAGTTGTAAAAGTATGTTAGTGAGAAGGCATTTATTTTCTATTTAGTTAAAAGTTTTAAACTCTTAAATATCATTGTTGGGTATTTCATTGTTTACAATGAAAGTTAAAAAT
The DNA here is from genome assembly GCA_008086735.1 of Cheirogaleus medius. NCBI lineage: Eukaryota > Metazoa > Chordata > Mammalia > Primates > Cheirogaleidae > Cheirogaleus > Cheirogaleus medius. The sequence continues at coordinate 34,142,473 of VBSM01000529.1, forward strand.
ATTGCGTTAGTCTTTAAGTCATTGTTTCCCACGCAGTTTATATTATACTGAATGTTGACAGGCATTCATGTAAAAAGGGTATTAGTGAGCAAATATATTTTGAAAATACTGGATTAAGCAACATTGGTTCATTTTCATTGCTACCTTAAAAATGTTCATGTTCATTGTAACTCCCTCAGAAGGGAACAGAGAGAGCATAAAGTGCTTCTCATGACTTATTAGTAGCCCTCAGAATAGTGTTCAATAGCAAGCAATTTGGGAAATAATTCCCTAACAAAACACGGATGACTTTTAAAAATGAAAAGCAAGGGTGGAATGAATGAATGAAAATGAAAAACGTATCAGTATGTATGCACTTCTATTTTTGCAGTAACCCAGACTTAAGTCATTATTTATCAAGTATTTATCAGGTACAAATTACTATACTGGACAATTAATGTTCCTGAAGCCAAGGTGCACATACCACCCTATTCAGGTGGCACCAATCTCCAATTAGGTTGAATAATATTAAGAATCAATTAGCCAAGAAATGTTTTTAGAGCTCCTAACTTCATCCCAGGCACTATAGTGGGCATTAAAGATACACTGAACAAAAAAGACATTATTATCTCTGCCTCATCCCAGGAAGATTATCATATACTTCCAAACAAATGCAGAGCTGTCAATAAAAAAGAATTTCTCTACTTCCTTATAGCTACGATGAATAGTATTATTACAATAGAAATGATACCACTATTATTTACTGAGCACATACCTGTGGCAAGTACTTTATAAACATTGTTTTTGTTAAATAGTCACAAAAGTCCTATGACAAAGGTATTGGTATATTTCTATCTTATCTATTAGGAGATTGTGGGTCAAAAAGGTTGATTCTAAATGACTTGCCCTAGGTCACAAAGCTAGGGAGTAATGAGGCCTGCATTTTATTGTATGTTAGTTTTTAAAATTATTATGGGTACATAATAGCTGTATATCTTTATAGAGTATATGTGATGTTTTGATACAGGCATAATGTGAATTAATCAAATCAGGGTATTTGGAGAAACCATTATCTCAGGCATTTATCATTTCTTTGTGTTAGGAACATTTCAATTTCACTCTTTTATTTATTTTAAAGTATACCCTAACTTATTGTAGATTATAGTCACTTTGATGTGCTATCCAATATTGTTCATTCTATCTATCTAAATGTATGTTTGCACCCATTAGCCATTCTTACTTTACCCTTCACTCCCTGTTATCCTTTCCAGTCTCTGGTAACCATCATTCTCTGTCTCAAGGAGATCAATTGTTTTTAATATTTAGCTCCCACATATGAGTGAAAACATGCAAGATTTGTTTTTATGTGCTTAGCTTATTCTATTTAACATAATGTTCTTCATTTTCATGCATATTGTTGCAAATGGCCAGATTTCATTCTTTTTAATGGCTACATAATATTCCATTGTGGATACGTACCAAAATTTCTTTATCCATTCTTTCATTGATGGGCACTTACATTTTTTTATTTTATTAATTAATTAATTTATTTATTTCAGCATATTATGGGGGTACGAATGGTTAGGTTACATATATTTCCCTTGCCCCACCCAAGTCAGAGCTTCAAGCAGATGGGCACTTACATTGATTCCAAATCTTAGCAATTGTGAATAGTGCTGCCATAAACATGGGAGTACAGATATCTTTTCAATATACTGAATTCCTCCTCCTTTAGATATACACCCAGCAGTGGGATTACTGGGTCATATGGTAGTTCTATTTTTATTGTTTTGAGGAACCTCTGTACTGTTCCCCATAGTGGTTGCACTAATTTACATTCCCATCAACAGTGTACGAGGATTCCCCTTTCTCCACATGCTTTGCCAGCATTTGTTATTGCCTGTCTTTTTGAAAAAAAGCCAATTTAACTGGGGTGAGATGATATCTCATTGTAGCTTTGATTTTCACTCCTCTAATGACTAATGATGTTGAACTTTTGTCATATACCTACTGGCCATTTATATATCTTCTTTTGAGAGATTCTGATCTTTTGCCCATTTTTAATTGGATTATTTGATTTTTACCTATTGGATTGTTGGAGTTCCTTAGATATTCTAGTTATTAATCCCTTGTCAGATGAGTACTTTGCAAATACTTCCTCCCATTCTGTGGGTTGTCTCCTCATTTTGCTGATTGTTTCCTTTGCTGTGCTCAAGCTTTTTAGCTTGATGTGATCCCATTTGTCCAATTTTGCTTTGGTTGCCTGTGTGTTGGGGGTATTACTCTAGAAGTAATTGCCTAGACCAGTGTCCTGAAGCATTCCACCAGTGTTTTCTTTCAGTTGTTTCACAGTTTCAGGTCTTAGATTTAAGTCTTTAATAAATTTTAATTTGATTTTTGTATATGGTGAGACATAAGGGTCTAGTTTCATTCTTCTGCATATGGATATCTAGTTTTCCCAGCACAATTTACTAGAAAGCCATTAGGTCCTGGGTTTTTCTTTGATGAGAGACTTTTTATTACTTCTATTTTGTTACTTGTTATTGGCTTATTCAGGTTTTGTATTTTTTCCTGGTTCAATCTTGATAGGTATTATGTGTCTAGGAATTTAGCCATTTATTCTAGGTTTTCCAATTTATTGGCATATACTTGCTCATAGTAGTCTCTAATGATCTTATGGATTTTTGCAGTATCAGTTGTAATATCTCCTTTTTCATCTCTGATTTTATTTATTTGGGTCTTCTCTCTCTTATTCTTAGTCTGGCTAAAAGTATGTCAATTTTGTTTACCTTTTTAAAAAAAACTCTGTTTTCTGATCTTTTGTATTTTTTGTTTGTTTCAATTTCATTTATTTCTGCTCTCATTTTATTTATTGTTTTTCTCCTACTAATTTTGGGTTTGGTTTGCTCTTTTTTTCTTTTTTCCTAATTCTTTGAGATATACCATTAGGTTGTTTATTTGAAGCTTTTCTACTTTTTTGTTGTAGGCACTTATTGCTGTAACATAAACTTTCCTCTTAGCACTGCTTTTCCAGTATCCCATAAGTTTTGATATGTTGTGTTTTCATTTTCCTTTGTTTCAATAAAATTTTTAATTTCTTTTCTAATTTTTTCATTGACCCACCGGTCACTGAGGAGCATATTGTTTAATTTCTATGTGTTTGTATATTTTCCTATGTTTGTCTTGTTTTTGATTTCTAGTTTTGTTCCATTATGGTCGGAGAAAATACTTGATATGATTATAATTTTTTTGAATTTTTAACCCTTGTTTTATGATCTAACATATGGTCTATCCTTGAAAATGATCTATGAACTAAGCAGAAGAATGTATATTCTGCACCTGTTGGATGAAACATTCTGTAAATATCTATTAGGTCCACTTGATCTATAGTTCAGATTAATCAAGTCCTATGTTTCTTTGTTGAGTTTCTGCCTGGATGATATGTCTAATGCCTAAAGTGGAGTGTAAGGTTTCCAGCAATTATTGTATCAGGGTCTATCTTTCTCTTTAGCTCTGATAGCGTTTCCCCCCTTCATATATCTTGGTGCTCCAATGTTGTGTGCATATATTAATATATTTAGAATTGTTACATCCTCTTGCTGAATTGGCCCCTTTATCATTATATAATTACCTTCTTTGTCTCTTTTTAGAGTTTTTATTTTGAAATCTATTTTATCTGATGAAAGAATAGGTACTCCTGCTTTTTTTGTTGTTGTTGTTTCCATTTGCATGGAATATCTTTTTCCACTCCTTTATTTTCAGTCTATGTTTGTGCTTATAGGTGAAGTAGGTTTCTTGCAAACAACATATACTTAGCTCTTCTTTTTTATCCATCCAGCCACTCTATGTCTTTTGACTGGAGAGTTTAGTCCATTCACATTGAATGTTATTACTGATACGTAAGAACTTACTACTGCCATGTTATTATTTGATTTCTGGTTATTTTTTAATCATCTCTTTCTTTCTTCCTTCTTGTTTTCTTTGTTAAAAGTTATTTTCTATGATAGTATGTTTTAATTTCTTGCTTTTTATTTTTGGTGTAGCTGTTGTAGGTTTTTTTTAATTTGAGGTTACCATGAAGCTTCCAAAAAAATTTTATGACCTATTATTTTAAATATATGACAACTCTGCTTACCATAAAAACAAATAAAGAAGCAAAGAGAACAGAAATTCTAGCTTTCATCTCCATCATGCCCCCACTTTTTAACTTTTTGTTGTTTCCATCTATATCTTTTTATATTATCTATCTCTCAAAATGTTGTTGAAGTTATTTTTGATAAGTTTGCCTTTTAGTCTTCCTATTCAAGATATCAGTGGTTTATATGTCACCATTACAGCAATAGAGTATTCTGTATTTGTATATTTAATGTTACCAGTGACCTGTATACCCTCAGATGATTCCTTATTCTTCATTAATATTCTTTACTTTCAGATTGTAGAACTCCTTTTAGCATTTCTTGTAGGACAGGTCTGGGGTTGATAAAATACTCAAGCTTTTGTTTGTCTCGAAAAGTCTTTGTTTCTCCTTCATGTTTGAAGGACATTTTTCACAGGATATAATATTCTAAAATTAAGGTTTTTTCCTTTAGTACTAAATATGTCATGCCACTCTCTCCTGGCCTGTAAGGTTTCCACTGAGAGATCTGCTACCAGATGTACCGGAGCTGCTTTATATGTTTTGTGTGAGTTTTTTCCCCTTTCTTTCTTTCTTCTTTTTTCCCTTAGGACTTTTTCTTTATCTGTGACCTTTGGGAGCTAGATGCCTTGAGGTAGTCTTGTTTGGGTTAAATTTGCTTGGTGTTCTATGACCTTCTTATACCTGAATATTTGTATCTTTCTCTAGGTTTGGAAAGTTCTTTTTTATTATTTCTTTGAATAAATTTTCTACCCCAATCTCTCTCTAACTCTTCTTTAAGGCCAATAACTCTTAGATTTGTCCTTTTGAGGTTATTTTCTAGATCTTATAAGCAAGCATAATTCATTTTTCTTTTTTCTCTTCCAACTGTGTATTTTCAAATAGAGTGCCTTCAAACTCACTAATTCTTTCTTCTGCTTGGTCAACTTTGCTATTGAGAGACACTGATACATTTCTCAGTTTGTCAATTGAATTCTTAAACTCCAGGTTTTCTGCTAGATTTTATTTTTTTATTTCAATCTCTTTGTTAAATTTCTCTGATATGCTTCTGAATTCCTTCTCTGTATTGTCTTGAAGTTCATTAAACTTCTTCAGGACAGCTATTTTTAATTCTTTGTCTGAAAGGTCACATATCTCCATCACTCCAGGATTGGCCACTGGTACCTTATTTAGTTCATTTGGTGAGGTAATGTTTTTCTGGATGTTCTTGATGCTTGTGGATATTTGTTGATGTTGGGCATTGAAAAGTTAGGTATTTATTTTAATCTTCATAGTCTGGGTTTGTTTGAATCTATCCATCTTCAGAAGGCTTTGCAGATATTCAAAGGGAATTAAGTATTGTGATCTAACTCTTTGGTCACTGCAGCCATATCAGCACTGGGGTGCCTGAAGTCCAGTAATGCTGTGACTCTTGCAGACTTCTGGTGGTACCACCTTGGTGGACTTGGGTAAGATATGGAAGAATTCTCTGGATTACCAGGAAGCCTGCATTTTACTCTAGGCCATACATGTCATGCTTTGTCCATCAGAATATCCTGCTTCTCAGTCTTATTGAGAAACTCATATGATGAGAGAATGGACAAGGGCTAAGGAGATGTTAAAATTCTACCAAACTAGGGGGATAGGTTAAATTTCTAGCCATAACAAGTAGTTTTCCAAAAATATTTGTTGAGTTCTTAGGCCAGGATGATTGATCTCCTTTATGACAGTTTCCCAAATTGCTTGTCACCTAGTTGAAATGTATAGTTTGGTAGGTCCACAGAAAATCAGACTGCAGGGGAGGGGAGAAGAAAAACCATTAAAAGAAGCACAAAATTTAATTAAGGAAAACATTAGATCAATTAAGACTAAATGATGGTATAAAACATTAAGGTAAAACATGTATTAGTGTGACATTTGCATTTTTATGAAGTATGAATCACAAAGAAATAATATATGCAGCTAAATTTCAGTTAACTCCCTTTTAAAACTCGTGTTACCATGGCAATGCCAAGAATGAGTTTTTACAGGATGTGTGATATGGATTTTTTGATTTCTTAAAAGCAGTTTAAATAAAAACTACCAACAGCATGGCCTCTTTTCATTTCTCTTATATGACCAAGGGCCACTGAAAATAAGAATCACCTAAGCATTTATTCCAAAAATTATACAGAAGAAAAAATACTAAAAGATGAACTGTATTTCCCTGTTGTATTTGTTGTTTATTTTTTTAGCCTCTGGTGTATTTTCAATAGATTCATTCAGAATGCTCTGCCTAGGAAAACATTCTAATTGTGAGAGAGACAAAGGAGACTATAGTCTTCTTGGCATTCACTTAATCCTGCCTCTGCTGCTTCAATTAGAAAAGTTTTAATAACAGCTACTCACATTAAGATAGTTAAAATTCTACTACAAACACTATAAAGGCTATCTTTGATACCAGCAGCTAAATAGTTTGCCTTCTGAATTCCAGATCTAAGAAAAGTTGCGCTAGTCTCTAATGAGTAATATGGGATTGAGGTTTCTAGGCTACAAAATCTTGTTGTAGTGAAAATGGCAGAAACCTAACTCTGAAATCAATACCATATTACTCTCTCCACAGGCAAGAGCTGCTGGGTCAGGGAAATCATGAAAAATTCATAGCGGAGGTGGCCAAGTCATCCTAAGATAGAGAAAATGATGCTATAACTAAAAATCCCCTGAGCAATCGAAAGCACTTTATAGATTTCACTGTGGATAAGTGCTGGTCTGTTTCATCTGGGTACCTTAATGCTGCTGCGATCTTATTTTTGACAGTCAATGAGGATGTCTGATCTATATTTACAGGGTCCTATTTATGTTAGCTCTTAGCCTTTTTACACTGCTTGGATGATGGTGGTCATAGGGATGTGGTCTGAAGCTTCCTCACTCTTAAAGATTCCCCTTAACTGGACCTGTCCTTGTTCAATCTTTTTTCCCACACTTCTCAGGATAACAAACCTTTGAATGTTAAACTCTTTACAAATGCATTCAATTCTCATAACAGCCTTGAAAATTAAACATTAATATTACTTTTCCCATTTTATACATCAGTAAACAAAGTTCGGAGAGGTGAAGTGATATATCCAAGATCACACAGAAAGTAAGAACATGAATCAGGATTCTGGCCCAGCTATTTCTGAATCCAAAGACCCCCAAAACTTGCTTGTACCAAAGGGCTTTAATTTCCTTTCTACATCCTTCATTTAATATTTAACTATACCTAGATCAATCTATTACATTCCTGGCATCACAATAGGCAAGGCTCTGTGTAGGCCTGGGCTATCATCTCTAGCCCTTCCAATCCATTTTGCTCTCTCTTACTTTCATCTCTGTTTCCCACTAACTACCTATATGTTAAACACAAAATTCTTCAGCCTGACCTTCTACCCATACTTCAAAATTAAGTTCAAATGCTATTCTCTCCAAGATATTCATACAAATAAAAAGGTTAATATTATTATGAACTTTTCCCTAATATGCCAACACTCCCATACCCTTAACAGCCATCATGCCATTCAGAGAAGCTGAAGAACTGCAATATCCCTGCTGTCTGGCTGCCCTACCTTCTCCTAAATAATCTGACACCCAGGAATCACCTTTATTTTGCTAAACTACTGGTTTATCTCTCAATGGCTGCTATTTAGGATACACTCAAAACTCTTTAAGCCTGAATTCAAGCCTTAGCCTTCCTTTCACATTTTTATTTTCTATTGCTTTCTTAAATGATTCATTTGTTCTAGATAGTTAGGTTACCACATAGTTCTCATAATAAGCCCTGCATATTCATCAATATTCCTTTGAATGCACCATTCTCTTCACCTGGAGTTTCCTGCCATTGGTCACCTGAGTATCCTTTAGAACTTTGTTGGAAATTGGCCTCTTCTAGGAGGCATGTTCTAGCCTTTCAGGCTCTGGTAATCATTCCCTTTTCTATAAGTCTACCATATCTCTTTCAACCCTTAATTACACTCTGCCTTAAATACATTCTACTTTTCAGTGTGTCTTTATTCTTCTACATTAACACTATGATGTCCTTAAGGTCAAGATCAGTTGGGTCTCACTCATCTGTAAGGTTATAGAAGTGCCAGGCACTGTGTCAGGTCTGTTCACATTCAGATCTCTCTAGTTTGACTTCTCTAGCCCAGGTGATATTTCTCCTTTCTAGACCCTCTTGCCACTTTGGGAATTTAGCATTATCTTTTGTTGCTTTCTACTTTGTGTATCCAACAAAAACAGATTTAACCAGCCATCTCTAGGATAGTCTTTAAGGGAATCAATAGACATTGTGGTTGAATTACACCAGAGAAGTGAGACTGCCTACCTTCAAATATTTTGAAAATATCTGGGGTAGATATATTCATTTGTAGAATGCCTTTTATGTGCCAGGCTCAGTGTTATGGGGCAGATACAAAGATGAGAAAAACAGCCCTGCTGCTATAGGGGATCACAGTCTAATGAGAAATCTTGAAAAAAATATATATTGGAGTGGGTTCTTAAAAAGAGTATTAGGAGTTCACTAAGTAGAGAAAGAAAAGGGGAGGAATCAACATGAGTTGAGATCTAGAGTTTGGGAGGACATTATCCATTCTAATGTACTGTCCATATTTCTTAAGTACAGAACATTTTTAAAAAAAATTTCTCTCACTACATATTTTCCCATTCTATTCTGAATTTTTGTTTTACTTCCATAAAAGGAATGAATTAGGAAGTCACAGGCACCAGAAATTCCTCATCCATGACAAGCTTTTTAGCATTTAATACACTTTGTGAAGAGGGCCTAGAGAGCCCAGAGAGGTTGTTAGGTAAGTCTCAACCTCCATGAGAGAAAAATTGAATTCTTACCAGTTCCATCCATGCCTCAGCTACTGTGGTACACTGAGAAGCTTAATCCTACAAATTGTCTTAAAATACCCAGTCAATGGCACCACCAAGGCAGAAGGCATTGTGGATCATAAAGGGAGCCAAGCAGAAAAAATAAAGGAGATTTTTCATACTGAGAACATCTAAGACGCTGTGCCTTTTGACATCTGTTTGCCAGTGGCCTGGCCAAACTCTAAATCTAGAAATTAACTTATTCATTACTAAAGGCATCTAGTGGCCTGAATAAAAACTCACAAAATAGAATTCTTTTGTGTCTCTTCTAATGATAATAATAATAGTAATAATGAGAATAAAAGCTATTTATGGAAAATATACAATGTGATTTATTTTTTATATATACTATCACATCTAATTATCAGAACTCTGCAAGGTAGGTGTTTTCACTGCTCCCATCCCACTCCCCCTTACCCCAACCCCACCACCACCATTTTACAAATGAGGCATATGAATTTTAAAGGGAAAATTTAACTTGCCCAAGGTCACACAGTTAGTAAATGTCAGACACAGAATTTGAACCCATACCTGGATAGCACTGAAGCTACTGTCATTTCTGCTATATTATATTGTCCTCCATTAATTGCCTAATGTCAGAAAAGGTCTGCACGTAACCACAGGGCTATACATGCAAGGACAGCCATCAAACACAGGACTAAAGGAGGATAAAGGCTACAATCAGAAGTCAAGACCAAATCCAGAGAGAAAATTGCTGGCTTCCTTTCTGTGTTTCTCAGTTATAATAATTTTTAAGTTTTTATCGTTATGGTCTCTGGAAAAAATATTCAATGAGGATAGATAAAAGTCACAAAAAATAATAAAGAGAGCTTAGACAAGAAGGAAAATAATAGCCAACTCATCAAAAAGGCAGTTGAAGAAGAAAAAGGATAGAGATGGCATATCAATCACTTAAAAATATGAATTTAATAAATGTGAATTGAAGAGTAAGGTACTCAAGAAGAAAAACAAGGTCATTATGGTATAACAGAAAAGAAAGGGGAATAAAATCTGTGGATCTAAGATTGAGTCAGAATAGTATTTATCACTATTTAGGTCTATGACCTTAGACAAGTAATTTAATTTCTCTGAGCCTAAGTTACCTCATCTGAAAAATGAGAGAAATGATAAATTCTTCCTTTGCAAATTTATAAGGATTAAATATAATACTAAAAGTATTTTTTATACATTCTAAAAACATACATACAATTTTCAGTTATTTTTAGTATTTCTTTATGACCCATTGACCTAAGAAATTCAGAGTAGACCTAGAACAGTTAAGTACTTAGAGTGAAACAACAAGAATACAAATTTAAATCAACATGTAAGTAAACACATGCTATATAAAATACAAAAGGAAAACAGCTAAAGTTAGAGAATGAGGAAAAAGAAAAACAAAAAATTAAAATTACCAAGACTCTATTTAGTGCCAGGAGCTTTCAAATACATAATCTCATTTAATAACCATAATAACTTTGTATGGGGGTATTCTTTCTCCTATTTTATAGAGAAGGAAAGTAAAGTTCAAAAATAAAAAGAAATTTACCCAAGGTCAAACAGCTAGGAAGTGTTGGAGTTTTAATTCAAACCTATATTTTCCATACTCCAAACACATTTTACAGAGGAAGTATCTCTTGAGATGGATCTTGAAGAAAGAGTAGTATTGGCACAGTGCTGCATGGAAAACAAAGCCACACCAAACTGCTAATGTGCCCCTTCAAAATTCATGTATTGAAATCTAATCCTCAATGTGATGATATTAAGAGTTTGGGCCACTGGGAGGTGATTAGGTGTAAGGAGGTCCACCCTTGTGAATGAGATTAGTGCCATTGTAAAGGAAGCTTAGAAAGCCCTTTTTCTAACCCCCCTCAATGTAAGTATGCAACAATAGGAATCATTAATGAGGAACAGGCCCTCGCTAAACACTGAATCTATGGGTACCTTGATCTTGGATTTCCCAGCCTCCAGAAATTGAGCAAGAAACTTCTGTTGTTTATAAATTAAGCAGTCTAAGATATTTTGTTATAGTAGCAGGAACAGACTAAGACACAAACCAAAACCACACCAAAATCTAGTCTAGCACATCATTCAGAGTCTGGCTGGAAACAGATGACAAACTCAAACAAACAAGATAAACTAGGAGAGTTTAATAAAGGGACTATTTACAAGAGTGCGAAACAAAGTTGGAAAACCAACCAGGGAAAAAATCAAGTACCCTAGTTCTAAAAACAGTAGAAAGCTGTTATCTTTCTAGTATGGGGGTTGAGGCTCCCTGAGGCTCTCTAGGAATGAAGGGACATGCGGAAAGAGTAGTTACCAAAACTTGGAGAATATAAAGGTGGCTTTAAGAGAGGAGAAATAAAAGTCCCAAACTTACTATTTTCCCATCTTGTGATCTCCTGCCAGTGCCTCTCTTTGGCACTCAATTTCAGTCCTTCAAAGTCAGCCTCCTGGGGTACTAAGCAGGGTGGAGAAAAGGAAAGAGTGGGTCTAGAGGGGCAAATGGAAAATATCCAGAACATACTGAATGGCCTAGTAGAACTTTAGATATCAACCATATTGTTAGAGGTAGACTCTTGGTATTATCAAACACTTTTGACTACAGAACTGAATACTTTATACTGAGGTCAAGGAGTAAATGTGGGACCTCAAGTAGGAAGAACAGATATGGTTAACCTCTAAAACCTAGAATTTAACCTTCCTTTTGTCATAATTTCTCAGGAAATACGTTTTAAAATATAATATATTGGATCATCTCAAATTATTGAATATGATTATTTTACCAATTATCATACAATATATTTTATAAATAATTTTTATTACTAATGGAAACAGAAATATGCTAGAAAATTATATTTCTGAGAAGGTCAAAAACCATATAAAATTAAAATGCTGTGCAAAATGAGATTTTATAGCTTGACAAACTTCAATACTCTGAATTTCTTTGGAAATCATGCAAATCTATGATAAGTATGTCTTTGTATTCTTTAGGGTTTTTTGCATACAAATGTGTTTTCTTTTTATTTCAGTATATTATGGGGGTACAAATGTTTAGGTCACGTATATTGCCCTTCCCCCCCTCGGCCCCCTCGAGTCAGAGCTTCAAGCCTGTCCATCCCCCAAATGGTGCACATCACAATCATTATGTATGTACATACCCATACCCTCCTTCCCTCTCCTATCTGCAAGACGCCAGATGAATGTTATTCCTGTATTCCCACCTAGGTGTTGACCAGTGAAACCACTTTGCTGGTGAGTACACGTGGTGCTTATTTTTCCATTCTTGGGATACTTCACTTAGTAGAATGGGTCCCAGCTCTATCCAAGAAAATACAAAGGAGCTACATCACCATTTTCTTTATTATTTTTTTCATTCCACCTCCTGTTTACATATATATTTTTTCCTTTTATTTCATCATATTATGGAGATACAAATATTGTTAGGGTTACA
>VBSM01000529.1:34159641-34214746 GCA_008086735.1 Cheirogaleus medius
TGTTGTGATTCTATTTTCTCTTCAATTCCATATAGTTTTGTAGCAATCCATATTTGGAGATCTTTCTCTGTCAGTTTACTCATATCATGTAAGTTGGTGTCAGATGATGGAGAATGAATATTTTGCTTTGGAGGTAATTTTTCTCTCTACTCCTTCATGTTTCCTGTGAACTTTCACTGGTTCTTTCTCATCTGGGTGCTTTATCAAGGATTGGAGTTGCAGAGGCTCGATTATGAACTACAATCGGGAATTCTGGAGGGATGATCCTTGGCATATCTGGGGATTTGTGCTCTGGACCTGTAATGTTGGCAGAGTTTGAGTGGCTAGAGGCCACTGAGTTGGTCCACTGAAAAGTGAAATCTTTCCCTTTTCCATGTGTCACCAGCAGAGCTTGTGCCACTGAATCCTCCTGGGGAGGATCCGCGGAGGATCGAGCTCACTCCCTCCTCCACTCCCTCACCAGCAGAGTTCAGTGGCTGGGGACCACTGACAGTTTCTGCCAGGGGTGAAAACTTCCCCCCTTCTGCGCATCCCGGCAGAGCTTGGGTCACTGTAGCCCTCTCAGTAGGATCCGCGGATCACGCTTACTCCCTCTATTGCTCCCTCACAGGCAGCACTTGGGTTGCCCAAGTCCACTGGACAACTCAGTCAAATGAGCAATCTGTCTCACTTTTCTGTCCCTTCAAAAGCGAGGCATAAGCCGCTGGTGTGTACAGATCTCCCAGCCATGGAGACCCTGCACCGTGCCCTGGAGATTTCTAATTGCTCTCCACTCCTGCTTCCTCTCCAAACTGCCTGACCACCCATGTTACCTCTTCACGCTGACTTCAGGCACTTCCCTGCTTGCATGGGTGTGGAGGTGGGCGAAGGAGAAGTCGTCCCGCTGTGGGACGGATCACACAGTCCCATTGGGCTGGCCGCTGAGTGTGGCCAGCGTGCACTCCAATCCCCGCTGTACCACTCAGATTCTCAGAACTTGACGGCAAATCCACTGAGTCACTTTCTTCCTTTTCCCTGCACTGCTGCCCCTCGAAGCTTCCCTGTAATTCCATGAAGCCGATCCTGTGGGAGAACTACCCACTCGAGTGATTCAGGCCGCCTTCTTCACCTCCCACTCTGAGAGCAGAGAGCAAGGATGTCATCCCTAATCCGCCATTTTTGACCTTCACCATTGTTTCTTATAGCTGAATAGTACTCCATGGTATACATATACCACATTTTATTAATCCACTCATGTATTCATGGCATTTAGGTTGTTTCCACATCTTTACAATTATGAATTGTGCCGCTATAAACATTCGAGTGCACATGTCTTTTTTATAAAATGTCTTTTGTTCTTTTGGGTAGATGCCCAGTAATGGGATTGCTGGATCAAATAGTAGATCTATTTGTATCTCTTTAAGTTATCTCCATATTGCTTTCCATAGAGGTTGCACTAGTTTGCCGTCCCACCAGCAGTGTATGATTGTTCCTATCTCTCCACATCCACACCAACATTTATTATTTTGGGAGTGTTTGATAGAGGACATTCTCACTGGAGATAAGTGACATCTCATTGTGGTTTGATTTGCATTTCCCTGATGATTAGAGATGTTGAACATTTTTTCAAATGTGTGTTGTCCATTATTTTGTCTTCTTTTGAAAAGTTTCTGTTCATGTCCTTTGCCCACTTTTTGGTAGGGTTGTTTGCTTTTTTCTTGCTGATTTTCCTGAGTTCTAAATAGATTCTAGTTATCAACCCCTAATCGGATGTGTAGCATGTGAAAATTTTCTCCCACTTTGTAGGTTGTCTGTTTGCTCTCATGACAGTATCTTTGGCTATGCAGAAGCTTTTTAGTTTGATCTGGTCACATTTATTTAATTTTGTTGTTGCTGTGAATGCCTTTGGGGTCTTCTTCATAAATTCTTTGCCTAGGCCAATGTCTAGAAAAGTATTTTCAATGTTTTCCTCTAGAATTATAATAGTTTCACATCTTAGGTGTAAGTCTTTTATCCAGCATGGGTTGATTTTTGTTAGAGGTGAAAGGTGTGGATCCTGTTTCAGTCTTCCACATGTGGCTATCCAGTTTTCCCAGCACCGTTTATTGAATAAGGATTCTTTTCCCCAGTGTATGTTTTTGTCTGCTTTGTCAAAGATTAGATGGCTATATGAGGACGGTTTTATATCTGGGTTCTCAGCTCTGTTACACTGGTCAATGGCCCTGTTCTTGTGCCAGTCCCAAGCTGATTTAATTACTGTAGCCTTGTAGTTTAGTTTCAAGTCTGGTAAATTGATACCTCCTACTCGATACCCTTCACAATAGCAACAAAGAAAATAAAATACCTAGGAATATATTTAACTAAGGAGGCAAATAAAAGACCTCTACAGGGAGAACTATGAAATACTGGGGAAGGAAATAGTAGAGGACGTAAACAGGTGGAAAACCATACCATGCCCATGGGTTGGAAGAATCAACATTGTTTAAATGTCTATACTATTGAAAGTGACCTATAGATTCAATTGAATCCCTATTAAAATACCAACATCATTTTTCACAGATATAGAAAAAATAATTTTATGCTTTGTATTTAACCAGATATGACCCCGTATAGTAAAAGCAATTCTAGGCAATAAAAATAAAATAGGAGGCATCAATTTGTCTTTGTATTCTTTGCATTTGTGTATTGCAAATGGTGATCTAGTCCATTCATTCAACACTTAGTGTATGCTTGTTTGAAAGGCTCAATTCAAGGTAATGGTGAGTTAAAGATATTAAAAACATAGTCAATGCTGGAAGCTCATAGTTAAGCAAAATTGTTATTGTTCTTTTGTTCCTATAAGTAAAGTACTTAATTGGATAGAAATAGAACTGAAGTTTACTTCTACTTTTAAAATATTTACTACTTAAAGAAAATCATATCACATAGTAGGCATCAATAATTTTTGTTCTGAATGAAAAATGAAAATGAGTATTAGAATCACAGCATGTGAGAAATAGAAAACATTACCATGTTCTTTAAGGCTTGTTCCCTTTGCTCACACTCTTTTTTTCTATTTAGAACACTTGTCTTAGCTATGATCTTGATTAACCCCCACTCAGTTTGGTAAGATTTATAATAAACTATATCATACATAAAGAAAAGTTCACAAATCACAAATGCATACCTTGGTATTTTTCTTTAGAAACCCAGCACACCTGCATATGTATCCCTCATATCAAGAAACAAAATATAACCAATACTCCAGAAACCTCTTTCCAGGCAGAATCCACTTGGCAAGGATAACCACTAGTTTGACTTTTAATACTATAGATTAGTTTTCTCTGTTTTTAACTTTATATGAATGGGATTATATGGTATTAATACATACTCTTTTTGCCTGGCCCGTTTCTCTCAACATTATTTTTGTAGGATTCTTCCATTTTGTTACATGTAGTTATAGTTCACTCATTCTCAATGCTGTCTGGTCTTCTAAAGTATGACTATAACACAAATTGTCAATTCTATAATGTACAGCCATGCAAATAATTTCCAAAGTTTGACTGTAAAAAATGGTACCAATAGAAATATACATATATATGTATATATATATATTTTTCTTTTTGGAGAATGTTTGCACACATTCCTGGGATTGAAGTACTAGCATTATACACAAGAGCAAAAGACATATGTCTGTTCCATCTATTAGCACTTTTATCGTATTTTTCCAAAAGTAATTGTACCAATTTACACTTCCCCCAACAGTATATTTAAAAAGTTCCAGTCCAACTCATTTTTAAAGATTCAATTTAAGCTTAGTTATTTTCTCTTGGAAGTATTTCCTTATCACTCAGTTCATTTGTCACCATTCACCTGTGCTGCTACATTATATTCCATCTTTGCATACCTCTTTTATATAACTGATTTGTGTAATGTTTTCTTCTGTATCCACTTCTAGGGTATAAGAGCCTTAAGGGTAAAAAATATATCTTATTCATCTTAGCACTTCTAATAGGTTCTGAAACAGAACAGGCACTCGGAAAATATTTGTAGAATAAATGAATGAAGTGCATTATTTAATAACATGCCGTTGCTTTTTATATAAGAAAACTGAGACCTAGAAGAAATTAAGTACTTTGGGAAAAGCCACCCAAGACATCAGTAGCACAGTGGCACAGCTGGGGTTAGAGTTCAAATCTCATACCCCCTAATCTCTTGCTCTTTCCACTACATTATGCTGCTTTCCTTAAAAATCTTACTCTGATAATGACCTACAAAGAAGTCTGGCTCTATTTCTCTCTTTCAAAGGAGAGGGAAAAGGAGGCAATATAAATCTCCTGACAGGCTGACGATATGGTCATGAAATTTGTCTATATGCTGAGAAAGAAAACCCAGCTGGAATAGAGACACTACTTCAGAACAAACAAATATGCAAGGGAAACAATAGATTTAGAAAAGCCCTAGGCAAAACCTCTTAAATTCACAGGTCCAAATTTTCCCAAAGGTTGGAGAGATGGTCTCAATTTATAAACCACATAAGATGGGCCGAATTATCAGATGGTACAGTATCTGATTTCAAAGAATTATATATAGACATGAAGAGATGAGACAGCTGCCAGATATGCCCTGACAGTTTGTAGTTATGCCCTGATGTTAGAGAAATATGCCAAATAATCTTCTCATCCAGAGATTTATATTGAATTTTATAAGGCACCAAAGAAAATATACTGAGAAAAAAATGCATAAAAGAGTCAGGCATAGCAGAATGAACACTGAATATCAGCACAATTCAGAAGGAAAGGGAACTTAGATCATTTGGGTTCTCTCTGGGTCAATCAGAATCTTTTTGTAAATTATTTAGATTGAAATCATTTAAACCAACAAATCCATTTTAATACTGCCTATGTGCAAAGCACTATGGAAGATACAAGGAAATACAACAGTTTTTATCATGACACTTTCTTGCTCTCAAATCTTTAATGAATCTCCCTTATCTAGAAAAAAAAGGTACCCACCCTTTTAGTTGAGTACTCAGTATATTGGCTACAGCCTAGTCCCCATCTCATCATTTACATAGTCTATTCTATCTCCAAAACTAAATCCTTAATTATTTCTTAACATACCCTTTGATA
The DNA here is from genome assembly GCA_008086735.1 of Cheirogaleus medius. NCBI lineage: Eukaryota > Metazoa > Chordata > Mammalia > Primates > Cheirogaleidae > Cheirogaleus > Cheirogaleus medius. The sequence continues at coordinate 34,164,732 of VBSM01000529.1, forward strand.
TCCTATTTAACTGCCTTTGATTCTGCTCTTTCTAGAGGTGGAAAAGGAGCGGGAAGGAGGAATATATATTAATAGTACTATGTGCTAGGCATTGAGCCACATACTTCATATTTGTTATATCATGTAATGTTCACATCAATTCTCTTAAATTTAATCAAGTCAGGTTTTTGACCTTACCATTCTACTGAAACTGCTTTTGTCAAGATCCCCAATATCCTCCACATTCCTAAACTTATAATCAATTCCCATTCTTCAATTTACTTGGCCTAATAGTACTATTTAGCACAGCAGATCACTCTGTCCTTCTGAAAACATTTTGTACACTTGGTTTGAATATACTATACTGTTCTGGTTTTCCTCTGGCTTTACTGGCTGCTCCTTCTCCAAAATGGTTTATAGGATTCTCTTCATCTCCTTAATCTCTAAATATCTTCTCCCCAGGGCTCAGTCCTTAAATATTTTCACCTCTGAAAATACACTCATTCCCTTGGTAATCTCAGGAAGTCACATGGCTTGGAATACTACATATGTATATTGATGGCTTACAAATTTATAACTCAGCTCAGACCTTCCTTTGCACTCCAGACACAGTTATCCAACTTCCTATTCAATACCTTTTTTTAAAATTATTTTTTAATTTCAGGATATTATTCAACATCTTTACTTGGATGACTAACAAATATCTCATACTGGATGTCTACAATGTAACAATATATTCAAAAACTAGTCTTCTTACCTTTCCTCTTGAACTTGCTTCTTCCAGTCTTTCCTATCTCATTAATACCAATTTCATGCTACCAGAAGTTGAGATAAAAATCTTTGAAGTCATCCTTGACTCTTTTATCGTATACCCAAATCAGATCAGTAAACATATTGATTATGCTTCCAATCGTCCCAGAATCTGACTATGCTCATCACCTCCACTGCTAATACCTTGGTCTAAACTACCATAATATCTTCAGGATTATTTCAATTTCCTCCTAACTGGTTTCTCTGTTTCCATTTCCTCCCTTATTATCCATTTTTTATATAGATGCTAATTCACGTTAATCAGATAACACAGTAGATCATTCCTATATTCATAACCTTCCAATATATCTTCTACCTTACCCATTATAAACACTTACAATGGCCCAGAACACCCAACATGATCTTGACCCCATTACCTCTCTGACCTCATCTCTCATTGACTTTTCCCTCATTCACTTTGTTTTTAGCCATACTAGTCTCCTTGCTTTCCTAAAAGATGTATTTCAGTCATGCTATTACTCAAGGCCTTTGCACTGTTTTCTGCTTCATATTCTCTTCCTCCAGATAACCCTGTGGAAGGTTCATCTTCTCAGTGAGATGTTCCTTGAATGCACTATTTAAAAATTTTAACCTCCATCACTATAGTCCCTAATCCTCATCTAGGACTTTTTCTTCATAGCGCTTTTTACCACCATTCATGTTTTACTTATGTGTACATCGTCTTCTCTCCCTGCTAAAATGTAAACTCCATGAGACAAAATTCAGGCATGCGTGACTCCAAAGTTTATGTTCTTCTAACAACATAAATTGCCTAAAATGTCCTGTTATCCTACTTTCATATCTACGGGTATAAATTTATCTTAACTTCAAGGCCTCGTCCAACAGTGCCCTTTTTATGGTATCTATAACATGATGGACACTCAGAAAATATTTCATAAATCAATGAGATTTAGTCTTTGTCTTCAATCACTTTATAATGTAGCTACAGGTACAGTTGAAAAATTAACAGAAAATAAGAGACATGTTAAAAGGTATACAATTAGTTGTTAAATGATAGGTAGTGGAGTTTGACAGACCTAGGTTTGAATTCTATTACTTGTGACCTTGGTAAAAATACAGATTTACTCAGGCTCCATTTTTATACTTATATATGAAAAAAATTATAAGTATATACCACAGTGCAAGGATTAAACAAAATATGGAATATAAATCACCCAGTCAAGTGTCTGGTGAATAATGGGTCCTCATCAAATATTATTTCCCTTCTCCCTAAATTTAGTAATAGAAAGCATACATACTAAGAATAATTTAAATAATTTTAATTATATGTGACCAAATCATCTAATTTTTCTTTCGAAATTACTTGAGTAAGTTATTTTCTGTATCAGAGTTAGTTATAGCATTAAGCCAACTCCTTCTAGGTAATTACAATGTTACCTAGATATATTGTTTATATTATAATTTGGACAATTAAACATTTCCCATGATAATAACCATATCTCCAGCACCAAAATGACATCTTTGCAGTAACATATTCACACAAATGTTGCCCATCCCCAAAGCACCCTAAGACACACCAAGATGACAAAATGTTTTCACTTTCTGATATCTAAGCAGTTGCCCTCAAGCTTCTAGGGCTACCACATTTGCCTTTCCCACGTTATAGAATATTAACTAACCACTTCCAGGTATAATGCAGGAAATCTGTGTGTGGATTCCGCAGTTTCTGTTTGACCTTTCAGAATTCCTTCTCCTGTCTCTGTTAATACTTGGCTGCCAATAGGACAGAGATTTGGAAGCTGATAAAAGGCACATTACTGTACCCTTCAGTTCCCTTATTCTCTTTACCCAGCAGTCACATTCTCACCAAACTATCTGTATTGTGAATAGAAAAGACCCAAGAAATACTACTAATAAATCAAGAAGAAATCTTGCTAGATCCAAATCCCACTGAATCTCCAGGAAGTGAAGGATTGATTTTACTTATTATTTGACTTGCTGAGACAATGACAAATTTGATCTTAAAAGTCATACCATAATTCTAGTAGTCTCTCTTCTTGGAGCTACATATTTTTTAGGTATTCTTAACCTACTACTCTACAATGTGGCCAAATGTAACTATATAATCACACCCTTTGGGATCAAAAAGACCTTGATGGCACAGTTACTAACTATAAGAACTTTGACAAGTTACTTAATCTTGCTGTGCCTCAGGTTTTTAGTTAGAAAAATGGAGTAATAATATCTACCTTGCAGCGTTATAGTAAAGATCAAATGAGAAAATTACTGAAAATTACCTACCAACAGTGCCACACACATAGAAAAAGCTCAAAAAATGGAAGACATCATTATCATTCTTATTACTCTCAATATGCCATACTATTTTGCGCTTCATTCCTTTTGGTCAGGCTATTCCCTTTGTTTTGAATACCCTTCCTACCTTCACCTAATAAATTTTTATTTATTCTTCTGATCCAGCTCAAGTGCAACCTCTTTTATGACTTTTTTTCAGGTTCCTCCTTCTCCTTACTCAATTCCTCTGTAGCATTTCAGGTTGGTTACAGATTTGCAGGAAATGACCACACATTCTATCTCTAAAAAAATTAGATTAAGTTACTGATTTCATTATTGAAGGACACAGAAACTTAGCTTAAGTACAGAGACCATACAGGGGAAGAGCAAAAGATGCAACATATCCTTCTCTGCCCTTCCACGGCCCCTTGGTTTCCTAAGGAGTCATCCAGCTGCTGCTGACAGCTCCACAAAGGTTTAAACTGCCAGAAGTGAGAAAACATCCAAATTCTTGCCACCTTGCCATGTCTTGTCATAGTTTGCATTACCATTTTGGAAGAACTTACATTAAAAATGTAAGCACTTCTATTATAAGAAAACTTTTACAAACATTAAGATCCCTTGACTATAGAACCAAACTCAGCTTTAGAAAGCACAGTCTAGGTTCAGAAGTCTCTAAACAAAATCTGTATCCTCAAGTGTCTCAGAAGCCTCTTCTCCAGCATTCTATCCCTTTAATTTAACTACCATTTTACCTTTTCACTCACTGGTAGAATAGCAGGTTGATTAAATTTTGAATGTTAATAGTATTAGTTCCTCATATTTACAAGGTGTTTTTTACCTGAGTGGTTCTGCTACTAAGTTTGGTCCAACGACCAAGGCCATAAATCCATTTCCCTTGAACATTCCAGTTACATTCTGTGTTCTCATTACCATCTGACACACCTTAAAATATAGTGTTGTGAAATGAGAGTGCGATTTTTTATACAATATATATGATATAATTGTCAATTGGCTGGATTTTGAGCTCCTCAAGGACAAGGTCTAGGACTATCACTTTTAAACTCTGTATTCCTATGGCTTGTGTAAGGGCCTAAAGTATAGCTTAATAGTTAAAATAAAGAGCTTTGCCATCAGATAGGCTTAATGATAGTCTTGGCTCTGCCACTAACTAGGTGTGAACTTTTGGGTAAGTTACTCACATGGTCTGAGGCTAGTTTTCCTCACCTATAGAATAAGAATAAAACTTCCACCTCATATAGTTTTGGTGAGTACTAGCCTGCATGTGTGTTTATGTATGTATGTGTGTATACATTTGCGTGATACACATAGAATTAAAAGCCCTTAGTACAGTAACAACCACATCATAAGCACTTAATAAATGTGAGACATTTTAAATTATCATTATCATCATCACCACCATCATCACTATCATTTTTAACACTCATTATATGTTGAATACTCCTTCTTCAAAGGAAAGAAATATACTTTTATAAGATTATTCTGAGTATTAAATTAAAACCCTTCAAAGAATTTAGAACAGTGCCTGGCACATAATAAATGTTTAAAAGTTTTAGCTCATAGTATTTCTTAATTCTAAAACAAAAGAGCTGACAAGAATCTAAAGAAGCAAACTAATAGGTACCCTCCTGCAACAGAGACTACTAGTTGCCTACTCTCTTCTTTTCTTCCTTAGTAACACAGCACTGATTTTGTTGGCATTGTTAGCATTGTGCCCAGCTAAAATATGAAACTACTTGATTTCCCAAATATTGGTAGCCAATCAAACGTAAAAGGGAGTCACTTGGTACAATTTCTAGGTAAAATGCCTTTAAAGGCAGCTGACTCAGTTGGAAGGCATGCCCTTTACCTTCTCCTATCTCCTGAAGCCTGAAATTGGAACAGGATAGTTAGAGCTGCATCCACTTTTAAACCATGAAATGACCTGGGGATGGAAACAAGAACTATGGATGGTAGAGCAGAAAAACAGAAGGAGACTGGATCTCTGATGACTTCATGAAGTGACTATAGCATCCCTGAGTTGCATACATACGAAATCCTTGTATTTGTTAAGCAACTATTATTATGGTTTTCTGTAACGTGTAGGCAAGCCCAATTTTAACTAAAATACTTCCCTTCAGTTACACCATAGCAAAGATGAGATTTTTCCCCCTATTATTTTACAACCCACATAAGGAAACTTCACAATGACCTTGGTGCTGTGTTTCAGTCTCCTGTGCTCACAAAGAAGGAGGGCCTGATAAATTTTACTATGTACAAACATTTTCCCTGTAAGGTTCAGCCCATTAGGGCCAGTATCAGTAACATCTGATACTAAATCTAGTCTATTCCCATTTCATCAACTGTTTATCTCCCTTCCCTAAACTACTATCACCTTCACCATGTAAGCCACATCATTTAACATTTTATTTTAAAATATTTCATATTTTTCCCTAGTGCTCCCTGTGTACATCTTAACTGAAATGAATCATAAACTTCTGTGAAGTAAGGGAGTCAGAAAGACCTGGGTACTAACCCTAACTCTGGATATACTAGCTGGGAAATGTCTTTCTTTATCAATAAACTGGAAAATACCACTTATCATATATGAAGTTATGGAAGGCATATATGGAAGTTAAATTAGATCATACATCCAATTCATATAAAACACCTAGCATAGTGATTGGCATGGAATAAACAGTTGTCAAGTGTTATCTTTTCCCTCCTGTCACACTTTCTCTCCCACCTTCTGTTGAACCTAGAATTTAGACTGGAACCTAGAAAATAACAGAATCCCCTATAAGTTATCTTCATGTTTCTATTCCTCTTTCTGATTAAGACTAAAGGCATAGCTTCTCTTAACAAGTGCTGAAAGTAAAGCAATTGTTAGCAGATGTTCATCTCCTTGTTGGATTATTGAAGAAGCACACTGCAGGAGGCCTAGGGAGGCTACTGTAGGAGCTTGCTGGAAATTTCTGAACATGTTCAGGCATTAGATCTCTATTACTGTACCACAAAGAGCACAAATCATATCTTATCCAAAGACTTAGGAAGCTTATACTTCATTATGAACACGGCTCTGAAGAACTGAGCTTTCAGAAGAAAGAGAATCTATGTCTTCTCTTCTGTTGCTGAAGACTACTGTAAGACTAGTAAAAACTTAGAAGGAGTTATTCATAGTAGCCTAATAATGCCCTACTATGTGAAGTGCCTGTTTGGCTTACATTACCGTGCTGGGGTAATGTACAATTCCATTATTACTCTAGTCGAACCCAAGGGACATGTAGAGATATTTTTTTCTGAAACAGCACCAGATAATGAACAGCAAGGACAAAAATTTCAGGAGAGAAAAGGAACTTGCAAAGTTAGGGAATTCAAACATTCTCTTTTTGTATCAGGGGTCCTCAAACTTTTTAAACAGTGCACCAGTTCACTGTCCCTCAGACCGTTGGAGGACCGTTGGAGAGTGTGGGGCACATTCCACACATGCGCACTGTGGGCCAGGGACGAGTCGGCTGCTAAGCAGGACAGGCAGCGGCAGCAAAAACACCCGGGGGGCCAGATAAATGTCCTCGGCGGGCCGGATAAATGTCCTCGGCGGGCTGCATGTGGCCCGTGGGCCGTAGTTTGAGGACCCCTGGCTAAGAGTTCATCCAGAGGATAACAAGACACACCACCCAGCTGATAGTGATTTGTTATAACTACTGGAAATAGAACTGCCATTTATTAAGCATTAGCTATGTTACAGATCCCAACAAGGCACAATATGTGCATATTTCCTTTAATTCACATTGCAATCATGTATAATAAATATGATTTGCTAAAGCCAAAAGGGATGCATTGTCATGCCCAAGGTCACACTGTTAACGCACAGGAAATAAATATCAGAGCCAGTACTAACACATGTCTATCTCAGTACAAAGTTGTGCTCTTTTCAAAACACCAGGATGAAAAGTCAGCCAAGATATGATCAGCCACATGCCTAAATGAGAAAGAACATTGAATCCAAAAATGTTTGGAAGATTCTACAACTCCAACATGGACTCAGAAGAGCAAAAAGCATTACAGATGTTCTATAATGTCAGTATTAAGCATACAATCACTAACATTTACTGAAGGCCCATTCAGTTATGTTAGTTTGAGTCTGAGAAGCAAACAGCAAGATGGGATTAGATATACCAGAAATTCATTAAGGAAAATGTGAAGGATAAAGGGGAAGAATATAGATAGGTAAAGAAAGCTTTAGACTATGATAGATCTAATATCTATGAAATGAGGGGGGAAGGAAGGAAGATTGGGTAAGAAGTGTCTTGGACTGCAACACAATTCTAAAGATGGAATAGGACTAGTATCCTTGCTGTGCTCAGTTATTGGATAGCATGATGATGATTATTTTTTTTCATTTCAGCATATTATGGGGGTACAAATATTATGGTTACGTATATGGCCCATGCCCCCCTCCCCCCTCGAGGCAGAACCTCAAGCATGACCATCCCCCAAACATTGCACATCTCTCTCACTGTGTTTGTAAGTACCCATCCCCTCCTCCCCTCTCCCACCCGCCCAACACCCGACAAATGTTATTCCTATGTGTCCACTTACGTGTTGATCCGTTAATACCAATTTTAAGTGTCAATCTGACTAGATTAAGGAATATCTAGAAAATTGATAAAGCATTATTTCTGGGTGTTAGTTGTGAAGGTGTTTTCAGAGAAGATTGATGTATGAGACAGTAGACTGAGTGGGGAAGATCCATCCTCAATATGGGTGGGCATCATCCAACAGGCTAGGGGCCTGTGTAGAACAAAAAGGCAGAGAGAGAAAAGGTGAAGTCTCTCTCTCCTACAGCTGGGACACCCTTCTTATCCTGCCCTTGGACATCAGAATTCCAGGCTCTCTGGCTTTGGACTCTGGGCCATACACTAGCAGTCCCCTCCCCCAAGTTCTCAGGCCTTTGGCCTGAGACTGAGTTGCACTATTGGCTTCCCTGGTTCTGAGGCCTTGACACTTAGACTGTGCCACACTACCAGTATTCCAAGGCCTCCAGCTTGCAGGCAACCTGTTGTGAGAGTTATCAGCATCCATAATCATGTAATCCAATTCTCCTAATAAATTTACTCTCAAATTATCTATCTATCTAACTTTCCTACTGGTTTTATCTCTCTGGAGATAGATACATCTTGGCTAATACAGAGTTAGTAACAGCCTGGTGGAAGTGTGGCCTCAGTGTGAACACAGCGGTGGGTCCAGAGGGGCAGCAGTTGGGGCTGTCAATTAACATCATACTTGCACAGTAGAAGATGTAAGTAGTACTTTTCTATGGCTGCCACATTTCAACCTCTGGGCCTCACAAATCTATCTCTCTATAGTTTCAGGGAGCTAATACACCGTAGTCCCTGGAGACTTCTCTTCTTAAAACAGAAACTTAGAAGATGGAGGGTAGTATCTTTTTGATAAAATGACTTTTTTCCTTTGGGTAAATACCCAGTAGTGGGATTACTGGATCAAATGGTAGGTATACTTTTAGTTCTTTGAGGAATCTCCATACTATTTTCCATAGAGGTTGTACTATTAATAGTTTGCAGTCCCACCAACAGTATATAAGTGTTCCTTTCTCACCACAACTACACCAGCATCTATTGTTTTGGGACTTTTTGATAAAAGCCATTCTCACTGGGGTTAGGTGATATCTCATTGTGGTTTTGATTTACATTTCTCTGATGATTAGTGACATTGAGCATTTTTTTCACATGTTCATTGGCCATTAGTCTATCTTCTTTTGAAAAGCTCCTGTTCATGTCTTTTGCTCACTTTTTTACAGTGTTGTTTGATTTTTTTTCTTGCTGATTTGCTTAAGTTCTTTGTAGATTCTGATTATTAGCCCTTCATCAGATGTATAGGATCCAAATATTTTCTCTCATTCTGTAGGTTGTCTATTTGCTGTGTTGATTGTTTCTTTGACTGTGCAGAAGCTTTTTAATTTAATCAAGACCCATTTATTTTTGTTGTTGCTGTGATTGCCTTTGAGGTATTCTTCATAAATTCTTTGCCTAGGCTGATTTCTAGAAGAGTTTTTCCAACATTTTCTTCTAGAATTCTTATGGTTTCATGTCTTAGATTTAAGTCTATAAGCCACCTTAAATTAATTTTAGTGAGTGGTGAGAGGTATGGATCCTGTTTCAATCTTCTACATGTGGCTATCCAATTTGCCCAGCACCATTTATTGAAATAGAATTCGTTTCCCCAGTGTATATTGCTGTCTACTTTTTCAAAAATCAGATGGCAATATGTGGATGGTTTTATATCTGGATTCTCTGTTCTGTTCCATTGGTCAATGTCTCTATTTTTGTGCCAGTACCATGATTTTTTGGTTACTGTGGCCTTGTAGCATACTTTAAAGTCTGGTAAAGTAAAAGATACTTGCACTACAATGTGTATTGCCTCACAATTCACATTTGCAAAGATGTGGAATCAATCCAAGTGCCGGAATTGTGCCTTACATTTAAGTCTTTTATCCACCTAGAATTAATTTTTGTAAGTGGTGAGAGATAGCAATCTTGTTTCATTCTTCTTCTACATGGGGCTATCCAATTTTCTCAGCACCATTTATTCAATAGGGTTCTTTTCCCCAGTGTATGTTTTTGTCTGCTTTGGCAACAATCAGCTGGTTGTAGGTAGATGGTTTTATATCTGAATTTTCTGTTCTGTTCCATTGCTCTGTGTCTATATTATTGTACCAATCCTATGCTGTTTTGGTTACTGTAACCTTTTAGTATAGCTTGAAGTCTGGTAATATCACACCTCTATATAAGGTTTTTATAAGTTTGAGATATGCTCCTTCTATGCCTAGTTTATTGAGAGTTTTTATCATGAAAGGGTGCTTGGTTTTGTCAAATGCTTTTTCTGCATCTGCCTAGATGATCATGGCGGGGGCGGGCTCACTTGGTATCTGGTGTGGAATGCTCCAGAAGTCATCACCATCTCTGAGGGAAGAAGGGAAGGGCAGGAAGGAAGGAAAGAAGAGAAGGGCAAGGAGGGAAAAGGAATGGAAGAAAAGGAAAGGCATCAGTTTTGAGTAACTGAAGAATGAGGTCCATGAAAGTGGCAGAAGGGAGAAGAAAGGAAGCCAATATTTCTCCTACAACATCAATGGCATCATTTCTATTGAAAGAACAACCCTGTGGAGACTAATCTTCCCAAGGTTTCTCAGCAGTACACATACAAATTTAGTCATTTGTTTCAACCTCCCAAAAAGTTACATTTTTAGCAAAACAGCAGAAATGAAGCTTTACTCATTAGACAACTCACTTTGAGGTAGCTTTTGGTAAGATTCAGGTGTTACACTTGCAATAGAACACTGTTGCCAAGGTGATAGAGACTTAATGAAATAAATATAACTGCAATAAACATGTTCTGAGAAGACAGCATCAACGTCAATTTCCCTCTGTAAAAGGAACTCAGGCCATTTGAAACAGCTGAACAATCTCTTTAAGGTAAGCAGGAGCTCTCACACCATAGCATAGAGTGGTGAGAGATCTTCAGATCTTTTTTCCACAGCATGTTGACACTCTTTAGAGCACTGCTTAGCAGTTTAGTATTTAGTTCTTGCTGGATGTACCTCGTATCCTACTTACTAGTATGTCCTTTTTTTTTTTTTACATAATAGAAACTTAAAACAATTGGCATGCTAAAGATGGAAAAGCAGTCTGCTCTAGCAAAGGAGAGTACAATATCATGTTCTACCATATGGTCTCCTTCCATGAATTTACTCCAGAGATTTGCCTAATCCCCAAAGGAGATCTTCAGAGAAGGCTTGACAGAGATGTGTTTTTATATTGGGAAATAAGATGAAAACCTATATATTCACCTCCTATATGTCACTTCTTTTTTTTTCTAGAGAATTTTCTATACTCTTTGCCCTTTTTTTGAAGGGAGAATGGATAATCTGGCATATAATCTTTACATATAATCCACTGCATGATGTACTATATAATATTAATAGCACTATCTTGTATTTGTATGGTGCTTTAGAATTTACCAAGCTATTTTATATGCACTGCCTCATGCAATCTTTATAACTGTTAATTTGGTATTATTTTACTATAACTACCATTTCATAGATGAAAATGAGAGTAATGGAGGTTAAGTAACTTACCCAGAACCACATAACTAGTTAAATTCCAGAACCAAGCCTTGAGCCTACTAGGTCAAATGACTTCAAATCTAATGCTCTTTCCACTAAACTACAACCTGCCTTCTATGACACAATGTTTAGTAAAATCAAGTGAAAAAACTTAGATTTTATTTGTGATATTAATGTTGTATATCCTTGATCAAGTTGTGTAACATTATATTGTTTTTTCAGGAAAGAAAGATGAGTAATAGCAACAGTATGCTAATAAATCTCAAATCTATCCCCATCTACTTCTCCACTATACATTCTAGTGGAAGGAACATTAGATTTAGATCAGGCAGATGATCTAAAAACCACACTATTTGGTTTTAGATGACATTAAATTATTTCTTCAACATCATATACATTTAAAAATTATTTTTATGGTTAATATTAAAACCTAGCACAGTATAATAAAAAAATAAGAGTTTTAAATCATATATCCAGCCCTCGTTGTAGTTTTATTCTAACATTTACTTAAGGAGTAACCTAGGACAAATGACAACCCCTCTGAATTTGTTCCATTCTTTAACAAATATCATGTATTTTATAAGTTTGTGTAAGAATTAAATTATGTAGCATGACAAAAGCCCTTAGACAATCTTTGAGGAAGAGCTCAATAAATGACATCCATTTTACTTATTTCACTTTTGTGATTGTTGTTATTGCTGCTGTTATTCAAATAATTTCCTTTTTACTGCCAGTAAAAGTAAATAACTTTAGAGATTGCTGGATAGTAAAGGAAAACCATACTAGGACTAAAAAATGAGATACATCAAGGTGAAAACAATTGATGAATTAAGAGTTAATATTTCCCCCTTTTATTTTTCATTTTCAGAATGTTATTTCACAAAGATCACTATAATAGTTTTGGATCACTGTGAGTCCATATTGCTAAATACTTCAAGCACCTGTACAGGCATTCTCAAACTTTATCATCACAAAAAGAAGTGATCTTATCTGTAAATGTGAGATGCCCAAAATTAGAAAGTGAAAGCTTATCACATGAGACTGAAGCACTTCTTTCTCATAACGTGTTCAATTGTGATGAAACCTAAATGTCCATCACGGCAATTATTTTTTTCCGGCAGAGGCTTCTATGTGACGTTTTTAGTACACTCCCACCATAGATGCATTTTAAATGATAAACAAGGCCAGAATGTATTATCTTTTTCTTGGTTATTTTATCTTACAGGCATTCACTATTAAACAATGGTTATACAGTCAGATGAGTGGTGGTAAAATTGAACACTTGTTCTCCTTTTTTTGAAAAACATTTAAAGATAGTCTCTTTTTTTCCTATTTTACAATTTATTTTCTCTTACCTGGTCACTGCCTAATAAGCATATACCATTTAGCTTTCCAGTGATATCAACTATTATTGCTGATGGTGCTATTATTGTTGCTGTACTTATTGTTACCATTTTGATCATATGCTATGTGACAATCTCTTTAAAATCATTATTCAATTTAATACTAGCAAGTACCCTGCAGAATAAATATTATTATTGCAGCTTTGAGAGGTAACTTCTCTGAAGACATGTTGCTGCTGTGATAGCACTTCAAACCTAAGACTCTTTATTACTAAATTTCAGGCTTTTTCAGAATTGCATGTTATATTTATATGCTTTCATGTAAATTGCTAAGAATTTTTTAAATAGAAAAAATAGAAAGGAGCAATTTGAGTAATATTTACCTTGTAATATGGTTTCTAACAATGATATTAAGTATATTAGCACTAATATATGAACACTTCTTGGGGGGGGAAGTTTAAAATTTAAGAGTGCAGAAGACAAATTATTCTTCCAGTAAAGATGGAACATTGGGGACTGGTTTTTACCTTCCTGCATGAAACAAATAAAAAAACTACAAAATATATAAAACAACAGTTTTAAAGACATTAGAAGTCAAGCAACAAAGGAAATAATACTAAGAGAAACAAACGAATTGAACCCTAATATTGTCCCACCCTACTGCCTGAAGTTTCCATTTCCAGCACAAGAAGCAACCCAGGAAGATCTTTGTTATCTCCTGGAGTTGAGAAGCTGGAAGCTAAGGAGAGCCAAGAGAGCTAAAGTTCACAAGACATAGTAAGAGACAGTAAAGAGCTACACAAAAAGAGAACTTTGAAGGTCTCTAAAAGGTTTCTCTTAATTTTCACTTATGTATTAATCAACATATACATGGGTATAAATTACCCTCAGAAAGAACCACCAAAAGGATTAGAAGGAACAAAATTTGTGGCTTACACTAGGCGAAGAACAGTTCCTTTCCTCAGCTAGAAGAGAAAAACCTCCTAATTCATGGAGTATTGGATGAAGTACTCTGAAAGTTTTTCCTCAATAAGGAGAAATAGCCCAAGATTAAATGTTGCTGATAACATTTATCAAAGTTTATAAGAAAGATCTGAAAGGATTAACCGTTTCTAAGTAACTTAATTGCACCCCAGAACAAAGCTCAAATATATTTATATAAGTGTAAAAATATCCAGCACTCAACAAGGTGAAATTTATAATGTGTGACATCTATTAAAAAACTACTAGGCATATAAATGAGCAGAAAAATACCATCCACAATGAGGAGTAAAATAAATTGACCAAAATTGACTTATAGATGATACATATGACCAAATTAGTAAATAAGGGTATTAAAATAGTTAACTGTATCCAATATGTTCAAGAAGCTAAAAGAAAGATTGCATATGCTAAGAGTTTATATAAAAGATATATTTTAAAAAATAGATAAATCAGACTACTAGAGATGAAAATTATAATGTATCAGATGAAAAACACACTGCATGGGATTAAAGGAAGCTTATATACTGCTGTTGGAAAGATTGGTGATCTTCAAGAAAAAGCAAGAGAAATTACAGAGAGATACAAAAAGACTGTAAAAAAAAGGGAGTAGAATGATATATCTTTTCCTTTGTACTTTAATCTCTTTGTGTAGTTATATTTAAAGTGGGATTTTAGTAGCAACATATAGGTGAATCTTACTTTTAATTCAGTTTGATAATCTCTGTCTTTTAATTAGAGTGCTTAGATATTTGTATTTAAATTTATTATTGATGTACTTGGGTTAAAATCTATTATTTTTTATTTCTATTCTGTGTTCAATTTTGCCTCTTTTTGTGCCTACTTATCAATGAATTATGAGGCAACAACAAATGACCTGATATGCATGTAAATTGATTCTACAAAGGAAGTGGAAGAGGGGTAGAAGAAAAACTGAAAGAAACAATGGCTGAAATTTATACAAATTTGATAAAAACAATAAATCTACAAATTTAAGAAGTTCAACAAATTATAATCACAAGAAATATGAAAAAATAATACCAAAATATATCATGGTCAAATTCCTTAAAAACTATGATTCAACAAAACCTTAAAAGTAACCATAAGAAAAGAGGGCATTATATACACAGTAAACATAATTAAAGCAAACTGCTTGTGAAAAACAATGCAAGCCAAAGGCAAGTGGAGCAATGCTTTAAAAACTTCGAAAGAAAAAATTCTGAAACTAGAATTCTATACCCAGCAAAATTATGTTTCTAAATATCTTACTAAAAGACTTGACCAGGTATATGCATACTAAAATAATTCAATACCAATAGACCTGGGCTACAAAAATGGCAAAGGAAGTTCTTCAGGAAGAAAGAAAATTATAACATAAAAATCTGAATCTAGAAAGAAAATGAAGAGTACTGAAAATGTTAAATACACAGATAAATATAATTTTTCTTATTAGTTAGATTTATTTAAAAATTATTGTTTAAATCAAAACTCATAACAATACACTACAGAGGCTATAATATATAGAAATAAAATATATGACAAAAATAGCACAAAGGCTGGAGTGCATGGGAGAAATGGAAGTATACCGGTGAGGTTTCTATAAATACACATGAAGTGGTATAATATCACTTGAAGAGAGATTGTGATAAATTAAAGATGTATACTCTAAATCCCAAAGCAATCACTAAAATAATACAACAAAGAGGTATAGCTAATAACTCAACAAAGGAGACAAGACAAAATCACAAAATATGCTCTGCTTATCAAAAGTAGACACAAAAAGAGGAGATGTTTTAACACTATTATTTCTGCTGTTGCTTTCCTTATAATTCTTTAGTGTTAAAATATGCATTGAGAAAGAGGCAAGAGGCAATTTTTCTTAAATATAACCAATGAAATGGAGATGAATTGAGAGTGGACTTCCTGAATGCAAAAGAAAGGAGAAAAAAACAGTTCAAATCAATGAGATAGAATATGATATTGAGGGGCAGAGAACTGAGCAGGAATTATAGGTCATTCCAAGGAAGAAGACCAGAATCACACAAACAAAAGTAATAATAAAGACATAATTGAAGAAGACTTAAAGAGCAGGAGAAAAGCCCACATGTGCAAATTATTTCTGACATAATTAATGAAATGAGACCCACAGGGAAACATATTCTGGCAATATTTTTGAATTACAGTTTATGAAAGAAAAAAGCTTATAAGCATCTGGAAAGGAAAACACAACATGTTATATACAAAGGAATAAATATAATGGCAGTTTTATGTTTCTCCTCTTTAAGATGAAATGTCAGAAGACAAGGAGGCATTCAATAATGAGTATTGTCAAAAAGTTTGTGTCTCAAAATATCATCCTCTGTTTTCCTCTCTATATTATGCTGACTTATTTAAAACCATAGTAATTATAGCATAGGTTATGTTCTTTAATAGACAACATATGCATAATATTTTCAATTTAGTCTTACAAAGCTAGTATATATTTTCACAAAATGCTTTTCATTTGTTAATAATGTTGTAATTGCATAAGTAATAGAATATCAATTTATTTCTTTAGCTGGTTGATGTTTCAAAAACATAGCTAATCTATTATTACTAATAATAAAGCATTAGTAAAATGAAAGATGTCAATGTTTCTTTCTGATCTTATTCCCTCCAGGGAATATGTTAATGACAAAAACCTGACAGTGCCTAATAACACTTTTCTTCAAAATACCTTTTTGCGATTGGTATCTTTGGCTCATATTCACTGTGTCCCAGATTTTTGACAGCTTACTATAGAAAAACAATATTGCCTTTGGTTAACAATATTAGTCATGAATATATATTAACAAGATTTTCACTGCAAATGTGATATCAATATAACACAAAGCAAATAGCATTCAGTATGTTAGAATACTTAGGGAAATTAAGAAGGTTCAAAAACAAATTATGAAAACTAAATGCTCTATGCTAAATCTAATGAAAATGTAAATACAGAAGCATCCCTTTATGCCAAGGTAAATATTTTGGTAAACTGATAATACAAAACTTGTGTAAGGTAAAAGTGATTTGTAAACATTACTACTTATATTATATTGGTAGAGTTACTTCTAAATGAAGATTAACAAATGTTTAGAATGATGTAACTTATTATTTGAAATATTTTGTCTATTTCCAGAGTGTCAGAAAAACTTCAGTCATATTACCTTGCTTAAGGTTCTCTATTGGAATTAATCATGTATAATCCTAATCCAATCCAATGTTTATCCTCCCTCCCTCTAGTATCCTACAGTTCCAACAATTCTAATAGAATTCAAATACAATGAAGCAATAGTCAAGCTTAAGGAAGAGATCCAAACTGCCTAATTTTTTTCCAATTCGAACATAAACTTTGGCAACAGACAGTCCTGGGATTAAAGCCAAATTTTACAAATTGTATGATGCTAGGCAAGTTATTTCACCTCTAAAAGCTTCAATTCCATACCTGTTAAATAAAAATAATAATACTTAACTCATAGCATTTGAAAAGATTTATCATATCTATAAGGCAATTAGATAATGTGTGGCACACAGTAAGCACTTAATAAACTTACAGATATCATTATAATCAACAATATACATATTATAATTAAAAAGATTCTCTATCCTGCATTTTTCTAAAAAGAGATCAAGGAAATCTTTGTCTTCATGTAACAAAAATTTTAATTAACCTACCAAACCATGAATTTTGCTTGCATATCTAATTTTTGTTATAGGATTTTTTTAAAAAGACACTCTCCATACATGAGCAATAATTCCTTAAGTAAAAGAATTTTAATAATGACAATAAAATCCAATGTCATTTTTTTAAACTTTAATTTTTTATTATTATTGTTTTTTGTTTGTTTGTTTGTATGGTAAAGTAAATCAACACATCCAACAAGAAGACCATTCTATATTGTATGGAGAAAGGGCATGCTTGTAGCTCTGGCTTGGGCGAGGCAAATGTATTACATGTTACCAAAATGTCTGTACCCCCATAATATTATCAATTAAAAAAAAAGAAGACTATTCTAAAGACAGGTAACTGCAGAAATGAATAAAATTTATCTTGCTCTTCATGTATGTCTTAAGTTTTTTCTCTTCCTCTTCTTCTGCTTCTGCTTCTGCTTTTGTGTTGGTTTTTGTTGTTGTTGTTGTTGTTAAAATCAAGTACATCTTATTTAATATGTTTTTTAAATTTTTTAGAGATTGGGTCACCCTATATTGCCCAGGCTGGACTTGAACTCCTGGCCTCAAGCAATCTTCCCAGCCAAGGAGCAGGTGAGACTACAGGCACATGACACTAACCCTGGCTTTAAGTATTTTTCTTAAAAAGAATTAGCTGCTTGTGAGCACTGTCCATTATCTGGTATACCCCTGTGCTCCCAATACCTAGCAAATACCCTCATCATAGGAAGCATTCAACAGATGTTATTGAATCAATCAACTGAAAGTTCATTTATTTAAAATGTTTTTATGAATGGTCTATATCATTACATAACTATCACTTATAATACTGAACCATCGCATACAAAAGTGATAATAGCTAAAATGTATTGAATGCTTACTATGTATTAGTAACTGTGCTAAGCATTTCACATGTATTATCTCATTTAATGCTAACAATAACTCTATGAAAGAGATACTATCCTCATTATATAAATGAGGAATCAGTCTTATCAAGGTTAAATAACTGCCAAAGAACATATAGCCAGAGCCAAAATTTGAATTTATAAAGTCTAAATCATGAGCCTGGAGAAGAATTTCCAGACAAGAAGGAACCAGAATAAGAACTCCAGCTACATGAAAAAACAGGATCACACTAACTCTTTAGCAATGGACTCCAACAAAAAGAAACTGTTGTAATGTCAGATATGGAATTCAGAGTGCGGATCATAAGTAAGATTAATGTGATTGATGAGAAGAAACCAAAAAAATAATTCAGGACATGAATGAAAAATTCACTAAAGAGATAGATAATACAAGAAAAAAATTTAACAGAACTTCCAGAAATGAAAGAGTCATTTAGGGGATGTCAAAACACCATGGAAACTTTTAACAAAAAACTAAACCAAGCAGAAGAAAGATTTTCAGAGGCTGAAGACAAGGCTTTTGAATTAACTCAGTCAGTCAAAAATGAAGACAAAAGAATAAAGAAGAATGAAAAATTTCTTCAAGAAATATGGAATTATTTAAAAAGAACAAATATATGAATCATAGGTATCCTTGAGGAAGAAGAAAAAAAAAAGCAAAAAGCATGGAAAATCTATTTGAAGGAACATTGGAGGAAAACTTTCCCCATATTGCTAGAGCTTTAGACATCCAGATACAAAAGGTCAGTGAACACCTGATTCTAGGCAAACAGAACATCACCAAGATGCATAGTCATCAGTCTGGCCAAAGTCAAAGCGAAGGAGAAAACACAGCAAGCTGTGTGATGAAAGCATCAAGAAAGTTACAAAGGAAAACCCATGAAACTAACAGCAGACTTCTCCACAGAAACATTACAAGCAGAAGGTACTGGGGTCTCGTTTTTGGTATTCTTAAACAGAATAACTACCAGTCAAGAGTTTGGTACCTTGTAAAACTATGTTTCATAAATGAAGGAGAAAAATGTCTTTCCAAGACAAGCAAACATTAATGGAATTTGTCACCACTACACCTGCCCTACAATAAATGCTTAAAAGTGGTCTATACTAGAACAGAATTATCAACATCCACCAGTGTAAAAACACCCAAAAGTCAAAACTCACAGCTCTTAGAAAACAGTACCACAAGGGAGAAACAAAGCAACTAGGTAACAATCAACATGAGGACCAGAACAGTATCTCACCATCAATACTAACACTGAATGTAAATGACCTAAATGTCCAACTTTAAAGGTATAGTTTGGCAGAATGGATGAAAAGAATAACCCAAATATATGCTGTTTTCAAGAAACCCACTTAACTCACAAAGATTCTCATACACTCAAGGTAAAGGGTGGAAAAAAATATTCCATGCAAATGGAAACCCAAAACAAGCAAGAGACAAAATAGACTTTAAATCAACAATAAAATGGACAAAGATGGTAAAAATAGACAAAGATGAGCATTATATAATGATAAAGGGATCAATTCAACAAGAAGATATAAAAAACATATATGCACCTAACACAGGATCTCCCAAATTCATAAAACAAATTCAACTAGATCTAAGAAAGAAATAAACAATGATATCATATATTGGGTATTTCAACACTCTACTGACAGAACTAGACATATCATGGCAGAAAATCAACAAAGAAACACTGAAATTAAATGTGACTCTAGAAAAAAAGGACCTAACAGACATTTACAGAACATTATACCCACAAACTACAGAATACACATTCTTCTCATCAGCACATGGTATATTCCCCAAGATAGATCATATAACATTAGGCTACAAAACAAGTCTCAGCACATTTAGAAAAATTGAAATCATGTAATAATGTATCTTATACCACCATGGAATAAAACTAGTAATCAATTCTAAGAAGAATTCTCAAAACTACACAAATACATGGAAATGAAACAATCTGCTGTGAACAATCTTTGGGCCTATGATGAAATCAACATGGAAATCAATAAAATTTTCAAATTGAACATAGTGATACCAGCTTCTAAAATCTCTAGGATACAAAAACTGCAATGTAAGGGGTAAGTTCATAGCCTTAAATGCCAATATCAAAAAGACAAAGATCACAAATTAATAATCCAATGTCACAACTCAAGGAACTAGATCATGGTACTGGTATAAAGGTAAACACATAGACCACGGGAGCGTAAATAAAGCCATATAGTTACAACCAACTGATTTTTGATGACACAGACAAAACATACACTAAGGAAAGGATGCCCTATTCAGCAAATTGTTCTGAGAAAACTGGATAACTACATGCAGAACAATGAAAGTGGATCACTATCTTTCACCATATAAAAAATTAACCCAAGATGGATTAAAGACATTAATGTAAAACCTGAAACCATAAAAATTCCCAAAGAAAATGTAGAAAAAGTCTTCTGGACATTTTTCTAGGCAAAGAATTTATGCACCATCTGAGGGATGGATACACTTAAAGTTCTGACTCTGGCGGGTCAAAGGCAATATATATAACCTAAACATTTGTACCCCTGTAATATGCTGAAATTAAAAAAAAATATTAAGAAAAAAAATCTATGACTAAGACCCTGCAAGCAAACACAGCAACAACTAAAATAAATAAATGGGACTTAATTAAACTATAAAGTTTCTGCAGAGCAAAGGAAATAATCAACAAAGTAGTAACCTACAGAATGGAAGAAAATGTTTGCAAACTATACATTTGACAAAGAACTAAAATCTAGAATCTATAAAGAACTCAAACAAATCAGCAAGAAAAAAATAACCCCTATAAAAAGTGTGCAAAAGACAAGAACAGACTTTTTTCAAAAGAAGATATACAAATTACGAACAAAAATATGAAAAAATGTTTAACATTAGTAATAATCAGGGAAATGCAAATTCAAACCACAATGAGATACCACCTTACCTGTGTTAGAATGGCCATTATAAAAAGTCAAAAAACAATAGATATTTTTGTGGTGAAAGAAAATGCTTACACTGTTGGTGAGAATATAAACTAGTACAACCTCTATGGAAAACATTATGGAAATTCCTCAACGAACTAAGAGTAAATATATCATTCAACCAGAAATCTCAGTACTGGGTATCTATCCAAAGGAAAAGAAGTAATTTTATTTAAAAAAGGCACCTGTACCTGAATGCTTATCATAGCATACTTCACTATTGCAAAGATATGGAATCAGCCTAAGTGCCCAGTGCCCATAGACTGATGGGTAATGAAAATGTAGTGTGTAGTGTGTGTGTGTGTGTGTGTGTTTCCAGCAACTTGGATGGAAATGGAGACCATTACCCTTAGTGAAGTATTTTAGAAATGGAAAAATAAATACCATATATTCTCACTTATAAGTGGGAGCTAAACAAAAGGCATTTATGGTCATAAAGTGGTGTAGTGGACATTGAAAACTAAGAAGGGGAGGGTGTGAGGTGGATGAGGGTTAAAAATCTACCTATCAGGTACAATTTACCCTGTTCTGGTGATGAATACAATAGAAGCCCTGACTTCAGCATTATACAATTAATCTATGGAACAAAAAACACATACCCTCTAAGTCTATTGAAATAATTGGAGTAATCACTATACTATAGTTATCCTGAAACTCAGTTTTGATTTACAAAGCACCCCACACTTGGAATAAGAAGACCTGGGTTGTTAATCTCTGCCACTAATATGCTTTGTGAACTCAGGCAAGCCTTTCTAAAGTTTAATTGTTTCATTTATAAAATAGGATTAAAGATACTTATTTCATAATTATCAAAGTAAGAAGATATTGGGTCGGATGCGGTGGCTCACACCTGTAATCCTAGCACTCTGGGAGGCTGAGGTGGGAGGATTGGTCAAGGTCAGGAGTTCAAGACCAGCCTGAGCAAGAGTGAGACTCCATCTCTACTAAAAATAGAAAGAAATTAGCTGGATAACTAAAATATATATATAGAAAAAATTAGCCGGGCATGGTGGCACATGCCTGTAGTCCCAGCTACAGGAAGCTGAGGCGGTAGGATTGCTTGAGCCCAGGAGTTTGAGGTTACTGTGAGCTAGGCTGATGCCATGGCACTCTAGCCCAGGCAACAGAGTGAGACTCTGTCTCAAAAACAACAACAAAAAAAGAAGATAGTTGTGGAGACACCAATAATAAAATGCATGTCAAAACACTTTAAAATTATATATTTAGATATTGTTAGGAAGCTTTGTACTCTCCTTAGTATATGTAGAATTAGCCTTAAAATATTTGCCAATACAGATGGGGGGGAAAATAAACCAAAGTATTGCAAAGAAATAACAGTATGGAATATAATTTTGCAGGCCTAGTAAGCCTACAACCAAAATACCATTTAAGAAAGGCTCAAGGCTTAAAAATAATGATGTCTTACATTTGTATACATAAAAGATCTTTCAAATCCATTGCTTCATTAATGTAACACCAAAAGATAGAGTTTTAATATCCATGAAATTAAATAAAAGGAGTGGAATAAAGAGAAAAAAAGAATAGAGACATGGAAGAATAACAGACATGGGTTTTTGTCCTGCTTTGCCTTTTCCTTTCTATGCGGCCTTGAATAAGTTACTTAACCTTTCTGAACATCAGTTTCCTTATACAGAAAATGGAAAGAAATTTTTAATTAATGTGCTGTGAAGATGCAGTAACATCATTTATATTAGGCACATTGTGAAGCAAAGTCCATTTTAGCGATTCAATAAATAGTAATGCAGTTATCATATTTGTTAGTCTACACAGTTGAGTAAATTGAAGCCACAAGTAGTCATAAATTGTTCATGGCCACACAATTATTATATAAATGATAAAAGACTAGATCCTTTAACTCATACTCCAGAAATTTTTTATTTCATCAAAAATAACATAACTTTGCATTCTATCTTTATCAGAGAACTATAAAATATACATTCCCACTTAATAAGTGATTGGATTTTATATCCTATGAGAATCTTAATTCACACATGCTATTATTTAGTAAAGATGTCCAAACATGTAGATTTTATATTGGAATGTTCATCTCAGAGAAAAACAAGCAGTGGAAGTAGAAATAATTGTCAAGTCATTCTGTGGTTTGCTTGTTATTACAGAAATAAATTGAACTCTTCTCTAGCTTTTTGACATGTAATTCCAATACTAATAGGTTCACATCCATTTCTCTTTCCTCTACCTGCTAACAGGAAGCAGTCTGTAATGGTGTTTCAGAAATCTACCAGTAACAGGCTAATGTTTTTCTTAAACAGAAAGCTACTGTCTGTAGTCGCATCGACAATTGTCAACAGTTTACCATAATGAGGGGCAGAGCACCAAAATGGCTCTGCTATCAAAATCAGATGCTCTCCATGGAATCCCATTCCCATGTTGATTAGAAGCACAATTATTCATCCCCATGTTACAATAATCTGAAACTGAATCTCAGCCCAAGCTAGCAACTAAAACATATATTAATTCCCTAACTCCAATAATAAACAGGAGGAAGACAGCATTTCTTTTGTTTAACACAGCCACTTCTTTTTCATATTAAGGAAAAATTGTTTTGGGCTTTAGGAAATTATTGTGTCAAAATTCAGGGATGTATTGGAATGGTTGATACTGTTATATCATTGTTCATCTTTTTTATCAGAGCAGGGCTGGGCCTTTTCCTCACTGATCAAGAGAATAGAGATACCATGATCAAGAGAATAGAGATACCA
The DNA here is from genome assembly GCA_008086735.1 of Cheirogaleus medius. Classification (NCBI taxonomy): domain Eukaryota; kingdom Metazoa; phylum Chordata; class Mammalia; order Primates; family Cheirogaleidae; genus Cheirogaleus; species Cheirogaleus medius. Next base: position 34,188,574 of record VBSM01000529.1, read on the forward strand.
AAATAAAATAAGATATTTTTTTGTCCTCAAGTAGCTGTAGACCTAATGAAAAAGACAGATATGCAATAATATTGATAACACAGTGTACTGAGAGGATAGGCACATAAATGGAAAATGAATTGAAAATGATCAAGTGATGAAGATGGAATCCTTGAATACATACAGAGGGAATGATGTGAGTAAACATAATGGGACAAGGAAACAGCCTGGCATAGTCAGAGAAATAAAGAAGTTACAGTATGGTTAAAACCTAGTGGGAGCAGAGATGACTGAGGGTAGAAAGCTAAAAAAGAGCCCAAGTCATCAAGGGTCTTGAATGTTATTTTGAGAAGTTTGGACAGGAACCTGAGGACTTGTTAGAAGCTGGTAATTTTTTATTTCAAAGTATTACAGGTGTACAAATATTTTTTGTTAAATATATATTTATAATGCTTGAGCCATGGTTATAAGTGTACCTGTCACACAGATAGTGTTCACTGTACACATGAAGTAGCTTATTGCCCATCCTTTCTTCCCCCTACCCACTTGCATTATTTCCATTGAGTTTTACTTCCTACTATGGACATGTGTTCTCATCGGTTAGTTCCAATTTAATAGTGAGTACTGTGGTGTTTGTTTTCCATTCTTTAGATACTTGTATAATGGTCTCCAGGTCTACCCAAATTGTTGCAAAAGGCATTAAGTCATCCTTCTTCATGGCTGAGTAGTATTCCATAGTATACATATACCACTTTTGTTAATCTACTCATGAATTGATGGTCACTGGGTTGATTCCACATCTTTGCAATTGAGAAATGTGCTACAGTAAACATTCAAATATGGGTGTATTCTTAATAAAATGACTCATTTTCCTTTAAGTAAATACCCAGGAGTGGGATTGCTGGATCAAATGGTAGGTCTACTTTTAGTTCTCTGAGAAATATCGATACTGTTTTACATAGAGATTGTATTAATTTGTAGTCCCATCAACAGTGTAGAAGCATTCCTTTCTCACTGCATCCACTCCATAATCTATTGTTTTTGGACATTTTTATTAAAAGCCATTCTTACAGGGGTAAAGTGATATCTCCTTGTGGTTTTAATTGGAATTTTGCTGAAGATTTAGTTATGTTGAGCATTTATTCATATGTTTATTGGCCATTAGTCTATCTTCTTTTGAAAATCTGCTACTCATGTCTTTGCCCACTTTTTGATGAGGTTCTTTTTGATGAGGTTCCTTGATTTTTTTCTTGCTGATTTGTTTGAGTTCATTTTAGATTCTGGTTATTAGCCCTTATTGGATGTATAGCCTGCAAATATTTTCTCCCATTTTGTAGGTTGTCTATTTGTTCTGTTGATTATTTCCTTGGATATTCAAGAGCATTTTAATGTAATCAAGTCCAGTTATTTATTTTTGTTGTTGTGATTGCCACTGGGGTCTTCTTCATAAATTTTTTGCCTAGGCCTATATGTAGAAGAGTGTTCCTAATATTTTCTTCTAGAATGCTTATGGTTTCCTGCCTTGCATTTAAGTCTTTTATCCCTCTTTAAATAATTTTTGTGAGTAATGAGAGATATGGATACTTTTTCATTTTCTACACGTGTCTATCCAATTTTACCAGCACCATTTATTGAATATGGCTTCTTTTCCCCAGTGTATATTGTTGTCTGCTTTGTCAAAGATCAGTTAGCTGTATGTGGATGTTTCTGTATGTGGATGTGGATGTGAGTTTTCTGTCCTGTTCCATTGGCCTATATCTCTATTTTTGTGTCAATCCCATGTTGTTTTGGTTACTATAGCCTTCTAGTATAGTTTGAAGTCTGGAAATGTGATGCCTCCAGATTTGTTCCTTTTGCTTAAGATAGCTTTGGATATTTGGGCTCTTTTCTGGTTCCAAATGAAACAGAATTCTTTTCTCCAAATCTGTGAAATATGACATTGGTATTTTCATGGGGATTGCACTGCATCTGTAAATCACTTTGGGTGGTATGGACATTTTAACCATGCTGATTCTACTGACCTGTAAACATGATATATTTCTCCATTTGTTTCCATTGTCTGCAATTTCTTCCCTCAGTTTTTTAGAGTTCTCTCTGTAGAGATCTTTGACCTCCTTTGTTAAATATATTCCTAGGTATTTTATTTTCATTGTGGCTATTGTGAATAGTATTAAGTCTTTGATTTGACTCTCAGCTTGACTATTATTGGTGTATAGAAATACTGATTTGTGTACATTGATTTTGTACCCTGAGAATTTGCTGAATTTATTTATCAATTCCAGGAGTCTCTTAGCGGAATCTTTGGGATTTTCTAGATATAAGATCATATCATCAGCAAAAAGTGGAAGTTTGACCTCCTCTTTCATGATTTGGATACCCTTAATTTATTTCTCTTGCCTGATTGCTCTGGCTAGTACTTCCAGCAATGTATTGAATAGAAGTGGTAACAATAGGCATCTTTGTCCTGTTCCAGTTTAGCGGGAATGCTTTCAGCTTTTCCCCATTCAGTATGATGTTGGCTGTGGTTTTGTCATCTATGACTTTTATAATTTTGAGATATGTTCCTTCTATGCCTAGTTTGTTGTGGGTTTTTATCATGAAAGTATACTGAATTTTGTCAAATGCTTTTTCTGCATTTATTGAGATGATCATATGATCTTTGTTTTTGCTTCTGTTTATGTGATGGATCACATTTATCAATTTATGTATGCCGAACCATCCTTGCATCCCTGGAATGAAGCCTACTTGGTCATGGTGGATTTATTTTTTATAAACTGTTGAATTTGGTTTGCTAGTATTTTATTGAAGATTTCTGCATCTATATTAATAAGAGATATTGGTCTGTAGTTTTCTCTTTTGTGTGTGTGTGTGTCCTTTCCTGGCTTTGTTATCAAGGAATAAAAGAGAAAGGACATTAATAAGCTCAATTAGAAATGAAAAAGGAGATATTACAACTGACACCACATAAATACAAAATATTATCTGTGAATGCAATGAAAATCTCTACACAGATACACTTGAAAATGTAGATGAAATAGAAAAATTCCTGGAATCACCCAACCTCCCAATATTCAATCAGGAAAAAATAGAATTCCTAAAAAGACCAATAACAAGCAATGAGATTGAAGTGGTAATAAAGAATCTTCCAACAAAACAAGCCCAGACCAGATGGATTCACTGCCAAATTTTATCAAACCTACAAGGAAGAGTCGGTACCCATATTGCAGAAATTATTCCATAACATCAAGAATGAGGTAATCCTCCCCAACTTATTCTATGAAGCCAGTATCACCTTGATATAGAAGCTGGTAATTAGCATGATCAAATGTGTGTTGAAAAGTTTTCACCTCAACAGATTCATATGGTAAAAATAAGTTCAAATGCCAATGTGTGAGCTAAATCCACATGACCATTGCCCTACAATCCAAATATGCAAAGCATATTATTATATTTCTATTTTAATATTCATTAGAAAGGAACCAGCTTTTCTGTTCATTTGAACATTCTTAATAATAGTGTTTTGTGAACTATAAATGGTGAACTTGGTAGAAAACACATGGGGCATGCCAATAGCTTTGCTGGTTTGAAGTTTCAGTTCCCTCTGGGGCTATGGCAGAACCGTCAGAAATTTAATGATATCCTGGAAATGAAAGAGTCATAGGAGGGCTGAAAAAAACTTGCCACATATCCCTGGCTACAATTATGGATTAAGAGACCTGAGAGAGGTTATAGTGAAAAATAAAATCTAAGACAGACTTTAGAAATAGCTGCAACTCTGAACGGGCTCTCCAACATGCACAAGGATCCATTGGCAAGAGAGTGGAAGCCTTATGGGCCTGAGTCATTTCAGCACAAGTGCTGCACAAATCATTGGCTGACTACTAAGCAGTGTAGTCAAAGAAGTGACTTATAGAAAGCCAGGCTAAAAAATAAAAATAAAATGTGATGCAGCTAAAATAGTTCTTAAAGTGCAACTGATAGCCTTAAATGCTTTATTACAAAGAAAGAAATCTAAAATCAATAATCAAAGTTTCTACTTAAAGAAGCTAGAAAAGAATAACAAATCAAACCAAAAGTAATGAGGAGGAAGGAAACAATAAAGATCAGAGTGGAAATCAATAAATTATAAAACAGAAAAACAATAGCAAATTGACAAAACAAAAATTTGGCTCTTTGAAAAGATCAATAAAGTTTATAAACCTTTATATAGAAAATAACAAAGAAAGAAAAAGATGTACATTTCCAAAATCAGTAATGAAAGCTAGGACCTATAGAAAGAAAGTTCACCCCCCTCCCAACACTCTAGTTCATGTGGTTAGTTTCACATTTATACGATATTAATGATCTCTGACCAGCCTCTGGGTTTTGAGGTATTAGCTTCCCAAACACAGCTCAAGATAGTTACAATAAATCATGACTTAAGTATTACCCTAACTTTAATTTCTACACATCTTTCAAATTTAAAAGGATTTTTTCCCAGAAATTAACAAACTTTACCATTTATTGCATACTGAGCACCTAGTTTGTTCAGGTATTTTGGTGACTGCTGCAGACACCAAATGAATAAAATAGCCTCACCTGTATAACAAATCTCACAGTTCAGTGGGTATGAACAAATAATCACAATCCAATGTGTTAAGACTCATAAAATACTATGGGGATAGTGGGGGAAGATTGCCTAATTCTTTCTGAATGAGTCATGAGGAGAGCAAAAGCCAAAACATGATATCTTAAAGCTGGCACTTGACTGATTGATAATCACCTGAATGATCACCTGATGAAGAAGGGATAGAAAAATTCAGAAAGAGGGACAATCCTATGCAAAAGAGAATCATGAGTGTGTGTACCCAAGACTATTTCCATTCAATATTCATACGGTTATGATAAGTGGAATATAAATCAAGCCCACTAGTGATCTATAAGCACCTATAAAATAGGAAATGGCTTTTTCTTTTTTAGAATTCTATTTGAAATCTTAGAATGACACCAACCTTGTAATGTCCTGTGACATCTTCTCATCCACCTCTTTCACTTTTAGATGAGTAAAATGAAGCTAGAAAAGTTAGGGATATTCAATTACTCCTACATTTATTGACCATATCCTGTGTTTAAAAGCCTCTGTTTTAAAGAACCCAGCATGAACCCTTTATGACCCCTTCTCTCCCAGAGTTCATCAAATACAAAATTAGATCATCAGCTAAACTTGTCTAACTGCCTATTCCATGCTTGCCATTTCTACTCTACACAAAACTCATCCCAGAGGAGAATTTAAAAAATATGTTTAACCATTCTTAGTTGGCTTTTCCTCAGGCTGATAAGACAGAATAAGAAAAATCATTACCTGGTAATAGCCTAACTATCTACCTAGATCTGCAGACAACTGTTTCCCAAAAAAAAAAATAAAACTAAATCACCATTAAATGGTACAATTATAGTCTTTGAGAGATAGTGAGGTGTCACTGCAAGTTTTGATTAATCACAACGTGATACAATGAAAATATGTCAAACAGTAACCAAACCTAATGTCAAGTCACAAAACAGTGCTGCACATGCAGTTAATATCATGATCTTCCTCACTCAATACTGATTTTGTTTATGACATTTATAATGAGCCTTTGACATTTGAGTGATAGCTACACTGAGATAAAAAATTAGAACACCTGGGTATTAACTTTTCTTAAGTAATAGGTACTGCTGAAATTGGAATTACAAAGTATTGACAACTAAAATGCTTTTAAATGTCGTGGAGATTTTAAGTTTTAGGCCTGAGGTGTGGAGGATGGAAGTCTCTATGGATTATCTAATGTAATGATTGTCATTCTGTTTTCCACAGAGGGGACATGACACCCTCATGCAGGCCAACACTAGACAAGTATGGGCTGGAATCTAGACAAGATAATTGCACTTGAAAGGAGGCAACATTGTTGGCATCTTTTATGAGCCTTTTGGCATAATCACTAAAGAAATTTTGAAATTAAATGTTAATGATTTCAGAAAATAGGAGTAAGTTAGCCCCATGAGTCCACACCTTGCTCCAAGCAAAAGACTCAGAAAGGCCATTTTAGTTTCTGTATCCAAGGAATAAATTTGTCAGTAGGTTAACTGTAGCAATGATTCTTAACATTGGGACTAAACCTACTAAAGGAAGGGAGTATATTAAACTTTCCACAGGGAGGAAGAACATATGGGATTTAAAAAGCAACCTCCAAGGGTCATCTACCTTCCAGTTCAGAATCACTAATTTAGATAAACAACTGAATTTCACAGATTAAGAAACTGAGATCCAAACACCTAAGTGGACATATAGGAATAACATTTATCAGGTGTCGGGCGGGTGGGAGGGGGGAGGAGGGGATGGGTAATATACAAACATAATGAATGAGATGTGCAACATTTGGGGGATGGTCATGCTTGAAGCTCTGCCTCCAGCGGGGAGGGTGGCATGGGCAATATACGTAACCATAATATTTGTACCCCCATAATATGCTGAAATAAAAAAAATTAAAAATTAAAAAAAAAGAAACTGAGATCCAGAAGAAGGTAATGATTTGTAAAAAATTCTACTACAAATTAGTGGCAGAGCTAGCTAAGGACCCAAGTTTATTGACTGTGGGTTAGGTCAGAATACTGTCAGTAAAAATAAACCCTGAAAAACTATAGCTTTGGTTGGTTTACAAGTTATTTCTATGTTCATCATCTCATTTAATGCACATAGTAATCCTGAGGGAATATGATGCTAAGGATTATTATTCCTATTTTGTGGATGAGAAACAAACACCCAGAGAGGTAAAATGGTTTACCCAAGATCACATGGAAAGTTTGGCAAAGGTAAACATGAATCCCAATATTTCTTATCCTGAATCCATTGTTGTTATCATACCACTCCATTAATTTACCTGCACTCAGTATTTTTCCATTAAGACAGTGCTATTCTCATTCTCCAGACATGAAGACATCTCAATCTAAGACCCAATCTGTATTCATCACACTTTAGAGGCTGATCTGGGCATTGCAGAAAAAGACAATTTCATGAAGGCATATACAGTCAGAAATTTACCTAGGTCTTCAATTTAGTCTTCAAAACAAACTAAATACAACACCAATATTGATCTGAGGTAACATCATCTGACATCAAAAAGGCTCCTAATCAGGGAAGATAATTTAAAGATCTTAAGTTATTCATAGCTAACAATAATCTCAAGTTTCAAAATTGACAAGTTTTATCCTTTCTCTACTTAGGTTGCCATACAGTTTGCTCACAGTCTCCCTAAAAATTAAAACATACAACCAGGCTGTGTTTCGTATTGTTTCTTTGTTTTTATTAAATTATTATGTTAATTGACTACCATTAAGAATCTATAAATATTTTGAAAACATTTTACTTATTAATAAAATAACTATCATGTGTTATATATATACAATATGTCAAACATAGAGAAAGGCATTTATATACATTATTTCATTTTCAACATTCTCATAGAAATTCTATATATAGGCATTATTATTTCAATTTTATAGAAAGGCCAAATTACATATATATTATGATAATGCTGAAAGTTTAATTCAGGCCTAGCTACTATAGTTAATGACTATGCTCTTACCACTATGTAACATTGTCTCTTAATAATAATAATAGTAAAAGATATCTATACAGCTTCATATGGCCCCACACTCAGAAGGGCCCACATTTGATTTAATGCTTTGATGTCATCATCTTGAAATTCTTAACAATATTTAGCAAGCATCCCTGCACTTTCATTTTCACTGGAATACACAGATTATGTAGCTAGTCCTGTCCTAGGAAGACAGACTGAAAAGTACAAAGTAATCCTCAAGAAGCTCATAGTCTCAGAGCAGAGATAGAAAATTTCATCATGGTCTGTTCAGAGCTGTGACTGAGGGAGATAAAGAGGACTAAAGGAACACAGAGTGATACCTAACACAGTCAAGGGGCTCAGAGGAAGCTTCCACCTCCCAATGTCTATGCTGAGTTCTAAAACCTATCTGAAGTCTTAGATTGATGTTTGTTCTATACTGATATGCTATCCTCTTTATTGCTAATTAATTACAGAAATTTATCTTCTCATCTATGTAAAACATAGTTCACTAGTTCCAATGTCCCTATATGCATTTTGGATTGAAAAAGGAGAAATACATGTACCAGGCCTCTGGGTTCGGGGACAAATTCAGGCAGAAAGGCAATGGCTAGAGAAACAGATTAAGGGGAAGAAAATATAGTTACCCCCCAAAAAGCTGAGCCTTGATGTCAAAAAGGAGTTCAGTATTGGGGTATCACAGAACAGATAAGGGTTAAACACATTTGTTTTTATCAATATATCCATTTTGTAAAGACAGAAATAATATTAAGAACTGTGGAAACCAGGATAATTATAGTAATAATAGTAACTAACAGTCAGAGGTGCTTATTATTTTCCAATACTAGCTCACTTAGTCCTCACAACAAGCTCCATTTTATAGAAATTTAAAAATGAAATCATCAAGTCTCAGTCTCTAATATAAGGTAGCTAAAAATCCAGGGGAAAGGGGGCATTAAAATATCAATTATAATATCATTGGTAACCATGCTGTGTTAGGAGCAGCCATAGAAGCTATAAGAGTACAGCCCAAAAGTAAGGAGAAACTTCCCAGAAGCAAAACGATTTTACCCATATCTTAAAGGATTTGTGAGATAGGAAAAGTGAGAAATATAAAAAGACCTTCCAGATAGAGGAAACAACATGAATAATGAATGAATCATCAAGAATGAATGTTGAATTTTTAGTTTGAGTAATTAAGTAGAAAGTGAATAGTACAATAAATTAAAATAAAGACTGCAAAGAGGACACAGATATGGGGAAAGTTCCCGTTCAGTATTGATGTGGAAGTGTTTGGTAGGCAGCAGGAAAGATGATCATCGTGAAACTGAGGAGTCATCAGCATTTAGTTTGTCGCCCTAAAGAATGCTACAAGAAAGCAAGCAAAAATCTAAAGGTGAACAAAAATGTAGGGCAGGCTCCAAGCAGTTTGAACCGTTCTAGATTCATAAGGGGGCATAATAAGAGCCTCTGACGATTCATCTAGTTAGATTCCAAAGCTTTTTCCACGCATTCAGCAAATCAAAACCTATAAAGTTTCAGTGCCTTTTCCTCATGATTTTATTGCTTTCATTCTGCCAAAGCAAGACTTAGACTAACTACCCATGAAACTTTGCATAAAATTTAAATATCAATCTCTCATTCTTTTGGCAGTACATCAGCCAAAACCCCATAGCTTTAAGATTCCTCTAGCCTAAGATGTTTTGTTTCTAGTATCCAGAGTTTCATTTGCATAAAGATCTTTTTCACTTTCTACATCTGTGTTTTATTTATATTGTAACAGCAATATTTATAAGTTTATGTCACAATAAGTTTCCAGTCTAAATTTGGGTCTTTTTTAATTGTTCAGAAGTTAAAAACACACACACACTAAGAGTAAAAAAATCTAGCATGGAATTCCTCAATGTGAAGCTCATATTAGAATTTTCCTCATAAACAAGAAACCACATTATGTCACATCATTCAATGTTGACATTAAAGCACAATGAATGGTGAAATATGATACTCCGTTCTGAGGCCAACTTTAAAATCTTAATAAAATGCAAAAATATGTTTTTCTTGATATAAGTTGGGACCATTATATGATTTCATTGTATTTTTACCTCTTATTTCACTATTAAATTGAAGTTTGGCTTATCATAATAGGTCTATGATATTTATTTGACTTAGATGAGTTTTCCCTATTGAAGACTAGTTTTAAGGATCAGATCAAGTACTATGTTCTCTTTGAAATTTTCCTTTAACTATTCCCTGACTCCCAGCCCAACTAAAAGTGATAAGCTTTCATAATGATTTAGATGTATCTCTAGTACTAAACTTAACATTTTATACATTAGTTTATAGTTTTTAGTGTACTTAATTCATCCTCATTGCTAGAGTATATACTCTATGAGTATAAAAAGGGACTACCTTATGCAAATACTTTGGTTCACAGTGGATCTCCAAAATGTTTGCTAATTAAACATTACTCTCTCTCTAAGCATAGCCTCATTTTTATAAGCATTAAATTATATATTTATTCAATAAATAACATTGCAACAACATTCTCTGGTGATTAGAGAATTGAGCTTCCCTGTACATAAGATTTAGACAATGAGTGTTAATACCTTAGTATCTAAAATAATAATTTGGTTTAGTGATAAAGTATACTCAACTTATAAAATGTAATACTATACTAAATGTACATTTTGTATTTTTGTTTATCACTTCATGTTTTTCTCATTAAAATGTAAGTTCTATGAAGCATAGGAACAACATCTTTTATTGACGTTACATTTCAGTGCCTAGAACAGTGCCTTGCATATAATAGGTTCTTAAAAAATATTTCTTGAATAAATTTAACAAATATTTTCTAAAAGTAAACCATATGCCAGGGACTTTACCACATGCTCATTATTTAATGTGATTTTAAACAAAATTAAGGAATGCAATTATTTCACTTTAATTTAAACAAGGCTTTGAAATAATATTATTTGATATGTCAACTGAATCAAAGAGGCTAAGAAATTAGCCAAAAGTCCCCAAATAGTAACTAGTTAAGCCGGAATTTAAATTCAGGACTGTTATAGTCTCCCAATCTAAGCATTCATTACACACTTAGATAAATTCAGTAAGGAAAAGTAGCTCAGTTCCTTGCTGTCAACTTTCTCCCATCCTTTAACAAATGAGATGGAATTATGGTGAGTACCAATCTCTAAGGAGTTCATAGGAGAGAAGAATCCTCCTACGAAGGAGAATCAGAAGAAATAAGCAGGCATATAAAATGAATATCATAAGAGTAGAATATAGTGAAAGCCAAGGTAACAATTTCCAACAGTGAAATATCAACAGTATTAACTGCAAGATAAATTAAGATAATGGGTACCATATGTCTACTGGGTTTAACAATATGAAAATCATTCATGACTCTTACAATAGTGAAACACCTATTTAATAAATACTACAAAGTTTAATGCTTAGCTGTTTGTATTTGTGCAATCTCATTTTAAATTTCTTCCCTTCAACTCAATCACTTTGAGGACAGTTCTATTTCCTTTTTCAGTTAGTCTTCTGTGAGTTGCTTATTTATTTCCTTGGCTTGTTTGGTTGTTTTTCTTTGTTTCCTATTGGGCTGCATTGTCCTTTTCTCCTTTCCTTCTTTCCTCCCTCCTACTCTTCCTCCCTACCTCATTCCCTCCTTCTCTCTCTCTCTCTCTCTCTCTCTCTCTCTCTCTCTTCCTGTAGGAGTTCTCTGCATATTTTGGATACGAATCTTTTATTGATAATATACTGTGCAACTTTCTTTTCCCAGGATAATGCATACCTTTCAACTTTGGATATTTTGTCACATAGATCTTATTTTTACAAACTCAGAGTATCAATCTATTTCTATATGATTTTGCTTTTCTGTGCCTTGCATGAGAAATTCAATTCTACTCTCCAAAATAATAAAATATTTATTATATATTTTTATAGTTTAAATTTTAATTTAATTTTTATATGTAAGTCTTTCTATAAAGCTTTTTAAAATAGTATGAGACAGGTGTATTATTTGCCACACAGAGACCCTGCTATTTCTACTATTTTGTAATGCTACTTCTGCCACATACCAAGTCTCCTTATATAAATAGCCTTATTTCTGAATTCATTTATGTTCATGTATACTATTTTATTCTTATGGCAATGCCATACTATTTTTATTACTATTGCTATAAACAAAAAATTGTTAGCTGAAACTTCTATGGAAAGTAATATGGGCATACCTCAAAGAACTAAAAGTAGAACTACAATTTGATCCAGCATCCCACCACTGGGTATATATCCAAAGGAAAAAAAGACATTCTACAAAAAACATCTATACATCTACACTTGAATGTTTATAGCAAGAAAATTCACAATTGCAAAAATGTGGAAACAACCCAAGTACCCATCATCACATGAGCTGATTAATAAAATGTGGTATATGTATACCATGGAGTACTACTCAGCCATAAAAAATGGTGAACTAATTAATACCTTTTGTATTATCCTGGATAGAACTGGAGCCCATTCTTCTAAGTGAAGTATCACAAGAATGGAAAAACAAACACCACATGTACTCACCATTAAATTGGTACTAATCGATCAATGCTCATATGCACATATGGAAGTGAAATTCATCAGACATCGGGCAGGTGAGAGGGGAGAATAAGGAATGGGTAAATTCACACCTAATGGGCGTGGGGCGTAGTGTCTAGGGGATGGGAATGCTTGTAGCTTTGTCTTGGGCTGTACAAAGGCAATTTATGTGACCAAAAAAAAAAAAAACCTCCATATTCTCAAATCCAACAGTCAATCTTGAGTCCACATATTACTTATCCTATCAGCAGGATTTATCACAGTGCATTAATCATTCCTCCTTCACAAACTTTCTTCATTTGCCTTTCAGAATAATACACACTCTTTGATTTCCTCCTACTAACAATCTTCTCTTTTTAAGTTTCCTTGTTGGTTCCTTGCTTGGGACTTCCTTGGGCTTACTCCTTGTTCCTCTTCTCTCCTCTATCTACACTTACTCTTTTGGTGATATCCTGTTTTATGGCTTTAAATACTATTTATATGCCAACAATTTCCAAATGCATATCTCCAATTCTGACTTCTCTTTCAGTTTCCACATTCCTGCCTACTCATTAGCTGATATGTCTGTTATATATATGTGTGTGTGTGTGTGTGTATGTATGTATCTCACATTCAATTATTATAAATTGAACGCCTGATCTTCTCCCCAAAACCTGTTCCTTTAGAGGCCTTTCTTATCTCTGTAGATAAAAGATGGCCCTGTGCTTCCAGATACTCATGCCAAAAGTCTGAAGTTATACTTGACACATTTCTTTATTGCACAGCCATATCAAATCCATCAGGAAATCCTCTAGTTTTTCTTTGTCCATAGCAATTTTCATATTTTAATATATTACTTAATGTACTTATTTATTATGTCCATTTTTGCCTTTTCCTGCCCAGAACCACATACCTAGAATGTAAACTCCTCAAGCACCAGTATGTTTCTTTCTGTCTTCATTACTATATTCATAGTACCTAGAACAGAGTCTACTACAGAGAGATGTTCATTAACTATCTGTTGAATGAAGTATATATCCTCTCTAATTACTTAGGCTTTCTTTGATGTCTTTAAATAAAGTTTTATAATTTTTACAATGGAGCTCTTACACCCTGCACATCCCTGTTATGCTTAGAGATCATAGATTTTTTTTTGTTTCCATGGTATAGGGAATTTTTTTCTAATTTTATTTTCTGATTTATTATTGCTGAAATAAAAAAAAACATTAGTAAATTATAGATTATCTTAGTCCATTTGTGCTGCTATAACAAAATACCAAAATAGGCTAAGTAACTTATAAACAATATAAATTTACTTCTTACAGTACTAGAGGCTGGAAAGCCCCAAAACAAGGTACTGGCAGATTCCCTGTCTAGTGAGGACCCATTTCCTGGTTCATAGATGGCACCTCCTCGCTGTATCCTAACATTATGGAAGAAGCAAGGCAGCTCTCTGGGACTTCTTTTATAAAGGTTCTATTCACACTCATGAGGGCTCTATCCTCATGCTTAATCCCCTCCCTATGTTAATACCATACTATCTATCACCTTTGAGGTTAGGATCTGAACACACAAATTTGGGGAATACACAAACATTCAGATTATAGTATATATGTTGGTATTATACCCTGGAACACTGTTTAGCTTTGTATAAGTTCTAAAAGTTTGCCTATGGAGTCTCTTAAATTTTTTTCAGACATTCATGTAATTATAAATAATTATAATTATGCTTCTTTCTAATCATTATACCACTTATTTATTTTTATTGATTTATTACATTAGTTAGAGTCTCCACTACAATTTTGAAAAGTATATTGATAAGGTCATTTCAGTCTTGTTCCTAATTTTAAAGTGAATGCTTTCAAACTTTCAAAACTATTTATGATGTTTGCTCTTGATTCTTGAAAGGGACTCTTTATCTGATAAGAAAGTTCTTTTTCATCCTAGAGTTTTACTTTGAATGGGTACTAAATTTTAACTATTGGTCAGGCTGACTGACTCTTTTGTTAGAGGCTAATGACAATAGTGACATCAAATTGAAGCCAATGCTCATTTACCATTCCAAAAATCCTAGGGCCCTTAAAAATTATGATAAATCTACTCTGCCTGTGCTCTAGAAATAGAACAACAAAGCCTGGATAATAGCACATCTGTTCACAGAATAGTATGCTGAATATTTTAAGCCCACTGTTGAGACATACTGCTCCAAGAAAAAGATTCCTTTCAAAGTATATACTGCTCATTGACAATGCCCCTAGGACAATCATCCCGGAGCCCCTGGGACAATCATCCAGGAGCTCTGATGGAGATTTATGAGGAGATTAATGTTTTCATGCCTGCTAAGACAACATCCATTTTGCAGCCCATGGATCAAGGAGTAATTTCAACTTTCAAGTCTTATTATTTAAGAAATACATTTTGTAAGGCCATAGATGTGATTGTTTGTGATTCTCCTGATGTATCTGGGCAAAGTAAATGGAAAATCTTCTGGAAAGGATTCACTAATCTATATGCCATTAACAATATTTATGACTTATGAGAGGAGGTCAAAATATTAATATTAAAAGAAGTTTTGAAGAAGTTGATTCCAACCTTCATAGATGACTTTCAGGGATTTAAGACTTCAGTGAAGGAAATAACTGCAGATGTGATGGAAATAGCAAGAGATCTAGAATTACTCAGGATTGACTCCAATTTTGAAAAAAGTTCTACTCTGGGTAAAATGCCATCAAACAGCATCACATGCTATGTAGAAATCCTTCATGAAAGGAAGCATAAATCAATGTGGCACTCTTGTCTTACTTTAAGAAATTGTCACAGCTACCCAAGCCTTCAGCAACCACCATCCTGATCAGTCAAAGCCATCAACATCAAGGCTAGACCCTCCACAAGGCAAAATATTAAGACTCACTGAAGGCTCAGATGATTGTCAGCATTGGTAGAAACAAAGTATTTCTTAATTAAGGTATGTACATTGATATTTTTAACCATAATAGACTATAGTATAGTAAGCATAACTTTTGCCCACACTAGGAAACAAGAAATCCATGTGATTCACTTTTTTGTGATATTTGCTTTACTGCAATGGTATGGAACCAAATGCACAATAGAGGTTCATAGTAATTCCTTCTAGGTAGTAGGATTATAGATTTGAGGTTTGTTTTCTCTTTGCTCCCAATACTTATCTATATTTTCCAAATTTACTACTGTAAACATTTCTACAGTGACTACCTAGGTACAAATCTTGTCTATACTACTTGCTAATTGTGTGATCGTGAACAAGTTATTCATCCTTTCTGTGCCTTTAAGTTTCTTCACCTGTAAAATGAGGGTGGAGTGGTAACAATAATATTTACCTCAAATGATTGCTTTAAGGATTAAATGAACTAATTCATATAAAAGGCTTAGAATAGTACCTATAACATGGAAGTGTTCAGTAAATTTTAGCCAATATTATAATAAATCAAATGACAAAGTAAATGAGAACATTTATAGTGTTCTAGAAGTAGTATTAGAAGTATAGAAATATTAATAGTTAACATTTATTGAATGCTTCTTGTGTACTAGGCAATAAATTTAGTATTTCATATGCATTATCATATGTAATTCTTACATCAACAGTATTAGGTACTATTAACTCCAATGAATATATATAGAAATTAATAATTTAAATACATAAAAAATCAATAACTTTTGCAAAGTTACAGAGATAGTTAAGTGGCAAAAGTAGGCCTGGAACATAGATATGTCTAACAAAAAGTACATATTTCTTAACCACTACATTTTGCTTGATGATGATGATAATGATGATGATGATTAGTAATAACAGGTTTTGAAAGGAGGAGAAAGAAGAGATGGAAAAGACAGGCAGGAGAAACAGGAGGAGGATAAGAAGTAAGAGCAGAGTGGAAAATAGCAGTAGTTTTTTATTAGTAATTTGTTTTGGTGGTAGTTTTCATTCTTGCCGTCGTTAGTACTATTACTATTAATACTAGTGGTGGGCTGTTGTGGTATTTTAATGAAAACAGTAGCCATCGAGTACTGAGCCCTACTATTTGCCAAACACTATGGTAATTTCTTTACATACATTGTCTTGTTTGATATTCACAACACCCCTCTGAAGTAGTATTATTATCCTTACTTTACAGATGAGAAAACTAAGGTACCAAGAGATTAATTTAACTGATCATGGGTAAAATGGTTTATAAGTATTAGAGTCAGGATATAAACCCAAGTCTGTTTGAATCCATTATCTGTGCTTTATCCACTGTGATATGCTGCCTCTGTGGACTATTGATTTTGGCCATGGCCAGGAATGAAGTTTCAATAAGCCTGAATTCTCCGGGAAGGAGACTAAAGAAGAAAACTTTCTTGGAATTTTAAAGTCAAATTTAAATACATCTATATAAAAGTATGTGTGTGTGTATGTTTATGTTTAGGTTACATTATTGCTTATATTAATAGCAAATCCAATAAATATTTTGTTGTAAAATAATACTTCTTTTTATAATTCTTTCATTATATACTTCAGAGGACAATCTGGTGGCATACTCAGACAAAACAGGATTGATGAGAAAAAGAGTCAAAATAATAAATGTCTCTATTTTGCTGTCTCATGTTATTGTGGAATGCAATTAATTCCCTCATGAGACATTGCATCATATCCAATTTATCTATGTGAAGCTTCAAAATAAGTGAGGAAAAAGGAACAATTTATGACAGATGTGTGAACATATGAGTTCATAAAACAAGTCAAAGAAAGAAATTCAAGGAAAGGCATCTCATTCACTGCTGATAGGACAGCAAAGTAGTATCAAGTTTATGGCAGCAATTTAGATATAACTATAAAGAGTCTTTAAAATGTTCATATCCTTTGTCCATCAGTTCCCTCATAGGAATTTATCCTAAGGAAGCAAAATGAAATTTGGATAACATTTTCTGCATAAAGATGTTCACTAGAGTGTTATTTATAACAACATATAATGGGAAATAATCTTTATGCCCAGGAAGAGTAATGAAATGGTCTAACAGTAAGTAACATCCATGATTATCAAGATTTTAATGATGGAAAATTGCCTGTGATAATGTTTAGGTTCTTTAGAAGAAAGACAGAAAAAGTCATATATAGTTAAATCATTAAATCATAATTTAATGATTATCCACAACAGAAAATAAATAAACCTAGAAATAAATATGCCAAAATTAATAATATTTGCTTCTAACAAGTAAGATTATGGTTTTGTGTGTGTGCTTTTCCTCTGCTTCAAATAATTACCTATATATTCCAAATTTACTACTTTGAGTATTGACTACTTTTATAATCAAAAATGGAAAAGATAAATTCAAAGAGATAAAAAGAATATTAAAAAATAGAGTTTAAATAGTCCAGATATATCATTTTATTTTCTTTTATTGGCTGAAGTTTTATCATGAGTATTTATCATAAGGAAGATTTGCTTTCACATCACACAAGTGGTTTCCTCTACATTCATAATTTATTTCCACATAACAATATTTAATATTAGTTTTTCAGAAAGAAAATTACTTTTCCACAGGTATCAGGACATTTAGTTTTTACCAACTCTTGCTAATGCACTATTTAGGAACTACCTTTAGAGGTTAATATATTAGTCCTGGGATACAGCACCATATGGTCTAAGCTTTTACAGCTTCCTAGAAACATCAAGGAAAGTAACTCAAAAGCTAGGCCTGTTTATACAGTATATTTGATGCTGTAATTTTTAACATTCATTTAACAGAGTTAGCCTGTGATGACTAATAATCTTTTTGCCTGCTACTACCAAGACCTAAATAAAGTTCTTGACTAGATTACATTCATGCAGGTCTCATTTTAATGGAAATTGGAGAGATGGGAAAAGATTATAGGAAGAGATGTTATAAAAACAGACCTCACAAGTCAAACTTAATAGTAAAACTATTCTCTTTCACGTAGACGACCATGAAAACAAATATCCTGTGAACTAGAGATAATATCTTGTATCTTTCCAGCAGATATTTATGCCTTCTTGAGACAGATTTCCATAACTATATAATGTGATTACAGTTGATGAGGCAATGGCCCACAGAAAGAGGCTGATAAAAGCATCAGACTCCAGGAAGCCAGATAAACATGCTCATGTTTTCTAATTATAATGAGGATGGGATAGCACTAGATATGAAGACAGAACCCAGAGAGAGCAAATATTGATTCCTTCCACTTTAAAAAATAAGCATTCATAAAATAAAAAAACTCCTTGTTAGAATAACACCTTGGAACATATTCATGTTACTTGTTTATTTATTTGAAAGTTTGCACAAGAGGCTGCATAGCTTATACATGTAATATGAAAGTTATAACACTCTGGCAGAGGCAAGAACAGCCCTGTAAGCAAACTAGAAGAGCACTTTGAAATGTATGAAAAACTTGTCAAAAGACTATTTCAAGTAGTACAACTGAAGGAACACATTTTCTCTAATTCTCTAGTCATGTTGCCCTCCACCATTCCTCCTGACCTGTATAAACTGTATAAAGTTAATTTTTATAGAGACTAAAGTTAACAAAAAATTAGACCAAGAATTTTATGTGATGCAAAATTAAAGAAACAGTACAATTTCAGAACTTCTGCTAAGTCTCTATTTAGCAAAGAACATAATGAGGATAGGTGATCATTTTGTTTGAAAATTAATCAGGCTTATTTTTATAGGAAGTAGTGAGTTCCTGGATCCAGTAGGCAAGCTGAAGGATGTGCATAGGCTGTGAAAAAGAGGAAAAGAATAATCCTGTTTATGAAATTATGAATTTCCTTGTATAGCTAAAGCAATCTTAAATAAAAAGAACAAACTGGGAAGTATCAATCTACCAGACATCAAGCTGTACTACAAGGCTATAGTAACTAACAGCATGCTACTAGCACAAAAAAGAGACATAGACCTTTGGAACAGGACTGAGAATCCAGAGATAAAATCATCCACATATGGTAATTTAATCTTTGACAAAACAGACAAAAATATACACTGAGGAAAAGAATCTTTTTTGAATAAATGGTGCTGGGAAAACTGGATAGCTACATGCAGAAGATGGAACTGCATCCCCACCTCTCACCTCTCACAAAAATCAATTCAAGATGGATAACAGACTTAAACCTAAGGCATGAAACCTTAAGAATTCTAGAGGAAGATGTTGGGAAGACCCTTTCAGACATCGGCCTAGGCAAAGAATTTTTGAAGAATACCCCCAAAGCAATCACAGCAGCAACAAAAATAAATACATGGGATCTGATCAAATTAAAAAGCTTTTGCACAGCCAAGAAAACTATCATTAGAACAAATAGACAGCTACAGAATGGGAGAAAATATTTGCTCTCTATATATCCAATAAAGGGCTGATAAGAAGAATCTATATAGAACTTAAAAAAATCAACAAGAAAAAAATCAAACAACCCCATCAATAAATGGGCAGAGGAAATGAATAGAAACTTTTCAAAAGACAACAGAATAATGGCCAGCAGACATATAAAAAGATGCTCAACATCTCTAATCATTAGAGAAATGCAAATCAAAACCACAATGAGATATCACCTAATCCCAGTGAGATTGGCCTCTAACAAAAAATCCCCAAACAACAAATGCTGGTGAGGCTGCAGAGAGACAGGAACACTCTTATGCTGTTGGTGGGACTACAAATTAGTGCAACCTTTGTGGAAAAGAATTTGGAGATACTTCAAAGAGCTAAAAGTAGAAATACCACTCAATCCAGCAATAGCACTATTAGGCATCTACCCAAAAGAGCAAAAGACATTCTACAATAAACACATCTGCTACCGGATGTTTATGGCAGCACAATTCACTATTGCAAGGATGTGGAAACAACCCAAGTGCCCATCAATTCATGAGTGGATTATTAAAATTTGTTATATGTATACAATGGAATACTACTCGATAATAAGAAACAACAGTGATCTAGCACCTCTTATATGTTCCTGGATAGAGCTTGAGCCCATTATCCGAAGTGAGGTATCACAAAATTGGAAGAATAGGTTCCACATGTACTCACCATCAAATTGGCACTGACTGATCAACAACATGGTACTCACACAGTAGTAATATTCTCCAAGGATTAGGAGGTTGGGGGCAGGCAAACTCACAACTAATGGATACAGTTAGCATTGTAGAGTGGAAAGGCATGACTCTAATCCTCACTTGGGTGAGGCAAAGACATAAAATGTAACCAAAATGTTTGTACTCTGAAATAAAAATTAAAAAAAATAATTGAGAATAATGCAAAAAATGCAAAAAAAATCATGGTACATTATCATGCTTTTAAGAAAATGTTTCCTTGCCTTCATATGAATTAATCATACTGCTTCAGAATTATTATTTGTTTTCCAGAGGTATGTGTATGTGACAACCAAAAGTTACAAACATGAGACAGTAACAAAAAATATAAGAATGAGAGGGTATATGTTTACCTGATAATAGCAGAGAGATCTTCATAGGGGGCCCAAATATGGAGTGCCAAGAGACTCAGTCTAGGACATGTGGCCAAAGCCTCCTGCTGTGAGTTTTCCTCTCTAGATTTAGTAACATAGATTTTGGACACTACACTTTGAGGTTTATTGATCATATTGATCAAACAAGAAGGACAATCCTAGGATCAGGTAAACCCCTGTAGGTAAAATGAGGGTTTTCCTTTAGCCAAGAGAGAGAAGGAATATGACTATTACTACTATTTAAGACTGAAAAAGGAACTCTGTCATTGGAGAGTAAATAAATCCAATAAGCAAAGCTAGGAACTAAATTCTATCCTTAAGGGGCTCTGCATGTGGGGTTCCACTCTTTATTTTTCTCCCCTATGTCCTAAAATTCTGAGATAAGTCATATTTAGCAAACAATGTTTAGAATTCTCACCTATATTTGATTTCTTCCAATTAGCTCCTAAACTTCAGTAAATATTACATACAGCCAGTCCTGCATCAATGGCATTGTAAAGTGAAGTGGCTGTTTCTGCATCCCCCTTTTGCTGAAGCCAGCATGCCACAAATAGCATTGTATAGAAGACACTAACCATTGTGTAAATTCCAGACACTGACCACTGCATAACACATGACTCAGGTTGCAGCTGAGATAAATGGAGTGAAGCAAGCAACCAGGTGAAAGCAAGACAGATTGACTCATAAGGAGAAATTAAACAAACTCCCTACTTTTTCCCATATATACTAGAAAAAGACAATGTGAAGAAGGTAGATGTTGGGTTACAGGGCTGTGCTTTTATCTACTTAAAGAATCATAACATCACTATGTGTGCAAAGTTTGTGCAATCTTCCATGGTCAGCTGTCTCAATATAATAGAATAACTACTAATTTATTAAGATTAGATTTTTATTAATGTTTATTCAAAGCATATGTATTTAGCTCTATTTTTATCAATACTCTATCATAAAAAATAGGATTTGAAAAGATTATGAAAACGTGAACTTGGCTGGGCACAGTGACTCATGCCTGTAATCTTGGCACTTTGGGAGGCCAAGGCAGGAGGATCACTTAAGGCCAGGAATTCGAGACCAGCCTGGGCAACGGTAAGACCCATCTCTACAAAAAATAAAAAATCAACTGGGTGTGGTGGCGCATGACTTTAGTCCCAGCTGCTCTAGAGGCTGAGGCAGGAGGATTGCTTGAGCCAAGGAGTTTGAGGTTGCAGTGAGCTATAGTGATACCACTGCACTCTAGGCCAGGCAACAGAGCAAGATGCTGTCTCAAAAAAAAAAGAAACAAACAAAACAAAACAACCCCACTGTGCACTGTTAGAAAATGTAGTTGAAGAAATCATGTTTAAAAGCAGATTGATACATTATAAATACAAGTGAGCACCCCAAACCAAAAATCCAAAATCCAAAGTGCTCCAAAATATAAGACTTTTTAAGTGACGACATGATGTCACATGAAGAAAATATTTTTTCATGTATAAAACTATTAAAAATATTATATAAAATTATATGTATGAGGTTATATGTATGAGGAGTATATGAACTATAAATTTCATGTTTATACTTGGGTCCCATCCACAAGATATCTCATTATGTATATGTAAATATTCTAAAATCTAAAAAATTCAAAAATTGCACTTCTGGTCCCAGCATTTTGGAAAAAGGATACTCAAGCTGTAAAAGAAGAGTTAGTACACAGAAACACAAACAAAAAAAGTTTTCCAAAATCACTGGAGAGAGCTGTAAAGTTGGGTCTGAGTTTCCCAGCTGCCAAAGCAAAGGGAAAATAGGATCAGTTACAAGAATCATATTGTTCTAAAGACATACACATCCTGTTGTACAGGAAAAGAAAAGTGTTTCTCACAGGTCTTTATAGAAAAAAGATAATAGAGAACAATACCCTACATAAACATACAAGCAAGTCACTTCCGTTGTTTCCTTGAAGTATCTCTGTCCCTCAAGGAATCCATGCTAATACTTCAAACAGTAAAGAATGCTTTGTTCTCAGATAAATATTTGTATTATTTAATAACCATCAGACAATAAAAGTCAGCATACTGAATCTATTTCTCTATATCTTGAAACAAACTATATCATTGTTGTAGATATACAAGAATATATTCCAAATACAGTCATTATTTTGATATGTTTAAAAGAAAACAAAAGCATATTCTTCTTACCAAAACCACTCTGAAGACATCCACTATTTCTCTCACCTGTGATTCTTTCACATTTTCAACAGTAAAGTTGAACCAAACTCGGAAGCGTGGATTACAGGTATCTGGCCTAATGAATAGATCATACTCAAATTCAGAGACCTGCTCCACCCGGCCAAGATTACCTGGTAATAAAAATTAAGAGAAGTGTGCTTTAGTAGAAGTTCATTCAACTCAATGGTACATACATCTAAATATTACAAGCTCTTATAGCCACATTCTTCAACACTCAGTACTTGTAGGTTCAGCATTCACAATCCACATGGCTGCCAACTGTGAATGCAGCCCAGTGTAAGGAAGAGTTTCAGGTAGTGCTGGCTGTGGTGCAAGCTGCTCTGCCTGGCCCTTACATCCCAGATCCTTTTGTGCTACAAGTGTCTTTGACAGAGTGGGATGCTATATGGAGCCTGTGGTAAACCTCAATAAACCAAGGGAAGAATCACAAACTCCAGTTTCCTAGTAGAAAAATTAGGATGATAATATCTTATGTATTTTATATTAAACTTTCTGATTTATGAACTATGAATATCTCTAATATATTGAACCTCATTTAACTCTCACAACAGGGCTATACAGTTGGTACTGTTCTTGTTCTATTTCAAACTTCTATTGGAACATGTTAAAGAACATGTAGAGTAAGGTTTTAAACAAAAATTAGAAGAAGTTGCTATATAAGAATAACAATGGCAAAATAACATCCATGAAATTTAATTTCCATTTTCTCTACTTCCATCTACTGGAAAATGAAGAAACAGAACTAATAGTTATCTAAAAATATTTATCTAAAAAATGAATAAACTTAGGTGTGATCTCCGTTCTTTGACTCCTCTGACTGATATTCTAATGGGCACTAAATTACCCAAAATGTTAGCAGAATGGGGTAAAAATAAATGCAGAATCTGGTGAATTTCCAAACCGTATAATCAACAGCCAAAGAAGAGTCAAGATGACTACAGACAGCAACAAAGCAATGGATTGAGAAGTTGGTATTGTATTGCTCTTGAAGAGCACAGCAATATCCTGCTTCGAAATGAATTGTAGTGTGTCTGCCTCCAAAAGAACACTCAGAATTAAACTTTAACCTTATATGTAGGAAAGTTTTAAGTTACTTCTTTTGCTAGTTCTATTATCATGTCACCTGTTTTTCTGAGCACCAACTGTACTATAACAGATGGAGTACTAGCCTAGGAATTGGCAGACCTTGATTCTAGTTCAATTGACTCTGTGTGACAATGGGTATGTTATTTACCCTCTCAGGGTGACATCTGCAAAATGAGAATATTATATAACCTTTAAGTTTCTTTTAGCTATAATATTATTTGGCTGCCTGATTCCAGGATTGATCAGGCAGTGAGAGATCCAAGATAACAAGATACCTCCCTCCCCATCCCCCTACTCCAAACCATAACAATTCACTTTTGGTTGTTTTTATCTGCTCTCATTAAAATTTGGCCTGAGAAGCCATATTCATTCCTCTTTGTAGAACCAGAATAGTTACCTCCAGTTAATATACACATATTTAAAAACTTGCATTGATATGAAAGTACAAACATGAACCAATTAAGACAAAAGACTTTCATCTTAATTTTTTGAGTTTCAATTGTATTCAGATTTCCCAAGGAGATTCCTCAATTAAATTGGTTCTTTCACCTATTATCATACAAAAATGTTTACTAAGCCTTAAGTTATAAAGAGCCAAATATTATTATACAATAGCACTGAACTTAAATCTAGAATATCTAGGTTAGTTTTCGTTCTGCCACTTACTGAGCAACCCTGGACAATGCACTTAACCACTTCCAACCTCTGTTTTTCTAATTATAAGGTAAGGATCATATTACCAGAAATATGAACAATTATTTCTATGTTAATATTAACATTAATTTAAATTAATAACATTATTACTATGTACATTTTTAATAGATGATTAAAATTTTCTGAGCATTTGTACATGCCACATAGTGTCCTAAATGCTAAGTGTACTAACTTATTTAATCTTCACAATGACCTCTGTCAGGTAGGTACCATTATTATCCCCATTTTATACCTGAGAAAACCAAGACATAGAGAAATAAATAACTTATCCAAAGTTATATCACAAATAAGCAAATAAAAGTCATTTGAGATTTGAATTCAAGCAACAAAGCTATAACCACTAGACAATAGGGCTTTCTACCTAACAGAGTGGATAGGAATAAAAAAGAGATAATATAAATTAGAAGCACATTATGAGCTATAATATTCTATAAAATTATTATTCTTAATAAAAACTATAATCAGCACTATGTTTTCCCTCAAAAGTTCATGATCTAAAAATTAAATATCCATGTGCATTTCAGCACTCAAAGGAAAGAAGATTTTTATTCTGTTTAAATACTGGAACAGTATAAATGGGTTTTGATAAGTAATAATATATCTTAAAATTACTAAAAATAATGCATCATATATGTCTAGAAACTTAGAATTTCAAAATGATTTGACACTCTTCATATTATTAAATCCTCACTATGACCTAACAATGAATAAACTGAAACCCAGTAATGTTTAGTGCTTGCTTAAGTTCATGTTTTAAAGCAGCAGGATGAAACCTTAAAATAAAGACTTCTGACTCTGACTCCATTGTATTGTTCTTGGAAATCTACCATAGCTACAGCCAATTTGTTTACTCAGTCATTTAATCAGTTATTCATGGCATATACGAATGTTTCTGATTTGTATATATTGATTTCATAACCTGAAACTTTACCAAATTCATTTATCAAATCTAGGAGTCTCTAGGAAGAGTCCGTGGGGTTTTCTAGGTATAATATCATATCATCGGTGAAGAGTGAGAGTTTGATTTAATCTGCCCCCACTTGAATGCCCTTAATACCCCTCTCTTGTCTGACTGCTATCGCTAGGACTTCAAGCACTATGTTGAATAGGAGAGAAGATAGTGGGCATCCTTGTCTAGTTCCGGTTCGAAG
Source organism: Cheirogaleus medius (assembly GCA_008086735.1). Taxonomy (NCBI): domain Eukaryota; kingdom Metazoa; phylum Chordata; class Mammalia; order Primates; family Cheirogaleidae; genus Cheirogaleus; species Cheirogaleus medius. The sequence continues at coordinate 34,214,388 of VBSM01000529.1, forward strand.
AGGGAAAGATTTCAATTTTTCTCCATTTACAATGATATTAACAGTGGGTTTGTTATAGATGGATTTGATAAATTTAATGTATGAACCATCTATGCCTATTTTGTTAAGAGTTTTTATCATAAAGGTGTGTTGGACTTTGTCAAATGCTTTTTCTGCATCTATTGACAGAATCATATAGTTTTTGTTCTTGATTTTATTTATGAAGTAAATTGCATTTATAGACTTGCGTATGTTGAACCATCCTTGCATCTCTGGAATAAAGCCCACCTGGTCAAGGTGAATTATTTTTTTGATGTGTTGCTGAAATCAAGCAGAAACTCAAATAAAAAACACAATACCCTTTACTATAGCCCCAAAGA
>VBSM01000529.1:34216378-34254195 GCA_008086735.1 Cheirogaleus medius
AACAGGAAATGCTCAAAAGTGCATTATACATGGAACAGCATGATAGATATCAACCAATGTTAAAACATCCAAAAGGTAAAGCTCACAGCTCTTATAAAACAATAGCACAAGGATTAAAACAAAACAATAAGGTATCATATCCAACAAGATGAACAGAACAGCATCTCACATAACAATACTAACTCACAACTCATGCACAACTCATGACAGGTCATTCCTCGAGAGTAGAACAAAAGTGAGCCATCCAGAGACCTCTATTTCTTGGTTCAAAATAGGAGAGGTCCCAGCAGAGGACAACAGGTACACTGAAACCTTATCTGTCCTGTGCTCAAAGAAGAGACATCAGATGAGATGAAGCAGAATAAGAACTATGGAAAAATGAGAAGACAAGTTGTGTTAACACTCCCAAAGTATCATAATAGGTATCCAGCAATAGACCCCAACCTAAAGGAAATTGTCAAAATGTCAAAGTTCAGAATATGGATGGGAAATAAGATGAATGTGATTGGATAAAAAGTTGACAATCAATAAAAAGAAGTTTCAGGACATAAATGAAAAAAAATAAAAAACTCACCAAAGAGATAGACAATATAACAAAAGAATATGACAGAATTTAAAGAAATGACAGAGTAATTAAGGGAATTTCAAAATACAGCAGAAATCATCGGTAACAGGCTAGAGTAGACCACAGAGAAGAAAGCATCACAGAGCTTGAAGACAAGGCTTTCAAACTAACCCAGTCACTCAAAGATGCAAAAGAAGAATAAAGAAGAATGAACACTCACTCAGAATAGTATGGTTCTATGCAAAGCAGGCCAATACAAGAAGTATAGGTCTCCCTGAGGAGAGGAAGAAAAAGAAAAAAAGCATAGAAAACCTACTTGAGGGAATTATTGAGGAGAACTTTCTTGGCATCACCACAGATTCAGATATCCTGCTATAAGATGGTAATTGAACACCGAGAAGATTTATAGCAAATAGGACATCTCCAAAACACATAGTCATCAACTAGGCCAAAGTCAAAATAAAGGAGAAAATCCTACAAGTTAGAAGATGAAAGCAAAAACTAACCTAAAAAGGAAAACTTATCAGGCTAGCAGCAGACTTTTCAGCTGAGACTTTACCAACCACAAAGGATTGGAACCACATTCTTGGACTTCTTAAACAGAAAAACTGCCAGCCAAGAATTCTGGATGCTGCAAAACTAAGATTCATAAAGGATGGAAAAATTAAGACTTTTTCAGATCAAGCAAGTGCTAAGGATATTTGGCTCTAATAAAAATGCCCAACAGGAAATGCTCAAAAGTGCATTATACATGGAACAGCATGATAGATATCAACTAATGTTAAAACATCCAAAAGGTAAAGCTCACAGTTCTTATAAAACAATAGCACAAGGAGTAAAACAAAACAATAAGGTATCATCCAACAAGATGAACAGAACAGCATCTCACATATCAATACTAACACTCTGGACAGGCGTGGTGGCTCATGCCTGTAATCCTAGAACTCTGGAAGGCTCAGGCAGGAGGATCACTTGAGCTCAAAGGTTTGACACCAGCCTGAGCAAGAGTGAGACCCCATCTCAATTAAAAATAGAAAAAATAGCCAGGGATGGTGATGCATGCCTATAGTCCCAGCAACCTGGTAGGCTAAGTCAGGGGGATCACTTGAGCCCAGGAATTTGAGGTTGCAGTGAGCTATGATGATGCACTCTAGCTGAGGCAACAGAGTGAGACTCCATCTCAAAAAAAAATACCTAAAATTCAATGTGAACAGACTGAATATCCCCAAAAAAGACATAAACAGGTTGAATGGATGAAAGAACACAATGCAACTACATGCTGTCTCCAAGCAAGATGTCTAAATTGCACAGACTCACCCAGACTCACGGTAAAGGGATGGAAAAAATATTCCATGCAAATGGAACCCAAAAGAAAGCAGTTGTAGCCATTTTCATATCAGATAAAATAGACTTTAAATCAACAATGCTAAAAATGACAAAGACTGTCATTATATAATGGTAAAGGGAGTAACTCAACAAGAAGACATAACAAACCTAAATATATATACACCTAACAAAAAGGCTCCCAGATTCATAAAGCAAATTTTACTACATCTAAGCAAAGAAATAATCAGTGGCATCTTAATTACCAGGGACTTCAACACTCCCCTCACAAAACTGAACAGATCATACAAGCATAAAATGAATGAATAAACACTGGACTTAAATGAGACTCCAGAACAAATGGACCTAACAGACATTTACAGAATATTCTAACCCCAAACTACTGAATATACTTTCTTCTCATCAGCACATGTGACATTTTCCAAGATTGATCATATCTTATGCCACAAAATAAGTCTCAGCAAATTCAGAAAAAACTGAAACCATACCATGTATCTTCACAGACCAAGTGGAATAAAACTAGGAATCACTTCCAAGAGACATTCTCAAATCTACACAGTCATGGAAATTTAAAAACTTGCTCCTGAGCGATCCTTTGATCAATGATGAAATTAAGGTGGAAATCAAAAGATTCCTTGAACTGAATGACAAGGGGTGGACACAAGCTTTCAAACATCAAAAACAGTCCTAAGGAGAAAGTTTATAGCCTTTCATCTGTCTTTCATCAAAAAGACAGAAAAATCACAGATTAACAACCTAATATCATATCTCAAGGAACTAGAAAAAGAACAAACCAAACCCAATGCCAGCAGAAGAAAAGAAATAACAAAGTTCAGAGTATGACAAAATGAAATGTCAAACAACAAAATAATGCAAACACCAATGAAACAAACAGTTGGTTCTTTCAAAAGATAAATAAAATTGATAGACCACTAACTAGCTTAACAAGAAATAGAAGAGAACTCAAAAAAGCTCAATTTGAAATGAAAAAGGAGATATTACAATTGATATTACAAAAGTACAAAATATCATTTGTGAATATTATGAAAACTTCTATGCAAAGAAACTAAGAAACCTAGAGGAAATGGATAAATTCCCAGAAACTCACAACCTCCCAAGCCTGAATCAGGAAGAAATAGAGATACTGAATGGAACAATAATGAACATTGAGATTGAAGCAGTAATAAAAAATTATCCCAGCCACAAAAAAAAAACCCAGACCGGATGGACTCACAGCTGAATTATAACAGACATACAAAGAAGAAATTGTACCTATCCTACAGAAATTAATGCATAATATCAAGAAGGAGGGAATTCTCCCTAACTCATTCTATGAAGTCAGTATCACCTTGATACGAAAGCCTGGAAAGGACACAACAAAAAAGAAAACTATAGATAAGGTTACTCACTGATACCATGTATATTAAATATAATATTAGAAGTCCTAGCCAGAGCAATCAGGCAACACAAATAAATTAAAGGCATACAAATTGGGAAAGAGGAGGTCAAACTATACTTGTTTGCTGATGATATGATCTTGTACCTAGAAAACCCTAAGGTCTCCACCAAAACCTCCTAGAATTGATAAATAAATTCATCAGCATCTCAAACTACAAAATCAATATACACAAATCAGTAGCCTTTCAAAGATTAGGTTACCGTATACTGATGGTTTCATCACTGGTATCTCAGATCTATTCCAGATATCGATGCTTCTGTTCTTGTGCCAGTCCCAGGCTGATTTAACTATTATTGCTTTATAGTACAGCTTGAAGTCAGGAAGACTGATGCCTCCCACTTTGTTCTTTTTACTTAAGATTGCTTTGGCTATTCGTGGTTTCTTCTGGTTCCATATGAAGCGAAGAATTATTTTTTCTAGATATGTAAAGAATGCTGGTGGTATTTTCACGGGAATTGCATTGATTCTGTAGATCACCTTAGGTAATATTGACATTTTAACGATATTGATTCTACCAATACATGAACAAGGTAGATTTTTCCATCTGTTTAAATCATCCGCAATTTCATTTTTAGTCATTCATGATTCTCCTCATATAAATCTTTCATATCTTTCGTTAAGTATACTCCTAGACATTTAATTTTCTTTGAGGCTATAGTGAAGGGTATTGCGTTTTTGATTTGAGTTTCTGCTTGATGGTTCTTGGCATATATGAATGCTTCTGATTTGAGTATATTGATTATATAACCTGAAACATTACCAGATTCGTTTATCAAATCTAGGAGTCTCTTGGATGAATCCATGGGTTTTTCTAGGTATAATATCATATCATCTGCGAAGAGAGAGATTTTGATTTCATCTTCCCCTATTTGGAAGCCCTTAATATCTCTCTCTTGCCTGACTGCTATAGCTAGGACTTCGAGCACTATGTTGAATAGGAGAGGAGATAGTGGGCATCCTTGTCTAGTTCCAGATCGAAGAGGGAATTATTTCAATTTTTCCACATTTAATATGATATTAGCGGAGGGTTTGTCGTAAATGGATTTGATGAATTTTAGGTATGGGCCATCTATGCCAAAATATATTATGGTGATTAAGAATATGAACTCTGCTTCATCTATATTGCCCCAAAGGGTAAAATATCCTTTTTTAAGGCTGAATAATATTCCATTGTAAATATACCACAATTTCTTTATCCATTCATCTATCAACAGACACTTAGGTTATGCTAAGTAAAATAAGCCAGACACAAAAAAGAAAAATATCACATGATTTTGTATATGGAATCTTAAAAAAATAAAAAATTGAAGACATTGAAACAGAGAATAGAATACTTTTGATTTTTGGCCTTTCCAAATCTCACATTGAAATTTAATCCCCAATGTTGGAGATGGGGCCTAGTGGCCACTGTTTGGATCATGGGATCCCTCATAAATGGCTTGGTGCCCTACTTGCAGTAATAAGTGAGTTCTTGTTTTCTTAGTTCATGCAAAAGCTAGTTGTTTAAAAGAGTGTGGGGATCCTTTCTCTCTCTCTCTTGCTCCCTCTCTCTCCATGTGACATGTCTGCTCCCAACTTCACCTTCCACCTTGATTGGAAACTCCCAGAAGCCTTCACTAGAAGCAGATGCTGACAGCATGCTTTTTGTGCAGAACTGTGAGTCAAATAAACCTCATTTATATATAAATTACCCAGTCTCAGGTATTCCTTTACAGAAATGCAAAAATAGACTAAGACATGTGATTACTAGGGGTGTGGGTGGGGGAATAAGGAATATAGAAATGTAGGTCAAAATGGTACAAAGTTACAGATATATATAATAGGATAACTAAGTCTAGAGACATAATATATAGCATGAAGACTACAGTTAATAATATTGTATTGTACACAGGAAATTTGTTAAGACAATAGATTTTAGTAGCTCTTACTACCAAAAAAAGGTAACTATGAGATGACAGGTTAATTTGCTTGACTGTAATAGTCATTTCACTTTGTATATGCATATCAAAACAGCAAATTATATACCTTAAATATGTAAAATTTTAAAAAAGAATATGGGCTCTGGGTCAGACTGCTTGTATTAAATTTCAGCTCTACCATTCACTACTTGTGTTAACTTAGGCAAGTTTCTTAATCTCTGTGTGCTTTAGTTTTTTCACCTTTAAAGTTGAGTTAATAATGACACCTTCAAAGCACTTAAACAGTGTTCTAAGCACAGAATAAACATTCAATAACATTAACTATTAGTAGTAGTATATATGTTCAGAAATAATATATAGTTGCTTCTAACAGATCAATGTTACATCTTCAATTAAAAGTAATGCAATTTGGAGGTAAGTTAATGTTTTATATGTTTTTGATTTCTTCAGACTCTCAGGATAAACTAAACATTTTTTATCTTTATCAAAAGATAGTATAAATTTATTGAGCATAAGCCTCCTATTCATTGTTGTCATCTATTTCTCTGTTCTTTTGTTCATTCCTATCATGTTTTTATTTAATTTAAATAACTCAATGGGAATATACTATTGATTTTATGAAAAAGACTTTACCAATTTGTAAACTTCACACTTATAGGAGTCTTTTTACTATTAATTTTCAATGCACCTTGTCTGATTTTAACACCTTGTCTAATTTAGCAACACTAAAGCATGAAGAGCTCTATCCATTTCATTAAGAGATGCATTTCTGATTATTTTATTTTAATGTTTACTATCAAAAATAGTAATATATCTACCTTATTTGATCAATTATATACTAATAATTGTTGTAATAAATTATTCCAAAAGAACTTTTTAATCAATAGCTTTTAAGTTATAGGAAATAAGTTTTTTTGGTATGACATATTAAACATATTTTGTTGTGAAGAAGTATGATAAGAGACTTTCAAATAAAAATATATACTGCATTAGAATAATTCTGTGGAGAAGGTAAAAGGGAAAATATGAGTTCACGTACAAAAAGAAACAATGTAAAATTTCTGCTTAGAAAAGTTTCCTCACTTACTTTTTTCTTTTAAAGAGACAGGGTCTCTCTCTGTTGCCCAAGCTGGCCTCAAACTCCTGGGCTCAAGTGATCCTCCCACCTTAGCCACTGTGCCTGGATTTACTTTTCAATGGATATTGACTACTACTAATTACATGGTATTTACCATGTGTCAAATACTACTCTAATTGCCATATTACATTAACTCATTTAAACATCATACCAACTCTAGGAGTTTGGCTATATTAACAATATCATTTTACTGTATGGAAACTGAGATACTGAGAGATTAAGTAATTGAATTTCTACTTAAGGTCATAAAGCTAAGTAATAATTCACAGAGCCTGGCTGTAAACCCAGGTACTCCAGCTAGAGTGCTTGATTTTAATCATGATACTATAGCTGGATATTTTAATACAATCTGATATCTTTGCATTTTAACTGGGAAATTCAGTTCATTACATTTATTGCAATTACTGAGACAGTTTCAAACATCTTGGTATTTTCCTAATTATCCTTCTTTTGTTATGTTGCTTCTCCTATGTTCTATTCCATCATCAGGTTTTATTTCTTTTTTTCTCCTCTGCCAATTTGTAAGTTTCATTCTATGTATGTTCTAGTAGTTACTATTCTTAAAATTTTTAAAGATTAATACTTGACATAACAAAGTATAAATTTAAATAATATCTCTATCTTGCTCCCCACAAAAATCAAGAACCCTAGAATTATCGCTCCTCTTAAGGTATTCTTTCTTTCTAACTGTTTTTAAGATTTTCTCACTATCTATAGTATTTTTCAGTTTCACTACTATATAGTGTAGGGGGATGATTCAAAGGATATACCATTACTTATTTTTTTCAGGAATTACTGAATGAAATGAACCTGAGGATTCATATCTTTCATAAATCATCACCTTGCATATTGCCTCTAATTCTCTCTGTTCTCTCCTTCTGAGATTCCTGATTTTCTCATTTTAATGTCACTAAATTTATCTTGTGTATTTTATCTGTGCACTGCCTCCTCAGTAATTCCCCCAGATCTGTCTTTCACTTCATTAACCTTTCTGCAGTTGGATTTAATCAGTTATTTACCCTAAATTCAGGATTTTTCACTTCAATGACTATATATTTTGTGTTCAGAAATTCTATTTGATCCTTTCATAAACATGCCTGATCCTTTTTTAATGATATCTTTTCTTGATTTTTTTAAGTCTTTCTTTGTGTCTTTAATCATTAAAACATATGTGTTTTTACTCTTCTCTTTAGAAGTTCTAGGAGTTTAATCCTTGTGTTTATTGAGTATGCTAACTTCTTCTCACAGTAGATTGTTTCTTTATGTGTTTTATAATTTTGGATTTTTAAGCTCACCTACATTGGGGCTTTAGCTGTAAGAATCTCTGTGCTGTCATTATCAAGGGCATGACCTTTTAGGAATTTTACATTTGTTTATGCCAGGTACTCCAGGAATTTTTCCAGTTTGAAACTACTTTTTATATTAAATTTCAATACTGGAAGGATGGCACTGAGTCAAACAACATGTGAAAACTGGAAGCCCAAAACTGTGGCATAAAGCTACAGTTATAAATTTTATGAGAGACCATCTATTCTGCTTTTATATATTAGAAAGAACATAATGCTCAAGGTTAGACAAAACTAGATTTGAATCCTATCTCTGCCACTTACTAATTTTGAAGATTTGGACAAATCTCCTAACTGCTCTAGGTCCCAGTTTTCTAATCTGTAAAAGGGGGATAAAAATATCTTACTCATAGTGCTATAATAAAGATTAAATGAGATCATATATATATATATAAATTACCTAGTCAGTGCTTAACACCAAAAGTGTTGGAATCCACCTTGATTTTTCTCTAAATTTCATACTGAGTAACTTATCCATCAAGGCATCTTTAAATATGTCTAGAATCCAATCATTTCTAATTGCCTACAATGATAACACTTTGATTTAGCCACTATCTTCTCCCACCTGGATTACTCCTAACTGGTTTCCCATTTGACCACCTATATTCTATTCTCAAAACTAAAGTCAAAGTAATTCTTTCAAAATATAAGTGAAATCATATCATACCATGGCTCAAAACCCTAAAGAGGTTCAGAATTTTATTCAGAGTAAACCTCAGAATTTGTATAAAATTCTATAAGATTTATCCTTTTTTATCTGACTCATTTCATCTCCTACTATTATCATTCCACTTGACCTCCTTCAAATTATTGCTCAAATCTCGCTTCCTCAATATTTAGTCAATACCCTTTTTCCACATTCCTTATTCCACTCATCTGCCCTCATTTTCCCATAGCACTCATCACATTCACGCATACTATAAAAATTATTTATTTACTATGACTAGTGTTTATTTCTGTCCCCTCTAGTAAGAATGTAAGCTCTTTAAGCAAAAGAGTATTTTTCTGTTATATTTATTGTTATATCCTCAGCACTTGCAATAATGTCTGAACAAACTGGGTATTCAATAAATATCTGCTGAATAAACATGCAAAGAAAATCTAACTCTCAAAGTTGTTAAGTAATATAAATTAAAGGGTCAGTGAGGTAACATATTGAAGGTCTATTTCATGCTAGACCTTGTGCTAGGAACTGGGAATACAAACATGAATAGGTCAGTTCCTGCCTTCATGGAGCCTATGATCAAGCTGGAGAAATAGTCACACAAGTAGATCATTTCAATCTAAAACATCAAGTGCTATGATGGAGGGATGCCCAGAGGAAACCATAGGTGCTGTGCAAAAGTGAGTTGCTGTTAAATCTACAATAAGAAACATAAACTGGTCAAAATGAGAAGACATAAAATTTCCAATAATGGAGCTTTGATTATAAAATTAATTAACTATGTTTTCTGTTTGTCCATTGAATATTATAATGAGAATTCTGTAAACTTAAATAGCATATGTAAAAGTTCTTGCCCTTTAAATGTTAGCTTATTTTCTTTTATATTAAACTTATATGGTACAGTTCACTTTATTTTCAAGAATAATGAGGTATTTATTTTTCTTCTTTATTTTGGCTGTATTTTCTTCTTTATTCAATAATACAAAGAAGGTCTCACCAAAAAAATTCTTCTCTCTAAAAAGAAATACGTAAGCATCTGATTTCAGTAAAGAAAAACTATATTCAAACTATATATTCTTTCTGCTTCCTAAAGGGGTCTGTTTTATTAATTGATTTTTCTTCTGATATCTTACATAGAGATTTTAATCTGAAAAATAAATTATCTAGGCAGTAGAGAAGGAGTAACATGTAACTAATAAGCTTAATTAAAATGTTTACTGGGATAGGTGAATTGGGTCAGTGGCCCTCTGCAGCCTCTTTCAGTTATATGATTCCCTGAAAGAAGGAAACCCAAATCATAAAAGTAACTATTATTGGAATATGAAATAAAGATGAGATGCCCTTGGAAATAAAGAAAGAAAATAAGAAGCTTATTATGCTAGAAAATTAGCAAAGATTATGTAACTTTACCATCCTGTTCAGTCTATTAATTTCCAAAATCTCACCTTCTACATAAAAGTAACCACACTGATTGGACTTGTTGGGTGGGTAAGATTGTCTCAGAAAACAAAGTTCTCACCTGTGTGAGAGAAATTATTTATTTCTGGAAATCATTTAGAACTCCTGGATAAGGCATTTTACCAATTGTTGCCTGCTTCCCAGAGTTAATCTCTCTCTCCTTGGTAAATCTGCTTTTTCCTGAGAACATGTTTGTAATCTTGACAAACAATAAAAGACAGGCTTTTAAAACTGTGCACTTGCTTGATCAAAAGACCAAAAAGGCAAAGGGACAGAAATCAATTTAGTCACCTTCCATCACTGTTGTACTGTAGTCTATATGTTTAAATAATAACCAGCAATACAGAATTGTAACTAGCCCTTCCTCATGAAAAGGCTGAAAGTCAGATAAACTTGAAAAATGCATGTTATTGTATGAATGTCCTCAAAAATACACACTCTCTAAGAATAAAAACAAATGGAACACTGACCCCGGCAATAAGTATCTCCAAATAACAGCAATGTAGTACAGGTTGAGTACGCCAAATCCAAAAATCCAAAATTCTAAATTCTCCCAAATCTGAAACTGTTTGAGTATTGACATGCACTCAAAGGAAATGCTCATTGGGTTACTTTAGATTTCAGAATTTGAATTTGGGATGCTTAATGGTAAGTATAATGCAAATATTCCAAAATTCAAAAAATTCTTAAATTTGAAATGCCTCTGGTCCCAAACATTTCAGATAAGGGATACTCAACTCATAATACATTTTAGCTACCAAAAGAAGTAAAAAAAAAAAAAATCTTGCATCCCTGGGTTCACTCTCCAAACGTCCATTGAGCATTTGCTATGTAGCAGGCAATCTGCTATTCACTAGAGATTCCAATTTGTTCATACACAATAGTGATTAAAAGCATATTCTCTGGAATAAGACTGCCTGGGTTCACATCAAATCTCTTATTATCTGTGTGGCCTTGGACTAGACACTTGCATCTCCAGTGTTTCCAGTTGTAAACTCATAGAGTTGTTGAAGGATTAAATGAGATGATACATGCAGAGCAATGAGATTAGTTCCTGGTGTATAAAAGTGAAGAGGCATAAAAGAAGCTATTAATCAATTGAGGGAAACTAACAAATTAGTATTTATAATTAAATAGGGTAAGAATCATAGTCAAAATATGTAAAAAGTGTTATGAACACACAGATGTAAAAAACCTAACGTCCTTGGGGCTGCAAGGCTTACAAAAGGTTAACAGAAGTGACAAGTTATGATTGAAAGATGAGTAGGAGTCTTCCAGATGTCAACTAGGAGGAGGCAGAAAGATCATGTGACAAGACACTGAGTAATGAAACAAGCCAGGCCAGGGAATTACCAATATGGCAAGAGTCCAGTGATGCCAGGACAGGAGGCTGAAGAGATAGACGGCGGTGACAGAGTGGGGAATCGGAGGAATTTAAGTAAAGGAGTGGCATTTTGAATTTTATTTTCAAAAGACTTCTATAGTGGCAGTATAAATATAAAATGAGAGACTTGGAGAAGGCTTAAGATAAAAGCAATACATAGGACTATATTGCAATGCATCAAGCAAGAATTGATAAAGACTCACACGAAGCAGTGAAAGGAAGGAGTGAATTTCAGAGAATCCACATGTGTTTGTTAAGGGACAAACTCTTCTTCCCACTTGATAATTTTATTTGAATATTTGATTGACTTTAATGGAAAAGAAGGGGCAAATCAGTAACATTTATGAAAAATAGTAATACTGAAATTTCTTTTCATCAAAGAACAATGATACTATCTGAGATGTGAGTTCATTACCAAGACAGAACTTGAAGAAAAGGTTGGATGATGATTTGGAAGGATTGGATTAGATAAACAAAGGTTCCTTCCAACCAAAGGTGGATTTACTAAGAAGTGAAAGAGCTCAGGAAATTTCACTCCAAAATCTGACTCCTTGGTATAAAGAATATTTTAAATTAAAGGCCCTTAGAGATCAACAGGCCTTGGAAGGGGCTTTCCCTCTTTCTTCATAAAAAAACAGACCCATCGAAAAGAACAATAGACTTCCCTTCCTTTCCCTGTTATCTCAATATATTATAGGAAAGAATATTAAGAATGCAACCAGACATGGCCCAAATCATTTTAAATATAATATCTCTCTCATGTTAATTTAATTTTCAAAGAGAATCATTACAAGTCAATCTGTTTCCCCCTGTTTCATTCTCCTAAATATCTATTCATTCTCCCTAGTAACCATTTATTGCCCTTAAACCATTAGCTATATTCCTTATCTCCCCTACCCCTCTAAAATGAGGGTATCTGTGATTCTCCCCATGCACAAAGTAAGTAAATCTCTTTTTCTTATTAATCTGCTTTATGTGAGTTGATCCTTCAGTGAACCTTCTGGAGCAAAGGGGAAGTTTCCCCTCACCTGCACAGAAGCAAGTGAAATTTGAGCTGTAAGGTTCCTCGGTTACAAGGGCCCTTGTGAAGGCTGAACCTTGCAAAGAGTTATGAGTAGGAAGGAAAAGCAAGGCTGCACTTCTTTGAAGCACTTCTGGTAAATACGCTAAAGAGACTGGCACCTGAAACTCCAAGGTGCCAGTAATTTATTGCAATCCTCCTTTCTTATTATGAAGAGATAATTTTATATTCATAATTTTATACAATTTTTTATAAATAGGACCCTCTGAAATTATATATACTTCAGGCCACATAAAACTTGGAACAGCCCTTGCTTCCAGCCCTGGACTTCTGAGGCATTAAGAAATGGAGAAAGTTGTAGTGAGACTGTTGGAGTTGAGTGCATATTTTCATCTCGATCTACAAGAATTGCTTCTCCAAGTAAACTAATAAAGTGATTTCCTTGAAATATATTAAGAGCCATTAACCAGCAATTAAACATTAAATACATGATGATAATTAATGCTTTATATATTAGCATACAATGATGAATAAAAATAGGGATTTGAAGGTTGGGTGACATTTTCAAAGTCATTCTTCAAAGATTATAAATGTTTTCTGGCACATATTTTTAAGTTGAAAGTATTATTGATTGGAATGGCAGTCAGAAGACCTAGTTATAGCTCTGGATCTATCATTGATTACCTTTGTGACCTTGGCCCTATGACAAGATTGCTCTCTATTCAGATTCTCACATCACCTTCTCTTCCTTCCCAGTTAATCTTTTCTCACTCAGTCTGTAACTAAGAAAGAAACTTTTTATCTATATCCGAAGAATGTGAGCCCCTATAAATTATCAGGCCCACAGAGGAAATGAAATGTGGCAGCAGTCACATCTTACTCCCTGCCTTGAGCTGAATAATCATTTTGAAGCCACCAGCTACATGGAATCTAGACTGTCACCACCAATACCTTATAAATTCATATAACAATACCATATGTTGGACACCGTAAGTCATATCCTGTAGTTCAACAATATATAGCCAATCACTAATCAACATTATTTCTGTAAATCAATGAGAATTTCTAAAAAACAACTTTTATAATTGCCCCATCTCTTGATTCATCCTTTTTTCTTAAAAACTCTCAGAGCACTTCCTAGTGTTTCCCAAGCTGACGTCCTCAACCTCAGCTCAAATAAACTCAATATATTAATTTGTCCTCTGTTTCTTTCTTTAGGTCAACACAATAAATTGCTAAATGATTTTCATGCCTCTCATCTCTAACCTTATCAAACACCTTATTTTCTTATGGTCCAATTTCCATTGAGCCTTTTGACAGTTTTTCTACCACCTAAAGAATAAAATGCAAAATCTGCCTGCCACAAAAAGCCTCTACAATTTGGCCTCTAGATACATGTGTAACTTTATCTATCCCTCATTAGCTATCCTATTTCTTTATACAGTTTTATTTACTACTGTCACAAACATATCTTCCCACATTTGCTCAAGCTATTCCCATAGTTTAGAGCCCCCTCACCAGCTATGTATGTTCATCAAAGCCTTCAGGGCCTTGCCCAATTGCCACCTTTTCCAAGACTATTTCTGATAATTAATTTTTCCTCATCATCTTCTCATATCACCTTCTTTATTCTTTGATTATAATATCCATCACATGGCAAAGTAGTTGAGGACTCTAGCCATGAGTCAGAATTTCAAATCTTTGCTCTGCCACTCACTAAGTTGTGTAACTTTGAGCAAGTTAATTAGCCTCAATGAAATTCAGCTTTAATTTACTGAGTGGACCATTTGCATATGGTGTCTTCTACATGCATGGAAAACAGCAGAAATTCATTGAAGAGGAAGCAGAATAATCAATCAAGCTTCCAGGCCTGAGCCTCATGTTCAATAGTGTTTACCAGAGAAGTTCAGTTTGTGCCAGTCAGTAGGGTGAGGGTAGAATAGGAATGAGTAGGCGGTAAAAGGTCTCTCATTTCCTTGCCCAGTCAGTAATAAGATAGTATATAGTTTCCCATTTGGCTTTTTTCATTAGGACTTTAGTACTCTCATTGAGTAGCCCAAGAAAGGAAGAGTACTGAATGGCATAATTCAAGAACCATATCTTACTCTGGGATCCCAAAGAGTACAGGGCACGCTTGTTTGCTCTCACTTTTCATGGAAATGTTTAAGAAGTATTTGCAGAAAGTAGTAAACCTTATATATGAAACCTCTTAATTCTCTTGTTTGGAAAGTAAACTAACCAACTCCTATCTTTCATGAAATATCTACTCAACAAATATTTATTGAGTATAAACTGTGGGTCAACATATTGTTGTGGCTATACCAGTGAAACAAGACAGACATTGTCCCTTTCCTTAGATTTTATACTCTTGTAAAGAAGATTAACATTAATTAAATCACTGCAAGTATGATGACTATTATAAAGTAGGTATATACCTGTACCACAGAAGCATACAATAAAAGAGCCTAATCTAGTTTAGGGGATGAAAGTAAGCTTCTCTTGTTGCTCACTGTTATGGACTGAATGTTTGTGTCCCCTGGGAACAAATATGTTGAAGCCCTAACCCCTAGTGTGGCTGTATTTGGAGATAGAGCCAATAAAGAAGTAATTAAGGTTAAATGAGGTCATAAGGGTGGTACCCTGATCCAAGAAGATTAGTGTCGTTATAGGAAGAGATACCAGAGAGCTAGCTTACTCTCTTTCTCTCTCACCAGTCACATGCACCAAGGAAAGATCATATAAGGACACAGCAAGAAGGAGGCAAGAAAGGGAGCTCTCACCAGAAACTGAACCCTGACAGAACTTTGATCTTGGACTTTCCAACCTCTAGAACTGTGAGAAAATTAATTTCTGTTGTTAAAGCCACACAGTCTGTAGCATTTTGTTATAGCAGCCCAACCAGATTAAGACACTTAGAGTCCATTAAAAAAAGAAAAAGAAAAGCACTTGCTTTTATTATTTTCCTAGTTAAGTGACATTTTCTCCTCCTTTCACAATACAGTGAACTTCATCATGTGAAATTCCTGTACATGTGAGGCTCTAGGCAAATGCTTAATTTACTTTGCAAGAAGGGTACATCTATGTTAATAGATGTATCTCTCTGAATTAATCTTTCCCTTTCCTATAACATTTAATGGACCATTTTTAGCTTAGCAAGTGCTGTTAAGTGCTTACTGAGTCTATGTCAAATGTTTCTAGCTACAAATTTTTCAAATCTATAAAATGAATATGTATCTGTAAGCTAATAGCAAAATAATGCTGTGTAATGACCTACCCAACATTTCCATGGCTACAACAATAAGCATTTATTCTGAAGCCCATAGGTTTCCAGATTGTGGTTTGGCTGTTCTGTGCTGGGCTGGGCAGTTCTGATTTAGGTTGCAGATAGGCTAGGCTTGGCTCTAGGATGAGGTGGAATCAAGGTATATTCAGCATGTCTTTCATGTACCTGTTCTCATGACAAATCACCAGCATGCGAAAGCCAAGCCAAATCACACAAAGCACATTTAAGGCATCTTTTGGAATCAACCATTAACATTCCACTGACCAAAGAAAGTCCTGGGACAAAGTCCAAAATCAAAGGAGCAGGAATATATACCCTACCTACAGTGGAAGAGTAAAAAGAATAAATATTTGCTGAACAATAATTAAAACACTTTTGAGAGGTATGTACAAGATGATCTGTAAGTAAGAAAAGAAATTAAGTATCCTACTGGATGCTGGAAACAAAAATATGACTAAGAAAAAGTTTCTGATTTTAAGTAGCATATAGTTTGGAGGCTGGTGAGGGTTGAGGGAGAGAGATACAAGGAAATCAGTATAAATACATTGAAGCAAGTATAATAACAATGATGGGGGAACAATTAATTCTGTGTGGAGAACATTTGAGCTTTAAAGGGTAGCAGAAGTTTACCAGATTGATAAGGTTGGGATTCAGGGATGGCAGAATTCTAGACAAAGGGAAAAATGCGTGCAAAATCATAGATATGTGAACTAGAATGGCATAATAAAAAAGTGGCAATTTTTTGGTGTGGTTAGAGCATACACATATTGAAAAAAATGATAAGAGATGAGGTATGAAATGTAAGAGTTAAATCTTAACATTATAAGCCAAGCCTAGACTGCAGTGTCATTAAAGCCTATTAAACAGGAAAGTAATGTGTTAAAATGTTTAGAAATATAGCTCAATAATGTACAAGAATTGGAGGAATTATAGCTCAATAGAGTGGAATGGGGGGTTAGTGGCAGGGAGAGTCCAAGTATAAGATGATAGAAGCCTGAACCAAAGCAGCGGCAGTTTGAATGACAAGAAAAGGATATTAACAAATGTAGTAAATGTAATTGCATATCTTTTTCAATGAATTCAGAGGTCGGCACTTTCTGAATTGCAAGTGACTGAAACTCAGCTCAAGTTAGCTTAAGCAAAAACTGGAAGCTCTTAGAAACAAAAGAAAAACTGAACTGCAGGAATCAGCACAACTCTGAGTACCTTAAGGACGACATAGAGAATTTAAATGTTGTTTGCATTCCTTCTTCCTTCTTCATCAATGTTTATTCACTTAATTCTCTCCTGTTGTAGAGGAACTCACTCCATGTCAAGGGGGAACATGGCCACAAAAAGCCACAAATCAAGAAAATGCCTCTCTCCCTATTTACAATAGTCTTTTTAAAAAATAAAAAACTCTCCAGGAAGGTTCTGATTAACCCAACTTAGGTCACATACCCATGCCACAAACAAATACAGTGGACAGAAGACCATGACTTATCTTAGTTATCTGCTGACCTTCTTAGTCAGAGGAATGTAATCTGTTATTAGTAGGAGAAACAGGTGAATTGTTTGATCCAGCCAACCACATCAATTTGTTTCAACCACAGAGGAAGTGAGGGACTAATTGAGGGTGACAAGTTAAGATTTCCAACTTTGTGACTAGATCAGTGATGTATTAACTGTGGTACAGGAAGAGAATAAGGTATGAAGAAAACTTTTTAGAAATGTCAAGTTTGAGGTATCCATGGATCAAATGAAATAATAATATTCAATAACCAAATTTTTCTTTGCACAAGACTGGAATATATATAGAATGTGTATAACAATAACAAATCATGATTTAGAAGAATAAAGACAGAAATTTCATTTCTATATCTAAAATAAAAGCATTAAATCCAGGGAATATCTCTTTCCACATGGGAAAGACCACTTGAAAATAAATGAATTAGGAGCTGGGAAGGTATTTTGACAGAAATTTGAGCCAACTGGAAAGTTTGAAAATATCCATTGAAATGCATATATGTTCAGCATTATTTTTATGAAAAAGGAAAACAATGCTGCAGCTTAGGTGGATACAATACAACATGTATTTACCAAATACAAGAAAATCTGCTATACTCATTAAGGACTCAGTCACAGAGACTAATAAACTTGTGAAGCTTTCTACTTTCCCAGAAACTGGATCAGTGCTCATAAACAGAAAATTTGGTTGAGTCCATCTTGGAAACAACTAGTCCAAATCTTCTGAAACAATTTGTGGGTATCTTATAAAAACTCCAAGTATTTGACAGTACAGAGGTTAGAACAGAGGTTAAATGGACTTAAACATTATGATTTCTTAATATATCTATACTCATATTCCCCAAGCTGAAATGATATTTCCTGAAGCCCTCCATTTTGTGGTTCAATTTGATATTAACAGCAACAGAAAAAAAAAAAAAAAAACAATACTGAAGGAGGGGTTTTGCACAGCCACTCAAGTCAAAGCTGACAATTACCTTGATGCAAGAATAAATAATAAAACTTAGGGATATTATTAGCCAAAAAGTAATTTTCAAGTTGCACAAAATGTTCCTTCTCTCAATATATATGAAAGTACTTTACCTATCCTGGCTTATACATTTAGCCTTCATAAAATATTCAACATGTTGCTTCCCATGTCAATAAAAAGAATCTGTTACCGGAAGAAGGGAAATCCATTTTGCAAAATGACAGGGAGATTATCCAGCATAACTACAATTATCATTTTTTAAAAAGCACAGAAAGAAAATAGAGAGACATTAAGCAATTTAAAAATCTTAAACCACACACTGTGTTTTTCTACAGATGATTTTAAAGACAAGAAATAGACCTTGAGGGTCTTAGACAGGCTTCAGGCAACATAAAAAAGGTCAAACATTCTGCTAAAAAGCACCACTATCTTCAGAACAACTTATCAGCCAGCTTGCAATGCCTCCTTATTTACAGCTATTATTCCCAGAGGAAGTGCACTTGAGTGTGGGCCTTGATTAGTTTGTAATGAGTTTGCCAGGAATGATACAGGAAACAAATTTGTAACAATGTGCCCTTCCCAGCTTAGAAACTTTAGCAGAGACTTTTTCTTTTGATGAGGTACAAGGGGAGGCACAAAGGAGAAAAACAGACAAAGAAAGGAAGCCCAACAATGGTGAGCCATCTTCTGGTTCTGATCCTAATAAGGAGCCAAACAGAAGGGCACTGAGGAAAATTGAGTTGTTGCCAGCATAGTTTGGAAGACTCAGGGATTATCCAGCTCAATTCTTCATTCCCAGTTCAAGGGTCTAACCCCAGAGGGGCTCCATAAAATGTTGGTTTTAAGGGGCAGCTTTGCACTATCAAATTAAACCCATTCACCAAAGGAAAAAAAAAAAGATGAAGAAGAAGAAAAAGAAAGAAAGAAAAAGCCCTGCACTTGTCACAGATGAGTAACAAAATGTTAAATGCTTCCCCTACACACCTTGGCCGCCTCCATATTGTGTGGTCATAGGATCCTAATTTCCCTCTCTCCATGCAGAAAAGTGTACACTATGATGAAAAGGGGAGGGAAGAGAATTAAACCTTATCTAAGAGCTGTCAATAAATCTATTGTTGGAGATACATGTGAATAGAAGTAGCAGAGGCAATCTTTGTCTTTCAAAGAGGTAGTTTTTCAAAGAGAGAATTACACAAAGTGCTCCTCTGTTTTTGTCAATATGCTGCCAGGTTTTGAAACACCATTTTTCATCCAAACAATAAAAATCTTGACAAGTAAGCAGCAGAAAATCACTAATACACTTGCAGCTGCATTTCAATCTATACAATTTCTTTAAACAAAAACAACCAAAGAACAGCCTGGCCAAGCAAAATTATTTCAATTTGGGCCTCAAGTCCAAAATAATTAAGAAACAGAATTTTATATTTCCACTGAAAATTTTTGGCAAATGTTCAAATTTTAAAAGATGAAAATACAGATAAGAAGATGCAGTAGAAACCTACATGTGAATTTCAAGAGCATAACATAAGGGAGGCATTTTTTTCCAAACCTCAAAATCGAGATTAACGAAAGAAAGAATCCTTAATTCTTTTATTTCTAAAAATGTAAATGAATGCAGGAAAAATAACTTTAGTGGCAGGAGAGGGAAAGGAGGGAGAATTTGATGTCAGAAGACCCAGGTCCGAACTCAAGCTTAACTAGCAGCAATATATATTTGAGGAGAGTCTGAAAGGAGAAAGAGATTATTTTTATCATACAATGAAGAGATGATAAAGATATGAACCCATAAGACAGTGGTATTAAGAATG
This sequence comes from Cheirogaleus medius, assembly GCA_008086735.1. Taxonomy (NCBI): domain Eukaryota; kingdom Metazoa; phylum Chordata; class Mammalia; order Primates; family Cheirogaleidae; genus Cheirogaleus; species Cheirogaleus medius. The sequence continues at coordinate 34,236,244 of VBSM01000529.1, forward strand.
AAAAAAAATTGGGCATATAAGATAAACATTTTTGCAGACACAATTAATGAGATTTATTAGTGAAAGAAGGTGAGTGTGCTGAGTATCTTTCATTTGCCCCTCCAGAGCCATTCTTCACCTTCTCCTCCCTCCTTTGTGCTCTAGGAGGTTGACCTCTATGGACTACATAGAGGGCTCCTTATTCTTTGGCTTCTGGTTGAGAAAAGCTAATATATCTAATGGAATGGACCAGACAAAGAAAGGGCAGGAAGAGTGAGAATAAAATACTTATTACCTTGGCTCCCTCCCTGCCTGGTCACAAGTTGTCTTTGGCTATTCTATTGTAGACCAAAGCTCCTGTCAGGTGTCCCTCTCTACTTAAGCTTCTCTATGGCTCCTAGTAACCACTTCCTCTCATTTCCCATCAAGACTAGGAGTGTTAATAGCTCTCTGTTACTAGCAACCTAAGAGTACTAAAACATGCCATTTTGCCCTAAACCTTACCTATACCTTTGTAAGTAGTCTGTTTATTAAATTAATCAAAATTACCCAATTTAAGCAACCATTTGTTTCCTGCCAGGATTCTGACTGATACAGTGAGATTGTTTTGTAAACCATGAAGCACTGTACAAAAAAACTGATTTATTTAGTTACTTTGTTAGCTGAACAAATTATGTCAGATACACCTAGCACACAGCAGTTGTCTAATAAATATTTGCTGAATCACTTAATACAAATTACACACGGTTAACATTTAGTGTCAGGTCCTGGTTAAATACTTAAAATCTTTAGGAAAAGAATAGATGAGGAGTTGTGAAACATAACTATTAGGCATCAAGGACTTATAAAAGTATAAGCAACAAAAGAAATCAATCATTTCTACAAGTTCTATGGTAATTATTAAAAATATCTATTTTTCAAAGAAATATTCTAAATATATGTAGCCTTTCATAAAGGTGAAAGGAAATAAATATCAACCTTCAAAACTAATACCTTGAAAAGTATAAAAGTGAAACTGGAAATTCTGGCTATGGCCAAGTGGGGAGATAGGCAAATCCTCCTCAGAAAAGCAGTTATAAACTTAAATGCAACTGACAAAAAGAATAATTTCTCAAATGGTATACAAGAATCAGGGAAGTATTTGGGTTTGAAAAACTGAACTTACAGTAAGCAGTGGGAGGTATGGGAGCAGTCCTAGGCCTGAGTGCTATATTTTCCCACTGCATCACCCTTCTCTTTATTTGGGATGCTACACCACCTCTCTGTTCTCTTTGCACTGCCCTCACCATTTTCTATCTCTCTCTCTCTCTCTCCCCACTAAGAAAATAAAATGAAGTTTTAACTTTTTATATATTAATTTCTGTGGGAGAAATCTTTCTCCACCCACACCGTGAGCACCTACTGTGTTCTCCACTCTAACATTTGGTGGTCCACATGGGGACTAAGGAAAATCACTTCTCTGCCTCCACATGGGAAAAAGTCACTTTTCTCCTTGTGAGGGGACTATCTTATTCTCTCATTTTCTACTTTTGTTCCAGGAGCTGCTTCAGTCTTGAAATTGCTCCCTCTTCTGCCATGCAAAGGATGCTGATAATGACAAGGTTGTGGGTTCAATCCCCATACGGGCCACCAAATGTTTAGGAAAACATAGTAGGTGCTCATGGTGTGAGAAGAGAAAGATTCTTCACACAAAAATTAATATATAAAAAGTTAAAAGTTTATTTTTTTATCTTCTTAAGGGAGAGAGAGACAGACAAAGAAAATGGGGGGAGGGAGAGCAGAGAGATGGTGTGGTATCCCAAAGAAAGAGAAGTGAGATGCCAGCAGCAAGGCCAAAGTGACTTGCTGCTTTTATGGGACAAAGAAAAATTGTAATTGATGTGGAGTAATTAGCAGGCAGTTGCGAGATGAGATGTCAAGTTGTCTCTCTTTCTTGTTTCTTCTGTTCCTGGAGACGTGGTTACCTCTGAAATGTAGTCAGGCCTATCACAGAGGATGTGATTTTTGCTCCACAGATATGATTTGGGGCAGGAAATGAAGGCCCGGAATTTTGTATCCCTGCTGTCTGGTCTATGAACCTCTCAGGAACTCCTTGAGGCTACAGAAACAAATTCTAAAGGCTGTGAGCTAGTTAATGTAGAGAGAAAGATTTACATTTTCTTTCTGGGCTCTTTTCAGGTGTTTGTGAAAACAAGGTCCCAGCAGGTTGCCTGCCACCAGACAGAGCAGAGAGAGAGCTCATAGAATTGATCTTTAGGTGTTATTAGAAAATTACAGGATTAGATATTTTCCTGTTATTTCAGCAAGGCCATCCTTACAGTTTCTATTATAATTTACAAGAATTAAGTTGATAGTTTTCTGAACTGGACTGTGGTCATTTAAACTGCATGTTATAATCCCTAAGGAAATCACTAAGAAAACAACTCAAAATGCAGTAAAAAAAGGTAACAGTGAAATTTAAATAGTAAAAAAAAAAGTATTTAACATAAAAGAAGGCAGGGAAGGAGAGCCAGAGACACAAAAAAGATATAAGACATAGAGAAAATAAATAGCAATATGATAAATGTAAATCAACCATATAGATGATTGCATTAAATGTGGATGGTCAAAATGCCCCAATCAAAAGACAAAGACTGTCAAAATGGATAGAAAACAAGATCCAATATTGTACTATCTATAAGAAACATATATTAGAGAGTCTAAGATACAAATAGCTTAAAAGTAAAAAAATGAAAGAAATATATGCCAGACACACTATAAACGCAAGACAAATGGCTACATTAATAGTAGACACAATATACTTTAATATAAGAAATATTACTAAAGTCAAAGAAGGATGTTTCCTAATGATAAAAGTGTCAATATATCAATAAAATCTAATGATTAGAGATATACATGCACCTAGCAAAAAAGTCCCAAAATACATGTAGCAAAAAGAAAATTGACTTGTAAAGAAAATAAACAAGTAAAAATTATATTAAAATATTTAACATTCACATGGTCCATAATTAATAGAGCAATTATGCAAAAATTATTAAGAACACAGAAAATTTGAACAACATTCTCAACTGACTTGACTTATCTGACATAAACAGAACACTTCAACCAATAGCTACCTCCACACACATTCTTTTTAAGTGGACATGGCACATTCTTCAAGGTAGATCATATAATATACCGTAAAACAGTTTGAAACAAACTTGAAAGAGTTAAAATCATAAAAAGGTGGTTCTCTGACAACAGCATAATTAAGTTAAAATAACCAACAAAATGAAATCTGAGAAATACCAAACCTTTATAAATTAAGCAACACGCTTTTACATAATTGATTGATCAAAAAATTAGTCACAAAGGAAAGTAGAAAATAATCTGAATGTAATGAAAATGGGAAAAAAATTTTATAGGAATATTTATAGATATAAATGCCAATATAAGAAGAATAAAGGTCTTAAATCAATAACCTAAGATTCTACTTTAATAAATTAGAAAAACAAGAGCAAACAAAACACATTATAAACAGAAGAAAAGAAAAGTATTGGAGCAGAAATAAATGAAATAAGAAAGAGAAAAACAATAGATAAAGCAAATGAAACTAAAATTTGCTTCCTAGGAAGATGAACAAATTGACAAACCATCAACTAGACCAGAGACAAGTAAATTACAGATCATGGGCCAAATATGGACCACTGCCTATTTTTATAAATAACATGTTATTGAACACAGCACACCCATTCACTTACATATTGACCTGGCTGCCATTTTGCCACAATGGCAGAACTGAATAATATTTAAAGAGAACACCTCCTGGCCCACAAAGCCAAAAACATTTACTCCTTTAGATGCTATCTGGACCTTTAGAGGGAAAAAATTTGCTAACCCCTGACCTAGGCTGAACAAGAAAAAAAGAAAACAACAAATTGCCAAAATCAGGAACAAAACATGTCATTTCTGACCCTATAGAAATTAAAAGATTATATGAAAAAAAAAACTTAGATGAAATGTACAAATTACTGCAAACACAAACATTACCAAAACTGTCTCAGAACAAAGAGATAATCTAAATATTAATATAACTCCAACAAGTAAAAAAATGAATTAATAATTTTAAATCTTCCCAGAAAGAAACTCTCATGATCAGGTGGCTTCACTAATAAATTATATTAAATAATTAAAGAAATAATAGCAATACTTAACAAAATCTTTCAGCCAGGTAGTGGTCCAATAACTATGAGGCCAGTAGTAGTTTACTACCAAAGCCAGACAATGACACCACAAGAAAACTACTGATTAATAATCCTCATGATCATAGGCTCAAAAATCTTTAACAAAAAAAATTAGCAAACTGGCCAGGCACGGTGGCTCATGCCTGTAATCCTAGCACTTTGAGAGGCCAAGGCAAGAGAATCACTTGAGGCCAAGAGCTTGAGATCAGCCTGAGCAACATAGTGAGACCCTATCTCTACAAAAAATAGAAAAATTAGCCAGGTGTGGTGGCACATGGCTGTTGTCCTACCTACTTGGGAGGCTGAGGCAGGAGGATTGCTGGAGCCCAAGAGTTGGAAGTTGCAGTGAGCTATGATGATGCCACTGCACTTTAGCATGAGTGACACAGCAAGGCCCTGTCTACAAAAGCAAAAAAAATTAGCAAACTGAATTCAGCAAAATATTTAAAGGTTTACATACTATGATATAGTAAAATAGAATTCATCCTAAGATTGCAAAATTGGTTTCATATCTGAAACTTAATGTAATATACCCATTAGTATACAAGAGTATAAAAACCGTATGACCATATCAAATGCAGAAAAAGCACTTGAAAAATTCAACATCCATTCATAATAAAGCTCTTAACATATTATGAATAGAGGGTAACTTCTTCAAACTGATAAGGGTACCTATGTAAGGACTACAGTGAACATTATATATTATGGGGAAAGATTAAAACCTCTCCCCTAAGATCAGAAACGACATAAGGTAGTTAACTCTTGCTATTAATATTTAATATTTTAATGGAGCTTCTAGCTAGTTGGAGGGAAGGAGGAAAAGAGAGAGAGAATAGGGGTTATGTTGGAAATGGAGAAGTAAAAATGTTCTTGTTCACAGCTGATATGATCCTATGTTTAGAAGGTCACAGGAATCCAAAGAGAAAGTATAAATAAGATTAGCAAGGTCATGGGATCTAAGATCAATATGTAAAATTCTATTATGTTTCTATATACTAGCAAGAAACTATTGAAAATTAAAATAAAGAAAAAAATTCAATACTTAACAGTATCAAAAAGAAAAAATTAAGAACAAAGTTAACAAAAGAAGTGCAAGACTGGTACACTGCAAACTATTAAAAAAATTCTTAGAAAAATTAAAGATCTAAACAAATAGGCTTGAAGGACAATTATTGTGAACATATCAATTCCACTCTAAATTAATAGTAAATTTAATTTGATCATTCCTAAAACCCAGAATGGTTTTTATACAAATTGAAAAGTTGACATTAAATTTTATAAAAATTAAAATGACCTAGAATAGCGAAGACAATTTTTAAAAGTGAATAATAAAATTGAAGAACTTACATTATTTGATTTCAAAATTTACAATAAAGTCATAGTAATCAGACATTTTAGTGTTGGTACAAGGATAGGCATATAGATCAATAAAACAAATTTGAGAGTTGAAAAATAAATTCTTACGTGTATGGGCAATTTATGGTCCACAAAGATGCCAAGTCAATTCAAAGGAGAAAGGATATTTAAGAAATTAATGGACAACTGGAAATTAAGAAAGGATATTTAAGGATATTTAAGAAATTAATGGACAATTTAAGAAATTAGCTGGACAACTGTTTACAAAAATTCAAAATAATAATAATTACACTTATATTGTGATAGGCAGAATAATGGCCCCCCAAAGAAGTCCATGTCCAAATCCCTGAAACCTGTGAATATATCTTACAGGGCAAAAGAGAATTTGCACATGTGATAAAAGTAAAACTGATATGGAAAGATTATCCTGGATAATTCAGGTGAGCCCAGTGCAATTACAAAAGTCTTCATAAGAGAGAAGCAGGAGTGTGTGTGGTAGGACAGAGAGAGAGTTGTGGGGGAAGAGAGACAAAGACAGAGAGACACAGAGAGAGAGATTTTAAGATGCTATGCTGGAGGCTTTGAAGAGGAAGGACCTGTGAGCCAAAGAATGTAGGCAGACTCTAATGATGGAAAAGGCAAGAAAACATATTCTCCCATAGATCCTCCAGAAGAAATGGAGTCCTACCAAAAGCTTGATATTATCATAGCAATACCAATTTCAGACTCTTACCTCAAAAACTGTTACATTCGTGTCATTTTAAGACACTATGTTTGTGATATTTCTAGCAGCAGCCAAGCAAATTAATACACTTACCACACAAGATGCAGAAAAATTAACTGAAATGGACTACAGATTTAATGTAAGAAGTATAAAATGTTAGAAAGAAAATAGAGAAGAATATTTTTGTGATTCTAGCTCAATGAAAAGTTCTTAGCTATGGCACCTGAAAAATCCATTTAAAAAAGGTGATAATTGATTTCATCAAAATTTAAAACTGTTCTTTAAAAGACACTACTATGAAAAGATAAAAATATAATTAGATAGAATTTATTAAAGAACCAAATAGAAATTCTGGAGTTAAAAAGTACAATTGAAAACTTTTAAAAATCACTAGAAAGTATCAACAGCAAGGCAGACAGAAGAAAGAGGCAACAAACTGGAAGATAGATCAATTGAGATATCCAATCTGAGAAAAATAGGGAAAAAATGGAATGAAGAAAAACTGACAGAGCCTCAGAGATCTTTGAGACACCATCAAGCATACCAACATATACATAGTGGGACTCTCAGAAGGAAAGGAGATAGAGAAATAAAAAGAAAGACTAGCTGTAAAAATAATGTCTGAAAATTCCCCAAATTTGATGAAAACATTAATCTACAAAAGTAACTCAAAAAAGTCCAGTAGGATAAACTCAGAGATCCTTAGAAACACGTTCTAATCAAACAGTTGAAAGACAAAGAGAGGATCTAAAAAGAAGCATGAGAAAAGTAAATCCTCATTTATAAGGAATCCTCAATGAGATTAACAACTAATATCTCATCAGAAATCATGAAGGCCAAAAGGCAGTAGGATGATATATCCAGAGTGATGAAAGAAAAGACATTCAATGAGGAATTATATCTAGAAAAAATTCTTTCGAAAAATGAAAAAAAAATTAAGACATTATCAGAAAAAATACTAATAGAATTTCTGACTAGCAAACTAACCCTATAAGAAATACTAATTCTTGCATGCTGACATAAAGGGACATTAGACAGTAACTTGAATCTACAAAAAGAAATAAAAAGCATCAGTAGAGATAACAATATAAGTAAATATAAAGGAGGTATAAAGTACTTTTTGTTTATAAGTTTTTTCTTCTATCTGATTTAAAAGATAACTACATAAAGCAATAACTATGAATTTGTGTTGATGAGCATCCAATGTATAAAGATATAATTTGTAAAACAAGAACAGTATAAGTAAGGCAAAGAGAACAAAGCTATATAGGAAAGAGCTTTTATACAGTATTGAAATTTAAATTAAGATGATTTTAATTTGAATTAGATTTCTATAAATTAACATGTTAATTTTAATCCCCAGAGCTACTACTAGAAAATAACTCAACAGATATAGTAAAAGAAATAAAAAGAAATTTGAATGGTACACTAGAAAATTCCACAAATTTGATGAAAACATTATTATTTATTATAATATTACTATAATATTATTATAATAGCAGTGTATACAATAATACAATATTATTATAATAGCAGTGTAATACATATTCCTTGTATTCTCTCCAAGGAATAGAGAAACAAAAAAGACATAACTTATATAAAAGACAAATAACAAAATGGCAGATATAAATCATACTTTATCAGAAATTAAATTAAATGTAAATGGATTAAACACTTCAGTTAAAAGGCAGAGATAGCAAAATGGGTTAAAAACATGATCCAACACTTTAGATTCAAAGACACAAATATTTTTCAAGTAAAAGAATAGAAAGAGGATACATCACACAAACATTAGCCAGCTGTACGGTAGTCCCTCATTATCCTTGGTTTTGCTTCACATAGTTTCTGTTACCTACAGTCAATGATGGCCCAAAAATAGATAAGTACAGTACAATAAAATATTTTGACAGCAGGACCACATTCACTTCTATTTTATTATAGTATATTGCTATAATTGTTCTATTTTATTATTAGTTATTGCATTAATCTCTTACTGTGTCTGACTTATAAATTAAATTTTATCATAAGTATGTATGTATAGGAAAAAAACATAGTATATATAGGGTTCAGTACTATTTGAAGTTCCGGGCAACTACTGGTGGTCTTAGAACATATCCCCCATGAGTAAGTGAGGATTACTGTACTAATATCAGGTAAAACAGACTTTAAGATGAAAATTATTGCTAGAGGAAAAAAAGAACATTAATAATGAAAAACTATCAGGAAGATACAACTAAAAATATATGAAAATATCAAGAGATCCCCATAATATATGAAGAAAACCAGTCAGAATTGAAGGGAAAATTAGACAATTCAACAATAATAGACTTCAATACCCTGCCTACAATAAAGGACATAAATAAACAGAATATCAAAAGGAAACAGAAGAGAAACACTAAAAACCAACTAGACCCAACAGAAAAGTATAAAACAGTAAACCTCAAACCAGTAGAATGCCTAGTAAACTCAGGTGAACATGGACCATTCTCCAGGATAGACCATAAGTTAGGCACAAAAAAATCTCAATTAATTCAAAAGGTTGGAAGTAATACAAAGTAGGTTGTCTTAACACAATAATGTGTAACTAAAATTCTCAGAAACAAATAGGGGAATTCACAAATAAGTAAAATCAACATATTTCTAAGTAACAAAAAGATCAAAGAAGGTATAATAAAAGAAATTAGAGCATACTTTAAATTGAATGAAAATGAAAACATGTTTACCAAAACTTATGAGGTTAAGTGAAAGCAGTACGTAGAGGGAGTTTATAGCAATAAATGATTATAATAAAAAAGAATAATGATCTAAAATAAATAACCTAATCATCTACCTTAACAACTGCAAGAAGAGCAAATCAAGCACAAATCAAGAGGAAGAAAGTATATAATAAATTAGAACTGAAATAAATAAAGAATAGAAAGTAGTAAAAGTCAATAAAGAAAAAAATTGGGTCTTTGAAAATATCAACAAAAGTGACAAACCATTACCTCAACTAATCAAGGAAAGAACATGACTCAAATTACTGAAATCAGAAATGAAAGAGCAGACATTGCACTGATCCTACAAAATTGAAAGAATTGTAGGGGAATACTATGAACAACTATATGCTGGCAAACTAGATAACTAAATAAAATGGACAAAGTCCTAAAAGGAGACAAACAACCAAAAGTGACTCAAAGAGAATAAGAAAATAGAATGGATGATAAGAGGTAAAGAAATTGAATTAATAATAAGAAACCTTCCCAAAAGCAGAGCCCAAGACTAGAGGGCTTCATGGGTGAATTCTACCAAACATTTAAGAAGAATAAGACCAATATTTCACAAATTCTTCTAAAAGCAGAAAAGGAAAGAACACCTTCAAACTTATTCCATGAAGCCAGTAGTGTCTTAATATCAAAATCAGACAAAGACATCAGAAGAACACAAAACTGACTGATATCCATCGTTACATAGACACAAAGATCTTTAACAAAGTATTAGCAAACTGAACACAAATAAATATGAAAAGGATTATAAACCAAGACCAAGTGGATTTATGCCAGAAATGCAAGGTTGTTCAACATATAATATTCATTCAACATAATACAGTAAGAGAATAGAAGATAATAACTGCATGATCATCTTACCAGTTTCAGAAAAAGCATTTAACAAAGTCCAGTGACTTTCATGATTAAAAAAAAAAAAAAACTCCAGGACTGTTGTCAATCTGATAATGAATATCAAAGAAAAACTCACAACTAACATCATACTTAATGGTAAAAAATTGAAAGCTTTCTCCCTGATATCAGAAACAAGAGAAGATATCCACTCTATAGTTAACATTACACTGGAAATTCTAGCCAGCAAAATTAGGCAAGAAAAATAAACAAAAGGAGAAATGCACATTCAAAGAAAGAAGTAAAATTATCTCTACTTTTAGATGAGATGATCTTAACACAGAAGATCCTAAGGAATCTACAGTCTTAATACAGAATATCCTAAGGAATCTACAGTCTATTAGAGATAATAAATGACTTCAGCAAGGTTGAAGGATACAAGATCAATATTTAAAAATCAATTGTATTTCTGTACATTGGTAATGAAAAATCAAAAAGTGCAATTAAGAAAACAATTCCAATTACAATCACATCAAAAAAAACCCCTAAATTCTTAGGAATAAATCAACAAAAGAAGTGCAAGGCTTCAACACTGAAAATTACAAAACATCATTGAAAGAAATTAAAGAAGACCTAAATAAATGGAATAGCCTTCTATTTGCATGGATCGGAAGATGTAAAACTAGTAAATTAGAAATACTCTAAAATTGATCTACAGATTAAATACAATGCTTATTAAGATCCTAGCTAGCTTTTTTTTTTTTTTTTGGTAGAAATTGGCAAGCTGATACTAAATTCACATGCAATGCAAAGAAACCAGAATAGTAAAAACAATTTTGCAAAAGAACAACAAAATTGGAGGTCTCACACTTCTCAATTTTAAAACCTGCTATGAAGGTATAGTAATTAAGGCTGTGTAGAATGGAAACAGAGATCTAGAACATTGGAATAGATCTGAAAATCTACAAATGAACCTATACATTTATGGCCAATGATTTTTGACAAGGGTGGCAAATAATTCCATGGAGAAAAGAATAGTCTTTTTTTTTTTTTTAGAATAGTCTTTTTAACAAATGGTAATGGGACAACTAAATATCCACATGCAAAAGGATGAGGTTGGACCCCTGCCTCACACCATACAACAATTGATTCAAAATGGATCAAAGACCTAAATATAAGAAATAAAACTGTAAGACTTTTATACAAAAACATAGGTGATAAATATTCATGATCTCAAATTCGGCAACAGTTGCCATGGCCCATTTGCAGGACGGGGGATGAACACAAAACACAAAGAAAGACAAAAACACACACAAAGATGGTACAAGACTGTGGTGTGGAAAGCACCAGTCATTTTATTTTTATACCCTAAAAATCAAAGTTACTTCCTTATATGTGACCACCCAGGTATTGCAGCAATAGCCATAAATTCCGGAACACGTAGCCTAAGGACACAGATGTACCATGACTCAGGGTCTTAATGCGGATGTTTAAGGCAATGGCCATAAACCAAAGGTTGAGATAAGCATCAATAAGCAATGCAGCCACAAAAGGAAACTTTCCATTCCCATCCCCTTTGGCCTGGCCCCCTGCAGCTGTGCCTGTCTTAGGTTGTTCCTCCTTGAGGAATCTTACCCGTTATTGACTAACCAGCCATCCCATGAGCTCAGGCAGTACCCATAAGGGCAAGATGTTTATCAAGTGGCCTCCAGACCCCCAGGGCTGTGGGGCTGGGAAACATTTGCTTACGTGCAGAAGCTCAAACTCTTTGTTATGCCTTCAAGCAGCAACCCTGTTTGTTATGTGAGCCTTAGCTGAAACATCTGACTCTCACACCACCCCAGGCCAAACAAGTACTCCATCTGTTAAGGTTAACTCTTAAGCTGCACAATTATATGGCAAGTCCCCAACAAACGGTTTCTTACATATGACACCTAAGGCATGAGCAATCAAAGAAAAAATAGAGAAACTGAACTTCATCTAAATTAAAACATTTTATATTAATGCTTCAAAGGACACTATCAAGAAAGTGAAAAGACCACTCACAGAATGAGAGAAAATATTTGCAAGTCATATATCTAAAAAACATCAAGTACCCTAAAAATGGCGAAGTAAAGATAACCCCCCGGATTCCTGCTCCCAGAGAAGGAGACATAGATCTTGGTCTCCTACACGTGAGTAGATCTCCCCCCTTCAAGGACAGCATTGAGAATCCACAGAGGTTCAGCACAGGACTTATAAAAAAGAAAAAAACAAGGTGAATGGGAGATAAGATCGCGTTCTCTGGAGAGTGCAAAACAAACAATAGGGCGTGTGGGAGGGCGCCAGCCCACTGGGCCAGGGGGTGAAGTGGGATCAGACCCACAGGAGAACTCCTTGCTTCCCCATTGACCTCCACACCCACCCAGCCAGGGTCCTGTCTGAAATTGGTGCGAAATCACGGCAGGAAAAGAGGGTGCAGGAGAGTGCCGTCATTAGTGGAAATTCCCTGGAGCCCTGTGCTAGGACGGCTCCAAGACGGGAGGAAACCGACCTGAGCTGATAGGGGAGGCAGTTAGATGTCTTGCCTCTGGTAACGAGCGGGGCCAGCCCTACAGAGCTGTTCACTAAGTCGGGGACTCTAAGCTGGAACTGCCTCGGGCAAATAAGACTGCACAGGGGCAGGTCAGTAAGAGTGAGGGCTACAGCTGAACTGGTCGGGAGGTGGCACAGAGGAGGAAATGGGGCGTCCTGATGACCCAGACCCCCAACTTGACACCTGCTACCTCCTAATCAGTCACCCCCAGTGCTGACGCCCTGTGAGTAGGCAAGCGGTAACCATTGAGGGGGTCCACAGCCCAGCTGCAGTGGTGTGATATGGTGTAGCAGGCAGATACCCTCCCCAAGCCTAGAGACTCTCCTGACAAATTCCGCCCCTACACAATCTGCGATCGGCTTGCCAGGCCTGGCTCAATCAACGAAATAATGAGAAGACTAACACCAAAGGGGAGTTACAGCCAATGTGGTGCTGGGGTGCTGGGCAGACTGGGGAGCTACTTCCTTCCGCTAGCCCGCATCTCTCCTGCCGAAAGTGGTAGGCTCCACCCCTGGAGGTATGGTGAAACAAGAAAAGCCACTCTCCCCCAGATCTAGGGAGAACCCGCTTGGCCTGTGCAAAGTTCGTAAGCGGGCAGTATAAAAGACTTTGCTTCCCAGAACGGCATAGGTCACCCAGTTAATCAAATCGCTGGGGCTGGATCTCCGCCCCCCCCGTCAGTGGCCAACAGTCAGGACCATGGTCAAGGATCAAGTCCTCCGTAAGTGACCACAATAGGCTCCACAAGTAACCCCTCCCATCAGGAGTACGTTCCCAGTGTGGTGGAAGAGCTACCCCCAGTGGCTGATCAAGAAACTACAGAAGAGAGAAACTGGGCACCATCAACAGATCCAGATGGGGAGAGCTCAGTGAAAGATTTCAGGAATGTCAAAATATCAAACCGAAAACACCCCCCCTAAGAGATACACCAGCTCTCAAGAAATGGAGACTGAACAAACCCAAAACACTAAAATGACAGAAGAAGAATTCCAAAATTGGATTGTAAGAAAGCTCAATGATACGCAAGAAAAAATGGATAACCAACACAAAGAAACCACAAAGAAAACTCAGGACTTTGAACAAAAATTCACTAAGGAAATTGAGATCTTAAACAAAAATCAATCTGATCTCCTGGAAATGAAGATTCAATTCAGGGAAATACAAAACACAGTGGAAAGCCTCAAAAATAGGGTGGACCAAACAGAAGAAAGAATCTCAGAGATTGAAGATAACACTTTCCAATTAAATAAATCAGTCATAGAGATAGAGCAGAGAAACAAGAGAAAAGAGCAAAGCCTATAAGAGATGTGGGATTATGTCAAGAAACCTAATGTGAGGGTCATAGGGTTACCAGAACGGGAAGAAGAAAACACTCAAGGGTTGGACAAGCTATTTGAAGATATAATAGAGGAAAATTTCCCAGGCCTTGCTAAAAATCTCCAGATACAAGTTCAAGAAGCTCAAAGGACCCCTGGGAGATTCAATGCAAATAGGAAGATGTCACGACATGCAATCATTAGACTGACCAAAATATCAACTAAAGAGGCTTTTCTACAAGCTGTAAGATGAAAGAAGCAAGTTACATACAAAGGAAAACCGATCAGAATAATGCCAGATTTCTCAACTGAAACATAATAAGCAAGGAGAGACTGGGGTCCCATTCTCACTCTTTTGAAACAAAATAATGCCCAGCCTAGAATCTTGTACCCTGCAAAACTAAGTTTTATATATGAAGGAGAAATTAAGACATTCTCAGATAAGCAAAGTCTGAGGGAATTCACCAAGACAAGACCAGCCCTACAAGTACTCAAAACAGTGTTACACATAGAACAGCATAATAAATACTCACGAACATAAAAACACTCAAAACCTAAAGATTAAAGGCCAGATATCACAATGGCTCAAGAGAGAAACCAAAGCAACAACGTCCAACCCAACAGAATGAACAGTAATCTGCCTCACCTATCAGTTCTCTCAATAAATGTGAATAGCTTAAACTCCCCACTTATTAGACATAGGCTGGCTGAATGGATAAGAAAATACAAGCCAAGTATCTGCTGTCTTCAGGAAACACATCTAACCTGCCAGGATGCATATAGACTAAAAGTAAAGGGGTGGAGATCAGTATTTCAAGCAAGTGGAAGCCAAAAGAAGGCTGGCGTGGCGCTTCTGATCTCAGATGATTTAGTTTTTAAACCATCAAAAGTAGTGAAGGACAAAGACAGTCATTATATAATAGTGAAGGGTACAGTTCAACAAGAACATATAACAATTTTAAATATATATGCACCCAACATAGGTGCACCCAGATTCATAAAGCAAACCTTACTGGATATAAGCAAATTGATTAACAGAAACTCCATAATAACAGGAGATTTCAACACCCCACTGACTGCACAGCACAGATCCTCCAAACATACAATTAATAAAGAAATAATGGACTTAAACAAAACTCTAGAACAATTGGGTCTGACTGACATTTACAGGACATTCTACCCAAAATCCACTGTCCGGAGCCATGAGCAACGTGGCTGCCGGGGCGTGCTCAGACATGCCCGACCCTTACCATAAAATAGATGCCTGGCCCTTGAGAAACAGAAAGTTTTAGCTTTTGGTTTCCCTGAATCTACGCGTGTAGAAGGTTGGGGACGTTCCTCTCCTTATATGGTCATCCTCCTAAGCTCCCTCCCCACTCCCCCTCTCTCCGGTATATATACCTACCTCATTCTGCCAATAAACGAGACTTGATCAGACTCCTGTCTTGTCTCCATTTCTCGTGTCTTTTCCTTCCCCAGGTCCCACTCCCCCATTCGCAGACCCCACCAATAACTTGTCCCGCGGATGGGACAGGTGGCACCCAAACATGGGGCTCGAATACCGGGGACCCAGTGAGGACACGGACGCGAGGCGCCAAGCTCAACGAGACTGAGCAGACATATTATAGTGCCTTCGACCACCGCAGGAGCCTGCTGTGCTGGAGGAAAAGGTAAGGGCGTCCGAGAATGGGGCAGGAACTTAGTCAGCACCAGTTGTATGTTAGTCAGCTCAAAGAAGCTTTAAAGACACGAGGAGTAAAGGTAAGAAAGGGAGATTTGTTCAGGTTTTTTGACTTTGTAAAAGATCTCTGTCCTTGGTTTCCCCAGGAAGGAACCATCGACAAAAAACAATGGGCTAGGGTTGGGGATGTGCTTCAGGATTTCTATAGAACTTTTGGACCGGAGAAGGTCCCCGTTACTGCTTTCTCCTATTGGAATCTAATTAAGGACTTAATAGATAGCCAGCAAGCGCACCCACATGTAATGGCCGCTGTGGCCCAGACAGAAGAAATATTGCAAGCGCATTCCAGGGCACCTTCAGAGGTCAGTATCAAAATAGAAAGTGAGGATGAGGGTGAAGCGGAGACCCAAGGTGCCTCTGCCGCACCCGCTCAGACTGATAGCCCCAAAAGGGCCAAGCCCAAGTTATATCCCTCACTTAGACCATTTAATAATTCAAAATCAGACCTAGATCCTGCCGAGATAGATTGGGATGAGCTGGAGGAGGAAGCCGCCCGTTACCATAATCCTGAATGGCCCCCTCCACATAATTCTACCTCAGCATCTCTTGCTATGGCTGCCGTAAACCCTACGGAGGACCTGCGGCAAAAAGTTGCCCAGCTTGAGGAACAGGTAAACTAGAAGAACGGCACCAAGCCTTAATTGCCCAGCTTCAAAGGCTTCGCACTGGTAATGGAAATGTTAATGAAGCCAGACCGCCCGGAGGGGACAAATGTCCTCCCTGGAGACCAGGTCATCACGTTCCTTTGGAACGACCCCCTAAAAACGTTGATGCTTTTCCCATCACAGAGACTACCAACTCAAGGGGACAGGTTTGGAGGCATCACACAGGATTCGAGTTCATCTTTGTTAAGGAACTTAAGACAGCCGTTTCCCAATACGTACCCACGGCCCCCTATACAATGGCCATAGTGGAGTCCATGGCAGAAAATTGGCTCACCCCTGACGATTGGAATAACATAGTGAGGGAAGTGTTGAACGGTGGTGATCACTTAATTTGGAAGTCTGAGTTTTTTGAGAATTGCAGGGAAACAGCTAAACATAACTACCAAGCAGGCAACAGTTGGGATTTTGACATGCTTACCGGTCAGGGCCGGTACTCTGATAAAGACCTACAAATGCAATATGAGCCAGGTGTTTTTGCTCAGATACGGGTCGCCGCCTCTAAAGCTTGGAGAAAACTACCCATTAAAGGAGATCTGGGGGCCTCGCTTACCGGGGTTAAGCAGGGACCCGATGAGCCATTTGTTGAGTTTGTGCACAGGCTTATGACCACGGCAGGCCGCATATTCGGCAGCCCTGATGCAGGGACGGAGTATGTTAAACAACTCGCGTATGAAAACGCTAATGCTGCATGCCAGGCCGCTATTCGTCCGTACCGAAAAAAGACAGACTTGTCAGGATACATCCGCCTGTGCTCTGATATCAGTCCCTCATATCAGCAAGGCTTAGCCATGGCCGCTGCCTTTAGCGGGCAGACGGTGAGAGACTTCTTAGGAAGCAAAAAGGCAGCTAATAGGACTTGTTTCCAATGCGGCAAAACTGGGCATTTTGCTAAAGAATGCAAGGGTGCGCAGCCGCCTCAAAATAAAGGCTCCCATCCAGGTATAGGCCTGTGCCCCCAGTGCAAACGAGGCAGGCACCTTGCTAATGAGTGCCGCTCGAAGAAGGACATTGACGGAAACCCCCTTTTTCCCCAGTCGGGAAACAGGGGGAGGGGCCAGCCCCAGGCCCCGAAACAAGTTTATGGGGCCATCAACTTTGTCCCAGCGAGCAACAATCCGTTTCAAAACTCGTCCGAGCCAGCACAGGTAGTGCAGGATTGGACCTCTGTGCCGCCACCTACACAGTTATAACTCCTGAAATGGGAGCGCAGGCTATAGGCACGGGAGTATATGGACCACCACCTCAAGATACCTTTGGGCTACTTCTGGGAAGGAGCGGTGTTACCATGAAAGGACTACAAGTATATCCAGGCATAATAGATAATGACTATACTGTAGAAATTAAAATTATGTAAAGGCAGCCGCAGGCATCTTTACTATATCACAAGGTGATCGAATAGCTCAGCTGCTTATTCTTCCTGTGCTTAAGACAGACAATCCTAGTTTGCCAGTTAACCGAGGTTCGGGGGGCTTTGGCTCCTCGGATGACTACTGGGTGCAGGCCATCTCTGCGCAAAAGCCTACACTCTCTCTCTGGCTTGATGATAAAAAATTCGCTGGTTTAATTGACACTGGTGCCGATGTCACCATAATTAAAGAGACGGACTGGCCTTCATAATGGCCCACCTCAGACACCTTAACCAATCTAAAGGGCATAGGACAAAACCAGAACCCCAGGCAGAGTTCTAAATATCTTACCTGGAGGGACAGTGAAGGTAACTCATGTATTATCAAACCCTTCATTGTCCCTAACCTTCCCGTTAATCTATGGGGGAGAG
>VBSM01000529.1:34270095-34299414 GCA_008086735.1 Cheirogaleus medius
ATGTGGTATATGCTCACAATGGAATATTACTCAATTCTAAGAACCGACAGTGAGGTAACACCATTTATGCTATCTTGGATTAAGCTTAAGCTCGTTATCCAAAGTGAGGCGCACAAGATATGGAAAATGGGCTACACATCTACTCGCCATGAAATTGGTACTAACTGATTAAAACTATGGGGATCAAATGGTGGTAGTGTTCACCAGGGTTGGAGGGGGGGTGGGACAAGCCCCACATCATAGGGATGTGGCGAGCATTGTAGGGGGGAAGGGCATACCTCTAACCCTTCTTAGGGAGAGGCAACGTTATACAATGTATCCAAAATGTAAAAAAAAAAAAAAAATCTTTTGTTGGATGGAGGGCAGGCAGGAGGGGGGAGGAAGTGTATAGTTACATAATGTGAGCAGTGCGTGCCACCTGGGGATTGGACTCGCTTGAAGTTCTGGCATGTGGGGAGGGAGGGGTGGTGGAGGCAATGTATGTAACCCTAACAATATTTGTACCCCCATTATATGATGAAATAAAAGGAAAAATAAAATAAAATAAATAGAAAAAAATTTAAAAAATATAGTAAGGTTCATTAGGAAACATGGACATGCAATTGAAAACCATAATGATATACCATTTAATATCTATCAGATTAGGAAAAATGTAAAAACATTACAATGCTGAATAAGAAAATGTGAAACCCTCGTACACAGTTGATACGAGGTGAGAAATTTAGTAATAAACTATGAAATGTTTCCACTCTTTGACTCAGCAATTGTATCTCTAAATACATACCATGAGAAACTCTGGCACATGTGAATGAAAACATGTTCAATATTCATTGTAGCATTATGTTTAAGAATGAAAAACTATTCACTAATGGGGAATCAGTATATTATGTTATAGTCATATAATTAAACAACATATACTAATTAAAGTAAATAAACTAAAGTTACATGTATTAACTTGGAAAAAACTTAAATACCTAATTTAAGAACAAATGCAAGTAGGAGAAGGGTACACACAAAATGATGACATAAATTGTTTAGAACTACAAACACATAAGAACAGTTTAAAAGAGACATGAATATATCAAACACAAAATTCAGAAGAATAATTAGCTCTGAAGCGGGAGCAAAAGGATGTGCAACCACTAATAGTAAATAGGGAACTTCCTGAAAAATGATCTGAAGCAAATGGCAAATTTGAAGATATAATAAAACTAAAAAATTAAAAATAATATAGATTTCTAAACACAACTATAAAAATATAGCCACATATTAAGCACAAAATATATCAAGTACATTTTTAAAATCCAAGGCAACAAAAAACAAATAAAACTTTATTTTGAATATAATATTTGAAATAAACCCTCCATCTCAGTCTTCAGCCCTGCTTCAGGGGAAAATCACTGCTCTAGAATTTCTTTTGGCTCTGTATCTCTGCAATGTTATTCTGTCTATGTAGAATTCCTCAGCTTTTTGGTTTAGATGGTAATATCCTACTTCTATTTAAATATTCAGATGAAATATCAGCTCATTTAGATAGCCTTTTTCAATCTATTTTTTAAATTTCTGCATATAATGTGGGTACGATTGTTTAGGTTACGTATATTGTCCTTGCCCTCCTCCATACCCAGTTAGAGGTTCAAGTTTCTCAATCCCCCAGATGGTGCACATCACATTCATTATGTATGTGTACACCCATCTCCTTCACCATCATCTGCCTGACGCCAAATAAATGTTATTCCTATATGTGCACTTAGCTATTGATCAGTGAAACCAATTTGCTGATGAGTCCATGTGGTGCTTATTTTTCCATTCTTGGGATACTTCACTTAGTAGAATGGGTTCCCACTCCATCAAGGAAAATAAAGAGGTGCTATATCACCATTGCTTCTTATAGCTAAATAGTACTCCATGATATACATATACTACATTTATTAATTCACTCACGCATTGATGGGCAATTGGGTTGTTTCCACATCTTTGCAATTGTGAATTGTGCTACTATAAACATTTGAGTGCAGGTGTCTTTTTTACAGAATGTCTTTTTTTCCTTTGGGTAGATGCCTAGTAATGGGATTGCTGGATCAAATGGTAGTTCTACTCGTATCTCTTTAAGGTATCTCCATATTGCTTTCCACAGAGGTTGCACTAGTTTGCAGTCCCACCAGCAGTGTATGAGTGTTCCTATCTCTCCACATACATGCCAACATTTATTGTTTTGAGAGTGTTTGATAAAGGCCTTTCTCACTGGAGATAAGTGATATCTCCTTGTGGTTTTGATTTGCATTTCTCTGATGATTAGAGATGTTGAACATTTTTTCATATGTTTGTTAGCCATTATTCTGTCTTCTTTTGAAAAGTTTCTGTCCATGCCCTTTGCCCACTTTTTGATAGGGTTGTTTAATTATTTTCGTGCTGATTTTCCTGAGTTCGAAATAGATTCTAGTTATCAGCCCTTTATTGGATATGTAGCTTGCGAAAATTTTCTCCCATTCTGTAGGTTGTCTGTTTGCTCTTGTGACAGTTTTTATGGCTGTGTAGAAGCTTTTTAATTTTATCAGGTCCCATTCATTTATTTTTGTTGTTGCTATGATTGTCTTTGGGGTATTCTTCATAAATTCTTTGCCTAGGCCAATGTTTATGAGAGTTTTTCCAACATTTTCTTCTAGAATTCTAATAGTTTTAACACCATAGGTTTAAGTCTGTTACCCGGCGTGAGTTGATTTTTCGGAGAGGTAAAAGGTGAGAATCCTGTTTCAGTCCTCTACATGTAGCTATCCAGTTTTCAAGCATCATTTATTCAATAAGGATTCTTTTCCCCAGTGTATGTTTTTGTTTGCTTTGTCAAAGATTAGATGGCTATATAAGGATGTTTTTATATCTGGGTTCTCAGCTCTGTTCCACTGTTCAATGTCCCTGTTCTTATGCCAGTGAAAAGCTGTTTTAATTACTATAGCCTTGTAGTATAGTTTGAAGTCTAGTAAATTGATACCTCCCGTTTTGCATTTATTGCCTAGGATTGCTTTTCTATACGGGGTCTTCTCTAGTTCCCTACAAAGCATAATATTATTTTTTCTATATCTGTGAAAAATGATGTTGGCATTTTAATAGGGATTGCATTGAATCTGTAGATCACTATAGTAGTATGAAGATTTTAACAATGTTGATTCTGCCAACCCACGAGGATGGTATGGTTTTCTACCTGTTTACATCCTCTCCTATTTCCTTCCTCAGTGCTTCATAGTTCTCCCTGTAGAGGTCTTTTACCTTCTCAGTTAAATATATTCCTAGGTACTTTATTTTCTTTGTTGCTATTGTGAAGGGTATTGAGTCTTTGATTTGGTTCTCAGTTTGACTATTATTGGCATAAATAAATGCCTCTAATTTGTGTGTATTGATTTTGTGTCCTGAGACTTTACCAAATTCATTTATCAATTCAAGGAGTCTCTTGGTTGAATCCTTGGGGTTTTCTAGGTATAATAACATGTCATCAGCAAATAGTGAGAGTTTGATCTCTTTTTCCCCCATTTGGACGTCCTTAATTCCGCTTTCTTTTCTGATTGCTGTAGCAAGGACTTCCAGTACTATGTTGAATAGAAGTGGAGATAGTGGGTAACCTTGCCTGGTTCCAGTTCTAAGTGGAAATGCTTTCAATTTTTCCCCATTCAGTATGATGTTGGCTGTGGGTTTGTCATACATGGTTTGTATCATTTTCAGGTAAGCCCCTTCTATGCCTATTTTGTTAAGAGTTCTTATCATAAAAGGGTGTTGAATGAGGAAATCAAGATGGAAATCAAAAGATTCTTTGAACTAAATGACAAAGGAGACACAAGTTACTAAAACCTGTGGGACACAGCAAAAGCAGTCCTGAGAGGAAAGTTTATTTCCATAAATGCCTATATCCAAGTCAAAAAGATCACAAATACACAACCTAATGTATCAGCTCAAAGAGTTGGAAAAAGAACAGACTGACCCCAAACCCAGCAGAAGAAGTGAAATTAATAAGATCAAATCAGACCTAAATGAAATTGACAACAAGGAAACTATATGGAAGATTAATAAAACAAAAAGTTGGTTCTTTGAAAAAATAAACATACTGACACACCTCTGGCTAGACTATCGAAAAGCAGAAAAGAAAAATCTTTAATAAGCTCCATCAGGAACAAAAAAGGAGAAATTACAACTGATGCCACAGAGATACAAGATATAATCTTTGAATACTACAAAAACCTTTATGCACACAAACTGGAAAATGTGGAGGAATTGGACAAATTTTTAGAAACACACAGCATCCCTAATCTCAACCAGGAAGAAATAGAGTTCCTGAACAGACCTATATCAAGTACTGAAATTGAAACAGCAATAAAAAAAACCTTCCTAAAAAGAAAAGTCCCAGACCAGATGGTTTCACACCCGAATTTTACCACACCTACAATGAAGAATTGGTGCCTGTTCTGCAGAAATTATTCCACAACATCGATAAGGATGGAATCCTCCCTAACACATTTTATGATGCCAACATAACCTTGATACCCAAATCAGGAAAGGATGCAACAAAACAAGAAAACTACAGACCAATATCCCTTATGAATATAGATGCAAAAATTCTCAACAAAATCCTAGCAAACTGAATCCATGTGCTTTTTCAATATTAACAACCTACCTCCAGGCCAATTAGTCTCATGCTGTAGCTTTTAGAATTGTATGTCTGCCTTTATCACATATTTTTATCCTCCATTTACATGTCTGTAATTCCTCAAAAGATCATGACTGATTCTTCTCCATAACATCAGAAGATAGCACATGCCTAGCACATAACACTCAGCAAATTTTTGCTACAAAAAAAAATGAACTAGAACTGCTGAAGGAATATGGCTACCCCTGTCAATCAGTCATAGCTTATAAGAATAAAATCCAGGTTCCTAGAATCCTGTCATCACAGATTGTCATCACAAAGGGATACATAAGAGAGATCCATTTATCCTTTCCCCACCTCTTGCTACATTTCTTTGTCCCCAGACCAACCAGATAATCTCTCCTGCTTCCCATTTTTCTAAGTATTCTAAACCAGAGGTGTTTAAGACCACAAAATAGTGACATAAACCTTATGGCAACCCTACCACCTCTCACAGGTCACCCTATACCCTGGAGGTAGCACAGCCTTACAAATTGAGCCTCATGATCTACTTTCTTTTCTGTAACTGTCACAGACAATTTGGAATAGGTGGTGCCTCTAGGTTCAAAGAGTTCACAGCTAACAGATTTGTGATTTTCCATGTGTGGAAGTAGCTGATGTGAAGTATGCTCAAGTATCTACATCTATTCTCACTGTAAATATGTGGTGAGCCCATATGATGAAACCTAACCAGTTTTTCTGCTACACCAAAACCACATGAAGGCTGACAATCAGGTTGCCATGAAAGCCTCAATTTGGTGAAGCCAGCACTGTTTGTAGACCTGATTCCTTGTCTCAAACATCAATCGGTCCACTATGTTTCACATAACAATAATAATAGCTCACTGTTATATAGCATTTATTATGTGAAATATATATGTACATATATATACACACACATTTAAATTCATTCAATCTTTACAACAAACCAAATGATGTTAATTCTGTTATTATACCCTTTTTACTAATAAGGAAAGTGAAACAAAATGATATTTATAAATTTGTCCCAAGTCACATATCTTGGAATTAAATGGCAAATCTGCCTGTATTCTTTACCAAAATGCTATATATTAAGTCAAAAGGACAATCCTTACTTCGTTGCTTGTGCTCATACCTAAGCTTTCTTTTCTCCCCTCATAGGAAAAGAAACAAACAAACAAAATAAATAAAAGGTTTGCAAAACAGGATCATAATATATCAGAACTAGAATAATAGAAAGTCTGTATATCTCTTTTACAGATGGTGAACTAAGGCCCTGAAGAAGAAAGTGTCCCAACCAAGGTCATACCATGGTGAGAAGCCATGAATCATTAAGTTATAAGAATGTTCCCTCACTGCCCCAGTTTTAATTGCCTTTATAGCTCTTAGTAGTATACAGATTAGATTTCTGCCTTAGAGTCCTTCCTAGTTTCAGTAAATGCCACTTCTAGACAGCTGAAGAAGTCACCTCTTTTGACTCAAGTCTTGGGCCTCCAATATTTCTACTATAGGATATATCTAATATCCATCTCATTAAGCTTCCATATCTCTAAAACTGGCAACAAAATGCTATAGATGTAG
The DNA here is from genome assembly GCA_008086735.1 of Cheirogaleus medius. Classification (NCBI taxonomy): domain Eukaryota; kingdom Metazoa; phylum Chordata; class Mammalia; order Primates; family Cheirogaleidae; genus Cheirogaleus; species Cheirogaleus medius. Next base: position 34,276,328 of record VBSM01000529.1, read on the forward strand.
TGCTAGAACAATAAGGGTTGACAAGTTAAAAGCAGTCACTCTAGGGACTTACCCAAGGTATCAAAATATTATATGGAAAAGACACATTGTTAAAAAAGTATAAGGCTTCCAACCACCAAAAACATTACAATATATTGAAAGTGAATCTTAATGTATGCCAAAAGTGTTAAAAATAAATAAAGAACTAATTAAATGGAAAGATATCCCATGTTCATGGATACAAGACTCAATACTGTCAAGATGTCAGTTCTTCTCATCTTAATCTATAGGTTCAATCAATGCCAAACAAAATCCCACAAAGTAATTTTGTGCATACTGAAAAAATGATTCTAAAGTTTATATGGAAAGGCAAAAGACCTCAAATATCTAACACAATATTGAAGAAGAACAAAGTCAGAAGACTGACATTAACTGGCTTCAAAACATATTATAAAGCAATAGTAAACAAGACAGTGTGATATTGGCAAAAGATTAGACAAATAGATCAATGGAACATGATAGAGAGAAAGATGAGAAATAGACCCACATAAATATAGTCAATTGATCTTTGGCAAGAGAGCAAAGGCAAAACAATAGAGGGAGGAAAAATAGTTTTTTCAACAAATAGTGCTGAAACACCTGGACATTTGCATGCAAGAAAAATGAATGCAGACACAGACCTTAAACCCTTAATAAAAATTAACTAAAAATGGCTCATAAACCTAAATGTAAAATGTAAAACTATAAAACTCCTAGAAGATAACATAGGAGAAGACCTAGATAACTTTGGGTATGGCAATGACTTTTTAGATACAAAACAAAAAGCACAATCCATGAAAGAATGAATTTATAGGCTAGATTTCTTGAAAATTAAAAACTTCTGCTCTGTGAAAGACACTATCTAGAGAATGATAGCACATGCCATAGACTGGGAGGAAGAAAAAATTCAAAAGTCATATCTGATAAATGACTATAATCTAAAATATAAAAAGAACACTTAAACACTCATGCATCACTGGTGGGAAAGTAAAATGGTACAGCTACTTTGGAAGACAGTTTGCCAGTTTGTTACAAAATAAACATGCTCTTACCATATTACCCAACAACTATACTCCTTTGTATTTACCCACATGACTTGAAAATTTATATCCACACACAAAAATCACACATAAATGTTTGTAGAAGCTTCATTCATGATTTCCTGCAGGTCATCCATGTGGTTGGAAATGTAAATATTTTATTCTTTTTTCTGGCTGAAGAATATTCCACTCTGTATATACACTACATTTTCTTAATCCATTCATCCATCCGTTGTTGGACACTTGGGTTGGCTATTGTAAATTATATACCTTGGCTATTGCAAATACTGCTGAAATAAACATGGAAGTGTAGATATCTCTTCAACACATGCATATCACTTTCTTTAGATTTATATCTAGTAGTGGGATTCTTGGCTTATACGGTATTTTTAGTTTTAATTGTTTGAGGAATCTCCATACTGTTTTACACAGAGGCTATGCTAATTTACAACCCCACTAAATGTGCAAGTGTTCACTTTTCTCCACATTCTTCCCAACACTCTCTTTCTTTTATCTTTTTGATGATAGCCATTCTAACTGGAGTGAGGTTGTATCTCAATGTGGTTGTGATTTGCATATCCCTGATGATTAGTGATGTTGAGCATTGCTCATGTATCTGTTGGCCATTGTTATGTCTTCTTTTGAGTAATGTCTATTAAGAATTTTTACCCATTTTTAAATCAGGCTGTTTTATTATTGAGTTATTTAAATTATTTAAATATAATGGATATTAATCTATTATCAGATTTGTAGTTTTCATGTGTTTTCCCCTTCTATAGGTTATCTCTTCATTTTGTTAAATGTTTCCTTTCATGTACACATGTGGCTATCCAATTTTCCCAGGACCAGTTATTGAAGAGATGCTCTTTTTCCCTATGTGCATTCTTGGCACCTGTGTTAGAAACCAGTTGGCTATAGATATGTGAATTTATTTCTGGACTCTCTCTTCTGTTCCATTGGTCTTTATGTCTGTTTTATGCCAGTCCCATGCTGTTTTGGTTACAATAATATTGTAGTATGTTTTGAAGTCAGGTAGTTTGATGCCTCCAACTTTGTTCTATTTGCTCAGGATTGCTTTTGATATCTGAGATATTTTGCCTTTCCATATAAATTTTAAGATTGCTTTTTCTATTTCTCCGAAAAATGTTATTAGTATTTTGATATGGATTGCATTAAACCTGTGTATTGATTTGAGTAGTAATGTCATTTTAACAATCTTAATTCTTCCAATTCATGGACACAGGATATCTTTCCATTTGTTTATGTCTTCTTCAATCTCTTCCATCAGTGCTTTATAGTTTTCAGTGTAGAGATCATTTGCCTCCTTAGTTAAGTTTATTCCTGGGTGTCTTTTTAGTGGCTATTATAAATGGAATTGTTTTCGTGATTTCTTTTTCAGATAGTTTGCTATTAGCCTATAGAAACACTACAGACTTTTATATGTTGATTTTGTATCCTGTGATTTTACTCAATTTGTTTATTAGCAGAAGCAGCTTTTTCATGGATTCTTTAGGGCATTCTATATATAAGATCATGTCATCTGCAAACAGGGACAATTTGACTTCCTACTTTCAATTTGGATGCCTTTTCTTTCTTTCTTTTGCCTGATTGTTCTGGGTAATACATCTAATACTATCTTGAATAGGAGTGGTAAAAGTGGGCATCCTTATCTTGTTCCTGATCTTAGAGAAAAAGCTTTTAGTTTTTCCCCATTTAGTATGACGTTATCTGTGGATGTGTCATATATGGCCTTTATTGTGTTGAGGTACATACTTTTATTTATTTCTGTTCAGAGCATTATAATTTCCTTCCTTCTCTCTATTTTGGGTTAAGTTTGTTCTTATGTTTCTTCTTCCCTGAAGTACATGATTATGTTATCAAAAATACTTCTTCCTTTTTGATGTAGGCATTTATTGCTATGGACTTCCTGCTTAGAACTGCTTTTGCTGAGTACCATAGGTTTTGGTATAATGTGTTTCCTTTCAAGTTTGTCTCAAGGAATTTTTAAATATTTCTTTTCATTTCTTCATTGTCCCATTGGTTATTTAGGAGCATGTTGTTTAATTTCCATGTGTTTGTAAGGTTTCTTAAGTTTCTCTTGTTGTTAATTTCCAGTTTTATAACATCATGGTCCAAAAAGATACATGATATGATCTCCATCTTCTTAAATTTGTCAATACTTGTTTTTGGCCTAACATTTGATCTATCTTGGGGAACGTTCCATGTGCAGTTGAAAAGAATGTGCATTCTGCAGCTGTTGCATGAAATGTTTTGTAAATGTCTATTAGGTCCATTTGGTCTATGGTATAGATTACTGTCATAAGAATCTGTCCATTGTTGAAAGTGGGGTGTAAAGTCCCTTACTATTACTGTATTGCAGACTCTCCCTTTAGATCTAATAATCTTTGCTTTAAATATTTAAGTGATCCAGTTTGGGGTATATATATGTTTATAATTATTCTATATTCTTGTTGAATTTATCCCTTTGTCATTATATAATGTCCTTCTTTGTCTCTTTTTACAGTTTTTGACTTAAAATCGGTTTTATTTTATATAAGTATAGCTACTCCTGCTTGCTTTTGGTTTCCATTAGCATAAAACATCTTTTTCCATCACTTCACTTTCAGTCTCTTTGTCTTTAATGGTCAGGTGAGTCTCCTGTAGGTAACATATAGTTGGATCTTCAGACATTCAGCCACTCTGTATCTTTTAATTGGAGAATTTAATCCAACTACATTCATGGTTATCATTGATAGCTAAGTACTTAGTCCTGCCATTTTTTTAATTGTTTTCTGTTTGTTTTATAAGTCCTTTGTTCCATTCTTCTTCTCTTGTTGTTTAACTTTGTAGTTTGGTGGTTTTCTGTGGTGCAAAACTTTGTTTCCTTTTTTCTGGTGTATTTACTGTAAATTCTTTTTTTGTGGTTACCATTGGACTAACATAAAGAGTCTTGTAGTTGTAATAGATTATTTTAAACTGATAAGAACTTAACTTTGGTCACATAAAAATACTACAGACTTTTTTCTCTCTGCCTCCCTCATTTGTATTTTGGTTGCTTTAATTCACATTTTATCTTCTGTGTGTTTCTTAGTCACTAATTATAGCTGTTGATGTTTTTGACCTTTTTGATTTTAAACCTTTCATTATAAGAGAATTGAGGGATTTACATAGCACCATTACAGAACAAGGATATTTTGAATATGACTATGGGTTTACCTATATTACCTATACTGCTGAGATCTGTATTTTCACATGCTTTCATGATATTAATTATTGTCCTTTCATTTCACCTTTCATTTTCACTACTTTAAGCATTTCTTCAAAGGTTAGTCTAGTAGCGATGAATTTTCTCAGCTTTTGCTTGCTTGGGAAGGTCTTTATTTCTCCTTCATTTCTGAAAGACAGCTTTTCCAGATATGGTATTCTTAGCTTACATTTTTTTGTTTGTTTGTTTGTTTATTTTTCCTGTTGGCACTTTTAGTATATCATCCCATTCTCTCCCAAGTAGCAAGATTTCTGTTGAGAAATATGCTGATAGCCTAATGGAGATTTCCTTATATGTGACGACTTTTTCTTTTACAGCTTCTAGATTTTCTTTTTGTCTTTGACTTTTGACCTTGTGATTATAATGCACTTTAAATAGGATTTTTTTGATTTTATCACTGGGGACCTTTGAGCCTCCTGGAAATGAATGTCCATACTTCTCATAAAGCTTGAGAAGTTTTTAGCTATTACAGTATTAAATAGGTTTTCTTTGCCCTTCTCCCTTTCTTCTTTCTCTGGCATTCCTATAATGTAAATATTTGTTTATATAAGTGTGTCCTATAAGTCTTCTGGGTTTTTTTCATTCTTTTTTATTATTTCTTTTTTTTCCCTCTAAGTTATTTCAAAAGACATGTTTTCAAGTTCAAAAATTCCTTCTTCTGCTTGATCTTGTATGTTGTTGAAGAGCTCAATTGTATTTTTTATTTCATTCGTTGAATTCTTCATCTCTAAGATAACTGTTTAGCTCTTTTTTATGATACCTATGTGTTGAATTTCTCATTAATATCATGAAATATTTTTATTTTATTGAATTTTTTGTCTTTATACTTGTATCTCATTGAGTTTCCTTAAGATTTTTATTTTGAATTACTTTTCAGGACTCTAATAAATATTCTTTTCTTTAAGATCTGTTACTAGAGACTTACTATATTCCTTTGGGAGTGTCATGTTTCCTTACTTTTTCATGTTTCTTCTGTCCTATATTGATATCTGAATATCTAGTGGGACAGTTGCTTTTTATAATTTTATAGAGTAGATTTTATAGAAATTAGCTTTTTTCTATAGGTCCTAGGCTGTCATTTGGGACTGGTGCATTGACTTTGGTTCTAAGTGGACTCAACAGTGCAGTCTCTATAACAGATTCTTGAGCTGTAACCCTCATCTGTGATTATCACAGTAGCCTATGCTTTAGGAGTTTGTGACTATGGTGATGTGGTTTTGCTGGAGGCAGGGTTGGTTGTTAGCCAGGAACATGGGGATGCAGCTGGTGGGCAAGTTGTATGGCAGGCTCTCTGGAATGGCACGGCCACCATCAGGCTGGATGTCAAGCTGGCTATCAGGCTGGGGGAATACAATGCAGACTGAACAGCTGTGTGCAATCCTCTACAGTGGGATGGTGCAGCCTCTAGGCCTGCTGTTGGGCCAGGGATACGTGTTTGCTGGCCTAGTAGCTACATACAATCCTCTCCAATGGGCCAGTGCACCTCTGGGCCAGCCGTTAGGCAAAGGTTAGTGAATATAGGCCTAATAGCTAAGCAAAGCTTTCCTACTGTGCATGCCTGCCTGTTTCCCTGAGTGATAGGGTGCCTCTTAGATCAGGACATCAGAATCCCAGTTGTTCCTTTGGGCCTAGGCTCCAGGCAGCTGGGACTTTAGAACTGTAGGCACCCAATAGAACTTAGTAAAATAAATGTGGAGCCTGAGCAATGGAGGGGTTTGGTGGCTACTGGCCCCCAGGGCAAAATACACTCCAAACATAGGTCCAATTTGAAGACAGTGCCATACAAGAGCTGTTTATGAATCAGGGGTGGGGAGTTCAAGGGATTTCCGCTCTGGGGGAATGCAACTTGGTGGACTCTTGGCAACTGTCCACACCAGGCTCAGAGCCTATGAGGACCTAGAGACCCTTTTGTCACAATAACTTCTGGTGCCTGTGGTGGTGATGGGGACCCTGAGTATCTTCAGCTTACCTTTTCCCTGTAGTTAAAAGTGCCCTCTGGCTATGAAGGTACTATAATTTTATAAAAGGTCTGCTGCTGGTGGGGGAAACAGTGTGACTATAGCAGGATGCCTCACTATCCTCTCTATGGAGCTATCCTGGGCTTCTGTGCTCCACAAGGGTTTCTCTGTCCCCCTAGTGCTGGTGCTCTCCAGCACACTTCCTCAGTCAATCTAGTTGAAATACAGTTATTTATTCATTGTTTTCATTCCTTTTCTTGGGGGAAGTTGAGAGTGAGGCAACTCTAGTTAGCTATCTTGCTGATGTCACTTCCCAGAAATCATTTTTAAAAATTAAGAGAGGCAACTAGACCTCTTCAGTTCTAAAATTTTGTTATTCTATCTTAATGGAAAAAATATGTTTTCTTCTCTTTGTTTGACTTAGTTTTCTACCATGACTGAAGGAATTCTACAGTCATAGCCTATGTGAGCTGCATATTCATCTGATTATAAGTAAAGACAGGTTACACTCAAAACCTAGAATGAATGAGGAAAGATATGAAGAAATAGAAATTCTCATGAACTGTTGGTAAGAGTATAAACTGATAGTATCTTTCCAGAGAGTCGTTTGACAAAATGTAAAAATATATAAACCCTTTGACCCAGCAACCCTACTTCTAGGAATGTACCCTAAGGAGACAAGTATACAAGGGTAAATGCACAAAAAGTTAATTAAAATAACTTTTATAATAGTAATGTATTAGAAATAGCCTAAATGTCATTGACTAGGAAACTAGTTTAGTAATTTATGGCATACACATATGATGTAATAAGATGTAGCCATTAAAAATGAAAAATATTATCAGTAACTATAGAAATGGAAATATCTATAATATACTATTGAGTGAGGGAAAAAACAGCTTAAGACAAAGTAAAAGGGTAATATAACATAATTTTCAAGGGTAATATAACATAATTCCAGATTCCTGGCTCTGGAATCAGACAGTCCCAAGTTTTAATCCATAATCTTCCACTGACTAGTTCAGGGACATTGAGCAAGTCACTTAACTATCTCAGGGCTCAATGCCCTCATCTATAAAATGGAGGTAATGGTATCTACCTCATAAGATTGCTGTAAATATTAGATAGGATAATGTAGGGAAGTCAGATTTCTATATGTCTGTATTACAGTAAGTGTTCACTAATTTTAAATTTACTAATTATTCAAAATGTTATTCATGTGTAACAGAATCCAAAATAGTTATACATACAGAAATGTACAAATGGAGATATTCACAAGGATATACAATAGGATGTTCTCTGAGAATGGGTTTGGAGGTCATATCTTATTCTATTTAATTTAAAATTTCTAAAAAAATAGTTTTTTTCCTAAAAACAAAAGTAATTTTATAATAGGTCAAGCTATATTATAATTCAATATTAACTCTTTTATTTTTTTGAATTATAATTACCATTGTCTATATTTTCCACCAAAGTATATGTTCCTTGAAAGCAAAAACTAATTCATCAATACATTATAGACTTTTACTTTATCCATATCTTATATGTCATATGAATTCTACAAAAGTTTGCTGAACAAATGACTGAACAAATGAATAAAGACTTCAATCCTATAATAACCTATAATATTAAAAAAAGAATCTTACCAGAGTATATTGGAAAGGGAATACAAAAACATTTTAAGAGATTATATTATAGTGGAAAATGTGAGCTTTGGAGTCAGTGAAGTATCTCAAGAATGGAAAAACAAGCACCACATGTACTCACCAGCAAATTGGTATTAACAGATCAACACCTAAGTGGACATGTAGGAATAACATTTGTCGGGTGTTGGGCGGGTGGGAGGGGGGAGGAGGGGATGGGTATATACAATCATAATGAGTAAGATGTGCAACGTATGGGGTATGGTCATGCTTGAGGCTCTGCCTCGAGGGGGGAGGGGGGCGTGGGCAATACACATAACCGTAATATTTGTACCCCCATAATATGCTGAAATAAAAAAAAAAAAGAAAAAAAGAAAATGGAAAAAAAAAAAAGAGATTCAGGTTCAAATCACAATTCCAACCCTTAGCCAACTGGCTTTGAGCAGCATGCACATAGTGAGCAAGTACTGTATATTATGTTAATGGGTGTACAAAGATGAATAAGGACAAGCTCCATTCTTTAAGGGAGTTTAAAGTGAAAGAAACAGATAAAAAACAACCAATGACAATACAGAGTGATATACTTATTATAGCCAGAGTGTGGTGTGATCAGAAATCTGTTGGAAGCTTACAGAAAGAAATGGTCAGTCCTGCCTAGGGAGAATCAGCAATATTTGCTTTAGATCTTAAAGAATGAAAGAATCCAGAAAAGCAATTTCTCTTCATCTTTTCTGTCCCCAGCCTACCTCTCATCTGATCTCCTGCAATAGCTTCCTAACTAGTTCTCCCAACTCTAGTCCTAATAATTCTTCCATTATCTTTTCTGGCAGTATCCAGAAATACCATATTAAAATGTAAATAGGATATGTCTCCATTCTGTATATAATCCTTCAGTGATTTCCCTCTAAAAATAAAATCCAAAATAATCCAAAATATTTAACACTGCTGAGAGAAAGGGTCTTACATGATGAGGGCTCTGCTTATCAGTCTGGCCTCATCTTGGGCTACTATTCCCCTAGGGCACTACATGCTTACCTCAAAATCACCATGTTCTCTTTATCTCAGGGCTTTTTTTTGTATCTTTTCCCCTCTATTTGAATTGCACTTCCTCATTACTGTTATATATATACTTTTAATTTATTCTTCAAGATTCATTTTAAATGTCATTTCATCAAAGAAGGTCTTCTCTGACCTTCCTAATCTTTCCTGTAAGTGCTGTTCTTACAACATCATGCTTTTCATTTATAGCACTTTTATCATTATTTTGTAGCCATATATTTATTGACTTGATTGTGTGTTCATTGTCTACCTCTGAAATAAGAACTGTAAGCTCCATGAAGTCTCAGACCATGTCTTGTCCTCACTATATTTGCAGTAGTTAACACAGTATTTGGCCCAGAATAAGAGTTCATAAATATTTAGTGAATAAATAAATGGGGAGAATAGCATTCTAGCACACAGAACAATGTCTGCTACAAAACAAGTATACAATAAATATTTATTGAATTAATTATTTGATAAATAGGCAAAGCCCCCAAAATATGAAGTGGTTGAACATAGCATGTGGTTAGAAATACTGGAGTATAGAGACTGTAGAGTGAATGTTGAGATATAAGGCTTAAAATGTAGGTTTCCTGTCCCCCCATATGACAAACTCAGGCATATAACAATTACTTCATAGAAACTGTTGAATTAATTCTGTTCCTCTGATTTGAAAATAATAATAATTTAGTCCATAAAAGCATTAGATTTAAGCTTTGTAAGACTGTTTAAATTCCTTGCAAATAAGTATTTTTGTAGGAATATAGCACTCATTTGTCTAATCCCAGACAGACTCAAAATTGATTCATTTATTTTGCAATCATGTATAATTTAAGGAATAATTTAAATTTGGCATATCAAAAGTGAAGACATCATTAAAATATGTTTAGAATTTAAAGCACAAACTTTTTATAGCACTCCTTTTCTCAAGTCTAAATTATATCAATGGCATACAGCTAAAAATTGAGAATTAAATGAGAATAGTAGTTTTTAATTATGATGGACACATCTGAAAAGCTCAGTCTAGCACTCCTAAGTTTATACATAGCATCTTAAAGTTCTCTGTACCTAGGAAAAAACAAAAGAAAACAAAAATCTTAAAATGGTCTTGCACTTGCTCCTGGGTCATTTGCAATTCCCTGCTTTCATTACCCTGTAAAAGCTCTGATAAAATCCTTTCTAGGGATTAGGCAGGACTTCTGGAATGGTGGTACGAGGATGTTGGTAGATACTTTCCCCAGTGAAACAATAATTTAACTAGCAAAAATTATAAAAAGCAACCATTTAAAATATCTTTAATTCATCTTAAGGAATCCAGAAAATGCAGAAGCATTTAGTTAAGAAAATCTACTAAACCATGGCAACAACACCAAGAATCTATAGCATTTGATCCACAACCTGCTCCCATTATCTCCCACCACTACTTCTTTCCCCAGCTCTCATCTAGGACTACAGATTCACTCTGGCAGGGGCAGCTCTCTTTTCCCCCAAGCTTCATATTGAAGGAGCTCTAATCCAGGCAGGTGCATCTGAGACAATTGAACTCACTTCCTCCACCCAACCTCCACTCTCCACTCATAGGGAAGTTCTAGCCAAAATAAAGAATGCTGGGTGGAACTGCATTGTTTTTGCCCCAGCTAGCTCATAGTGTGGAAGTTCTATGCCAGGTGCTATCAATCTGACCCAACACCCTACTCATGAAACTATCTTTATAAAATCAATTGAAGCCAAGAGGTTAAAGCTTTGATAGAGGCCTAAGTTCTTCAAGGTATAGTTACAGCTAAAAATTAACCAGTTATTGCCCCATAGCCTGCTTCCCTATAATCACTTACTGCTTAGGAGTCTGGTCACAAGATTTATAACTTCCCTTAATAACTTCTATAGATAACACCTCTATTGTGAAAACTAAGACCGTTTTTTAAGATAGTTTCCAGAGCCTGCATTCCAATGGGCCCACTGACACCAACCAGGCCAGTGACCAATACCATGGAACTGACTCAATTGATCCTATGACTCCCACTGAGGGACTGAGTCAGCACAAGAATGCAGTTTCTACATCCCTATGATTTTACCCCTGACCCAACCACTCAGCAATGCCAGGTCCCTAGTCCCCTGCCCACCAAGTTTCCCTTAAAACCCCCAGCTTAGAATTTTTCAGAGAGGCAGATTTGAGAAATTTCTCCTGCCTCCTTGTTCAGCTGCCCAGTGATTATTAAACTCCATCGTCTCAGTGTATTGGATATTCTCTGTGCAGAGGGCAAAACAAACCTGATTGTATGGTAGCACTCATAGAACAGGCCACTTTCATTTTTTGTAGCCCTGATGCTACAATACCACAGAGATTCTACTCAGTGGAAAAGGTAGGCCATAAGAACAAGAGTACAGCTCTCCCTAAATAGAATAACTTTATTATGAAGAATTAACAAAATACTAGAAAACAAAATTCAGCAAAACATAGAAAGGATTATATATCATGACCAAATGGAATTTATCCCAGGCATGCAAAGTTGGTTTAACACCTAAAAATAAATTAATATACCATATTAAGAGAATAAATGACAAATAAAAACATGATCATTGTAATATATGCAGAAAAAGCATTAGTCAAAATCAAATCCCCTCAACAAACTAGGAAAACAAAGTTACTCTCTTAACCTGATAAAGGGTTTCTATAAAAAAAACCACAACTAATATCATAACTTAATGGTGAAAGATGACTGCTTTCCCTTTAATATCACAAACAAGACATGGATGTGTTCTTATTGCTTAAATTCAACATTGTACTAGAGGGTATAACCATGGCAAGTAGACAAGAATAAAGAAAAAAAAGGCATTCACACTAGAAAGGAAGAAGTAAAAGTGTCTCTATTTATAGATAACATGATATTATGTATAGAAGATGCTAATGAGTCCAATTAAAAATTTCTTGAGCTAAAAAATAAATGAGCTCAGCAAGGTTGCAAGATAAAAATCAATATACCAAAAAATCAACTGTATTTATACACACCAGAAATTAACAATATGAAATTGAAAATAAGAAAGCAATTTCATTTACAAGAGCATCACAAAAAAATAATTAGGAATAAATTTAACAAAAGTGCAAGACTTGTACACTGAAAACTACAAAATATTGTTGAAAGTAACCAAAGAAGATCTAAATAAATGTAAAGACATCTCATGTTGATAGATCAGAAATCTTTATATTAAGATGGCAGTACTCCTGAAATTGATCAATTGATTCAATCCCTAACATAATTACAACTGTTATTATTGCAGAAATTGACAAGTCTGTCTTAGAACTTATTTAGAAATGCAAAGGACCCAGAATAGCTAGAACAATCTTGCAAGAGAAAATCAAAGTTGGAGGTTGCACACTTCCTGATATCAAAATTTGTTTCAAAGCTACAGTAACTAAAATGATATGGTACTAACAATAGACAACTAGGTCAATGGAATAGACCTCAGAGTCCAGAAGTAAATCCTTACATTTATGGTCAATGGATTTTCAACAAGGGTGCCAAGACCATTCACTAGAGAAAGAAGTCTTTTCCACAAATTATGCCGGATATCTACTTTCAAAATGGTGGAGTTGGATCCCTTCCTCAAACCACACACTAAAATGAACTCAAAATGGATGAAAGACCTAATATAAGAGCTAAAACTATAAGACTCTTTGAAGAAAACATAGGTGCAAATCATCGTGATGTTGGATTAACAAATAGTTTTAAATATGACATGAAAAGTACAAGCAACAAAAGAAAAAAATAGGTAAATTTGACTTCATCAAAATTTTAAAAATTTTGTGCTACAAGTGATAGATACATCAGGAATGTGAAAACATAACTCTCAGAATGGGAGAAAATATTTGCAAATTATATATCTGATTATAGATTTATATCCAGAAGATATAAAGAACTCTCACAGTTAAGAATAAAAAAATAAATAACTAAATTAGAAACCCAAAGAATATATGCAAATGGTAAAAAAAAAAACATGAAAAGATATTCAACACAATTAGTCATTAGTGAATTGCAAATCAAAACCACAACTAGATATTACTTCACACCCAATAGGATGGTAACCATAAATCCCAGTTCTGCCTGGTACTAGCAATATAACCTCGGTTTATTCATCCTTAAAATAAAGATAATTAAACTTAACGTGCAGAGTAATTAATAGGTTTTGAAAAAATATATGTATAGCATCTAGCATTGTACTAAATGCACAGTAGTAACTTCATAAATCAAAGAATTTAAAATATTTTTTTAATTTTTATATGTAGAAACTAAAAATGAAGAACTTAGAGAAGTAGAGAATAGAATGGTAGTTATCAGCAGCTGGGGTGGGAGGGGAGATGAATAGAAGCTGACTAAAAAGTGCAAAGCTCCACTTAGAGGAATAAGTTTTCAAGATCTATTGCACAGCAATGTGAAATTATTTCATGATAATGTATATTTCAAAAGTGCTAAAAGAATAGATTTTAATTTTCTCACTATAAAAAAATAATATATGAGGTGATGATGGATATGTTAATTACCTTGATATAATCATTCCACAGTGTATACATACATCAAAACATCACACTGTACCCCATAAATATACACAATTACTATTTGTCAATTAAAAATAAAAATTTAAATTAAAAAATGATTTAAAACAACTTATTGTTGTTTTATTAAGAACTCAGCTGAGCATCGCTAATTGCACAGCTATGGTATTAATATACTGTTCCAGGATGGAAAAGATACCAAGAGTGTTCTGAAAATATGTACAATAGGATTTCTAATCTTATTGCAAATTCTACAGTCCAAGTTGAATTTCAGCTAACAACCTTCCCAAACTATTTTCAAATTTCTTTTTAATCCCATATGCCACCTGCTCACAAAATTCAGCCCCCTCTGTATCTTCCCATTAAGAAAAACAACCACCACCTAGGCTAGAAAGAAGTTTCACAAATATGAGGATTGTCACTGCATACCTGTCAACATCACTGAAAATCAATAAGCACAATTCCAGACTACATGAGAAATGCCAGAAAAAAAAAAAACATGTTTCCTTTGGCTAGACACACAAAATTTATGGGATAAAGGATAAGGAAGAAAGGATTGTCCTCTCATATTACAGTTCATTAGCTAGTATCAGGGACATTGTCAAATGTGAAGGCAAAATATTATGTAAACCTTTTACATAAATCTTTATCCATCCCACTGATGCTTTCCAAAATATTCCAAAAAACATAGGGAAATGTTTTCTGGATTAAAAATATAATAACATATAAATAAGTATATGAATATATATAAATACTTCAGACTCCATCATGCAGAAATAACTCATTATCTGGGGCTACTTTCTTAACATCTTTTTCTATAAATAGTTATATTTTTATGTGGTTTAGATCAAACAATGTATATAGTGTCAGCCTTTTCTCACTTAGTAATATATTTTATGGATATTAGCTATTTATTGCAACATAATAAATTAACTCAACATTTAGCAGCTTAAAATAAGAAATATTTACTATCTCACAGCTTTTGAGTGTCTCTGATATACACACTTTTCTACCTTTGGTTTCTGCTGAGTGACAATATCTTTAAGCTTCTTACCAGCTTCTATTGTTTCATTGAGAAGATTGGTGAAAGACACCCGTAAAATCTTTAAGAGATTTTTTGTCCAATTTATAATCTGAAGCACCACCTTTCATCTCTCTGAGGTCTCAACAAAGGACTTTACAGTCACATCCTCACTTTCATCTCTAGATAAGGTTTTTCTGAGAGTGCCCTAGATTTTTGTCTTTACCTGAGTTGATAAATTTTAGAATCATTTGACATCTAGAAAGGCTGGAGGTTTCTTAAACCATCAATTCCTGGATCCTTCATGTTTAACTGTCCTTCCTTTAGTTTATCTCTCTTTTCTTAAATTTTACTATAAGCAGCAAGAATAAGTCATTCAACACACTCAACACTCTGCCTAGAAATTTCCTTAGCTACATCACTCAGTTCACTCAGTGTATTTTCTACTTTCCAAATTACTGTGGTGGCAGTGTTTCTAAAGTTTCTATCACTACATAACAAGAATTCCTTTCATCCAGTTTCCAATAAGGTTTTTCTCACTTTCTTTTACACCTTCACCTGAAGCCTTCTCAAACGTAGTCTTGCTTCTACAGTTTATTCAATGCTATACACGATTTCACTGACACTCTCCTTAAGTCCTTCCTGTGATATTGAATCAGAGGAGGTGAAGAAGTCCAGCTCAGCATACATATAAAGACATTTTGAAAATTTCATTTACACCTATAGGATACAGCTGAGAAAAGAGAAGGAAGTAGGTATGACATTATAAAGTATAGTCTAACCTAGACTCATCCTCATAAAGATTAAAACCAAAAAGAATTGGAAGATTGAGTCCTATGTCAGAAGTTCCCAAGATCACTCCTAGGTTTGGTAGGTCACTTGAAGGACTCAGAAGACTCAGAATAAGTTATGCTCACAGTTATAATTTAGTACAGTGAAAGGACACAAAGGGATAAAGCACATGGGGTGAAGTCTAGAAGAAACTAGGCACAAGCTTCTAAAAGTATACTCCCAATAAAGTCACACAGGACACACTTAATTCCTCCAGTAATGAATCGTGACAACACATAAGAAATGTTGTATACCAAAGAAGCTCACCTATGCATAGGAACCCAGGGTTTTCTTGGAGGAAGGGTAAGTCACTGAAGCTCCAAACTCCCATACGGAAAGCAGGTGTTCACCATAAATTACATTATTTTACATAGACTATCTAGACAAGCTAGTACAATGTGGTTCAAGAAAACAAACATGCAAAACATTCCTATCAAAACATTCCAAGAGCATTCCAGGAGCCAGGCAAGAGCCAAGCACAAAATAGGCTCTACTTAGAAATGTGCAAGGTTTGAAAAACTTATGTCTGCAGAGTTAACTCTTTTTTGAACATGTTCCAAGTTAGAGGGATTTGGAAAACTTAGGCTTTCCATAGTTCTCCCCTTACAAAGCATGTAACCAAGCTTATGTAAGTTCAAGGTGAACAGCCAGTAACTGAACTGCATACTAGAACAAACTAATCTCTTCAGAGGATAAAAACAGAATCAAGAATTTCTATAATATATTATCAACAATGTCCAGTTTAAAATAACATATTACTAGATATACAAAGAAATATGAAAAGAAAAAAAATTCAGTTAATACAAACCAACACTGAGATGGCCCAGATTTTGGCTTTAGCAAACAAAGAACATACTGTAAATATCTTAAAATAACTACAGAAAATTATTTTAAAGAATAAAAGAATCAATAAATAGATAATCTTATGCAGAAAATTTGAAATTTATAAAACCAAATGGAAATTATAGAACTAAATATTACAATTCTGGAAATAAAAAAATTCACTGAATGGGCTTAACAGCAAATTGGAAACATCAGAATAAATAGACATTAGAAAATATCTGCTCTGAAGAACACAAAGAAATAAAGTTGAAGAAAAATTAACAAAACCTCAAGGACCCATGGGAAAATAGCAAATATATAATAAGACAGAAGTCCCCAACCTTTTTGGCACCAGGGACCGGTTTCATGGAAGACAATTTTTCCACAGATGGAGGAGGGGTGACGCAGATGGTTTTGAGACGATTCAAGGATGTTACATTTATTGTGCAGTCAAACCTCTCTGCTAATGATAATCTGTATTTACAGCTGCTCCCCAGTGCTAGCATTACCGCCTCAGCTCCACTTCAGATCATCAGGCATTAGGTTCTCATAAGGAACGCTCAACCTACATACATCCCTCCCATGCATAGTTTACAGTAGGGTTTGCACTCCTATGAGAATCTAATGCACCTGATGATATGATGGGGAAGGGCAGGAAAGTGGAATTAGACTATTATAGCTTTTAAGTATGAACGGAAAGTGTGAAGTATCAAGTGTCAGGTGTGAAGTAAGAAGCAGGAAGTATGATACAGTCAGTGTGAAGTATAAAATGATACAGTATTGGCTCTAGACTTTGATAAGTGAAGGATGCATATTGTTAGCCCTAGAGCAACTGCCATGAATGATTGAATGAATGAATGAATGAATAAAGGTATAGCTAAGAAGCCAATAAAGAAAATAAAATGAAATACTAAATATATGCATATTAAATACCTGCTGTAAACATTTCTGCCTTAGTTTAGTTCAATTTTAATAGCCCATTAAAATTTCTACCAAAATGTCTACCTTCTATATGATATTACCTTCCCAGAAATCTGATCATTCCAAGTGTCATGCCAAAATCTCCTCAATGGTTTCCTAATGCACATCAAATGAAATACAAACCATTTACTATAGTCTGTGAGACACTACAGACTACTCCATACTACTTTCCACAGAGGTTGTACTAGTTTACAGTCCCACCAACAGTGTATAAGTGTTCCTTTCTCTCCACATCCATGCTAGCATCTGTTGTTTAGGGGACTTTTTTGATAAAAGCCATTCTCACTGGAGTTAGGTGATATCTCATTGTGGTTTTAATTTGCATTTCCCTGATGAGTAGAGACGTTGAGCATTTTTGCATATTTTCTCCACTAGACTTTAGCTCCTTAAGTGTAAGAACCAAATCTTTTTTGTATACTCATGTATACCTTCTGTGCCTAGCATTGTGTCTGAAACATTGAATGTACTCAATAAATGTATTAAATAAACGACACGTGAAATACCTACCACACTAAAGGATCCCAGTAAATTTTCTATGTGTGAAATTACTATAAACAATGCTGATAAAATTTGTATGTCCAGCAGCATCATGGATATATTCTCCTGAATAATGCACCATTGTTTTTCCTTTTTATAATATGGTGGTATCACATCTCAAAATAATAAGAGAATAGTTTAAGAGAATTCCCACTGGCTTGAAGGCAGCCATTTTTATATTAATAGACCAGCAATTTAAAGATTTATAATAAAAATACTTCTAATTTTATATTTATAATGGGAAAAAGAACCAATTTAACAAAGCTTCCTGACAGAGAATAAAATATATTAAATACCAACAACTACACAAATACATAACTGTTGGTAACTGGATAAATAAAGATGTACATACTTTAACCAGGAGCAAAATATAGATCGTATATGAGAGCGGATGAATTTTAGACTTTCAAGTATAGCCAAATGGCAGTTGGTAGAGATAAAAAGAAACAGAACAGTTATGGTCTCCTTAATAATATAAATCACTTTGTAATCATGGAAATGAATACAAAACCACTGAAAAGAAAAAGAAGCCGGGTGCTTAACAAAGGTCCAGTGGCAAACAATTTATTTGGCCTTTATATATTTGTTTGGTAAATTACTCAATTCCTTCCTTTTTTTACCTCAGGCCTTCATCATATTTCATCTGAATTGTTTAAATGCTCTCATCACTGGTCTCCAGGATGCAAGCCTTACTCAATCATATATACCTAACCAATCTCCAAACTATCTCAAGGCCAATCTTCCTGGTAAAAAGGGAAGAGGTATATGGTAGAAATTTAATAGGTATAGTCAAAAAAGAGACTTAAGCTACAGTCAGGTATTTGCTAGTCTCATATTGTGAACAAATAATCTTCCTGGACTCAAATTGTTCATTTGTTTAATGAGAATAATAATATTCATTTCATATGGTTGTACTAAGGAGAAATTATTAGAGCTTACACAAAAGACTTAAACAAAGTAGACAATCATTATTTGTTACATAAATGAACATTATCCAACCAAACAATAGAAGTCCATTACTCTCTATTCTCTTAATTTTATTCATAGCATTCTTTATTACTGGAAATTTAATATGTTGATGTATTACCTCCCCCACAAGAATATAAGCTTGATAAGAGTCAGAACTTTGTCAACTTGAGTGACGATTATATCCTCAAAGCCTAGAACATAGCTGTGACTCAAATTTTGTTTTTAATTTCTTCAGTGAATCCTTATCAACTATACCATTAAGTCTAAACAGATATGCATGGCATAGAAATTACTCTATCATTGGATACTAAATGGCTTTCCAGCTTCTCTGACCATGCTATTCCATGCCATCCAGTCTTAGGCACACCAAGTTACTAAATTCTTCAAACACAAAATAATCTGTCCAAGAGAAATGATACTTCCTGAACTAGGATGATGGTAAGCAAACTGAAGAGAATCATTCAAAGTGCTGTTTTGAAGGTAAAATCAATGGAAATTGCATATTCAGTGAATACCATGGGTGAGTGAAAGGAGGACAGGTTAATTCCCATATTTCTGACTTGAGAAACTGTGTGAAGAGTAGATCTCATCACAAAGATGGGGTAAATGAAGTTGGCGGAATGAGTTCAAAGGAAAAATCTAGACTTCTACTTTGGATCTCATTATTTCTTAGATGTCTATGAGAACCCAAGTGAAGATGTCAAGCAGACAATTGAACATGCAAATCTGAAGTTAAGAGAGAAGGTCTATGTAGGAAATTTAAATTTAGAAATCATGAATTAAAGGATGAAAAAAGAGAGAGAAATGACAAGAGAGCCTAGAACCACAATCTGAGGAACTCTAACTCTTAGGATTTGAATAGAAAAAGAGGATTCAATAACAGAGATCAAGAAGAGCAGCCTGCATGATTGAAGAAAAATCAGAAGAGTATGCCATTGAAGAATCCAAGGAAAAAGACTGATTCAAGAAGGAGAAAGAAGTTGATGTTGAAAGCTAATGAAATCAATTACCTTGAAAATGGATGTGTGCTTTAAATTTAGGCATTATCACTGATGAGTTTGACAAAACAGCTTCAGGGGAGTAGTGAGTGAGAGTGGAAAATAGCTTGGAATAAACTGAAGAATAAATGGGAAGCAAGAGAGTGGAAACACTGTGACAATGTTTGAAACATTTTGTTTCCTCAGAACACAGGAACTCTGCAAGGTGAAGAGAGGGATCATCACCACTAAAATAAAAATATTGTCAATTTTAACAATCCATAGGAAAAGAAAAACAATTTAATGTACAGAATAGTCTCATTTATAAGTTCTCCCCAAAACACAAAAATTCAAACTGGTTTAAGTTGAATTATTCAAGGTCTTCTCACAAAGTGAGAAGAAAGAGGAGGGAATTAACTCTGTACAAAGTGTGTACTTCAATTTACATATGCAATTCATTTAAAATTCATGTCACATCTTTTAAGATAAATATTATCTGTATTTTAGGTGAGAAAATGATTTTTAGAGAGTCAATAATTTGCTTAAAGTCACACAGTAGTTAGTATTAAAAGAGCTAGGATTCTAATCCTGACCAAGAAAGTGATAAAGCTTCTATTGTACAATACTACAAATTAACTGCAACTAGTATTAAGGAATATTCTCATAGCATTTGTACCCATGTCAGTTTGAACACTTTGAATTTCAATTACTTACTTACAAATTTATCTCTCCCTAATGCCCAATAAAAATTTTGATGATAGAGATTATCTCATTTATGTTTATATCCTCATGTTCCTACTATAATGCATGACTCATAGTAGGAATTCAGTAAATATTTGGAGAAATGAATGTTGAATAAAAGAATATTTATAAGAACTTCAATTCAGGATATCTTTTATTGTCCTAGGAGCATAAATATTAATTCCTCATGGCTATTTCATTTTGAAGTCTAGAAACTGGTGCTCAGAATTCAATATAATTTACCAAATATTTGCTAGTCATTCACTTTGTGTTAGGCATTATACTCTATCTTAAAAGGTAAAGGAAATGAATTCAGAAAATAATAAGACAAAACATCTGCCTTTGAGGTCTTCATATTAATATAACAGTAGGAATGTAAAATTAGAAAAATTAAAAAAGGAAAAATATGATAAACATATTGAGAATAAGAAAGACACTGAGATAAAGAACAACTGATATGAGACTTTCTTTAATTGAAGGGTAAATGTTAGGTGTAGTCATATAAACTTTCCTGAACATAAATGCTGAGATTTTAAAAAAAATAGAAGTACTACCCTAAAGTATGTGAGTATTTTCATTTAAATTTAAATCTTTTAAGTTTTCCTAAAAGATAAAAAGGAAGACATTAACAAATATCAAGGCATATGATGTACCTAGATAAGAATACTATTATAAAGTTGATATTGCTTTATAAATACTTTAATGTGATTCCAATCAGGAATTGAGTAAAAGTACCTCAATGGTATTTTTTAAATAAATTAACTCAATATTTATCTAGAAAGCTAAATAAATGAAAAAAGTGTAAAATTTCTGGAAAGGGAAGAAAAATCAATGATGTCCTATATATTCCTGAGACACATCTGCAGGGTTTCTAATTAAGTATCCATAGTTGGGGCTCAGAAATATGTATTTTAGTAAGCACCCTAGATGATTCTAATTAGGAGATCTAAGAGTAAAATTTTTTAAACCATGTGTGTGCATGTGTGTGTGCCCATGCGTAGATAAGATATAATAAAGGGAACATCACAAATCTGCCTTGAAGAGATGAATTATTCAATAAATAATTCATAAAATAGCTATTCAGAAAATTTTAAGGTAGCATCCCAGTTTATAACATACACTAACATAACTTTGATAAGAATTAAAGAATTAAACATACAAAACAAAACCAAAAAAAGGCTGGAAGCAAACTTGAGTAAATATTTTCTGATTTTTAAGGATTCAGAAGGATTAAACATAAAAGCAATGAGAGAAAATTTTAAATGGGCAGTCAATATAAAATTGGACTACATAAAAAAGCAAATTCTCTTATGTGAAAATCATGATCCAAAAATTAAAATATATCAAGCTAAGAAAAATACTGGTTACAAAGATAACTAAGACTTAATATTCTTAAACCGTAAAGAGCTCAGATACACCACTAGAAAAACACTAAAACTCGAATAGAAAAATGGGCAGACATGCACAGATAATTCACAAAGGCAGAAAAATGAATATTGACAAATATAAGAAAATGAATTCAACCTTACCAATTATCGAAGAAATCCAAATTAAAACAATGAGAGGCTATTTTTCATCTATGAGACTAAAGAATGAGTCTCAATATAGGTGAGTATATGGTGATTTTCCTATCCTGTTTGCAGAAGCTTAAATTAGTACAATCATTCTGAACAGCAATTATCAATAGACTTTAAGAGCTCTAAAAAAGAAAAAAAATTCAGATCCCTTGAAATTGTAATTTTACAGTATCCTCAGGAAATGAAGAGAAAGGAAGACAAAAATTTATGTATAAAGATATTAAGTGCAGCTTTATTCATAATAGCAACACTAGCTACTCAATGTTCAACAATAGGGAAATTGCTAAATAATTCCAATCACAATAATATTCTGTCATATGGTTTATTAAAATGATCTTTTTAAAACATTTAATAACTTAAAAATTTGTTCATGGTATAATGAAAAATGGAAAGCACAAAAAAAGTTTCATTCTTTATCTATAAATAATCTCAACTATGTACAAAAGAATTGTGTGTTTCTGGGTTTTTGTATAAATGAAAAGGAAATACACAGGTTATTAGAATTTATCTCTAGGTAACAGAATTACAGTTTTTAAATTATAGATTACTTTTATTTGGTTCACTATGCCTTTTCTATATTTTACACATTTCCATAATGAGTACATACTAGTATTTTAATATTTAAAAATGACTTTCAATGACAATAAAGTTTCAGTTATACAAGATGAATAAGTTCTAGAGATCTGTCACACCAATAGTGTGCCTATAGTTAACAATATTGTATTGTACATTTAAAGTTTTATTAAGAAGGGGCGGAGCAAGATGGCGGACGAGAAACACCGCCAGATAGAGCGTCTCTGCAGAAAAGAAAGCTCCTAGAAGATATTAGAAGAAAAAAGCAAGTAAACTACCATACATCGGACGGGGGTCGGAAGGAGGAGTGCCGGAGACTACGGGAGACTCCACGAGAGGAGGTTGCGGAGGAGAACTGGAAGGAGAAACCTCCGGAGCGAACGGTCTGGAGACCAGCGGCAAAGGTAGGTGGAGCGGTAAACTTCCCCCTCCCTTGCATCCCAGACTGCTGGAGGGCTCCCCAGCAGTTGGAGAGACCTACGGACACCAATCCAGAGACGGCCGCCGCCACTGAACGGTGAGCCTGTAGCGGACGCGGCACCAG
>VBSM01000529.1:34301706-34331530 GCA_008086735.1 Cheirogaleus medius
CTTATAGTTTCATGCCTTAGGTTTAAGTCTGTTATCTACTGTGAGTTGATTTTTATAAGAGGTGAAAGGTGAGAATCCTGTTTCAGTCTTCTACATGTGGCTATCCTATTTTCCCAGCACCATTTATCGAATAAGGATTCCTTTTCCCAGTGTATATTTTTGTATGCTTTGTCAAAGATCTTAAGCTTATAAATTTATTTTTATAGATAAAACATAATATGTCATTTTAATCACTTCATTGTCTCATTTCATTATTGAAAAATATAACTACATTTGAAATGTTTCTCTATGAAGCATCTTACTCACTGGCTAACTGATATATTTAGTGGCTAAATTCTTTTTATTTAAGTGCTGATTGTTTTCTTTATATTCTTTAGACTGATAATTCAATACTGACATTTTGAATACAACCAAAAATCTTTTTATATGACAATTGCAATATTATATTCAAAAGTCTTTACACTAAATGTTTGTTATTTCATTTTATAAACTCAGGAAGCATTTTATTTCAAATATTTCCAGTTTTTTTATAAATTAAATGTTAATCTCCCACAGAAAATGTCAACAGATATCTAATTGTTTGACAGCAGATAAAATAATTCATATTTATTCCTCAAAATCATAGCTACTTTTCTTTAATTGCTAGAATATAAGAATGTCAAAAGAGAGTTCAAAAAATAGAGAATTGTCTAGTATACTATCCACTCTTCATTAGCCTAAGGTACAATAAAATAAGAATGGTGCTATGAAACAATGAATTTAGATTCTCAGGAAGGGTATAAAATGAATGACTATATCGGTGGTGCAGCATGTGCATTGTAAATGTCTCACTAAAGTTAATTTTCATTAAAAGCACCCTTGGCCACACAGAGAGTTTTAAAATATATGACTTCCTTTGTTGCTCTAATAATTAGTCCTCTTCACTATGGGAAAGTAAAATGTGAATAGATGCTTTAGAAGCCAAGGTTATAAATCAAATAGAAAAATCTACAAACTCAGCTTTGGGAGATTTTCCAATATACACAAATCTCAGAATTAAAGTACAGCAATCGAGGCCCTCTAAAAGAAATTACGTACCTGAAATCAACAGTATCTGACTGATGCACTTAACTTATCACTATAGTCCAGGGCTCTATGAATATTCTTGTTTGGAAAGACAAGCAATTTTAACATGAAGACCAGATCTATACCAAAAAGCCTATTGTGAAGATCACTCTTGACACACCAATTTTCACATTTCATATTCTGGAAAGTTATATCTACTGATAATAGTAAAACAACAGTAAATATAGGGGCAAATAAAATCACTCAGATGTAAGAGTCATCTCTATTAAATTTTTACTAGAGAATTGGGATGGTGGGTGAGAAGAAGATTGTCAAAGAAACAAACATTTAGCAAGTATACAACATGCAAAACAGTAGGCAAAGTCGTTAATGCACATTAACTATTAAAAATTTTACTTCCTCAAGGTATGTTTTAAATTACTCTTATAAAGCTGAAAAAACAGGGCCTTCAAAAGGATAAGTAACATGGCCAAGATACACAAGAAGTAAATGGTATTTAGAGCTGGTATTTAAACCAAAGTCAAATTTACTACCTCTAAACAAAAACTCATGCTAGAATAATGGTGGACATATATTAAATAAACAATATTTTCAAATAAATGTGTGGGGACACATTATATTTACATAGAACATAGCCTTTGTGACCTTAAAGAATACCATAACAGGTTTTATTTCTTTGCTATAAGCATTACTGAAGGTCAATTGTATGCAAGACACTGGTAAGTATTAAGGGGTGGAGGAAGAAGATGGTATAACAAGGGACATGAATTTCTACCTTTAAGTAAGCTTTAATCTAACAAGGAAGATATACATGTAAACAAGTAATAAGAGAAAGCAGGATGACATGAGATACATATGCAAAATACTGACATGTAATTTTTCGTATTACAAAAAGCATATCAGACTGATAGATTTCAATCCTAGTTCTGCCACAGAAAAAATGTGTGACATTTAATAAATTAAATTTTCTCTTTAAGCATAAGTCTTCCTATCTATAAAACAGAAACTTAGCTGACTTGCAGAACTTTACATGAGATTATATATTGTAAAACAACTAGCAAACACTAAACTTGTAACTGCTACCTTTACTGTTTGTGTTAAACTGTGAGTATGCAGTGCATGTGATCAATTCTCCTCACTAAGGAATTGGTTGGCAGGGTGAAGGGATTTGAGAAAGTTTAATCCTAGACATGACTAATGATTGGGATGTCAGATTTTTAAAGGCTGTTTAGAGGAAGGATGGGGGGAAGAAAGGATAGTAGAAGAGAAAAAAGAAGGAAAGAAGGCAAATTTTAGAATGAAAGAACAAGGACAAAGGTATTAGGATTTGAAAGGTATCTTGATGGCATCACCATGATAAAATCAATAGGCCAGACAAATAAGTCACACACCAAATGACATTATAAAGAATTCTGAACTGCTAAGTCAATCTGAATCTTTCTCAAGAAAGTAGCAGTCATCAGTATACATTATTTCCTTGAGTTTCTAATACTTATAATGTCCATATACTCACCAAACAGTCCTAATGGCCCAGATGGACACAGAAAATAAAATGATACCTTCCACCATTGACTGAGAAATCTATATGTATATGTATTAATAGAAGTTGTAAAGTCTGCAGTAAAAGGAAGAGGGAGTTTGAGAATGGAGAAGAGAGAGAGATCCCCTAACTATAAGCAACATAACAGCTGTCACTTCCATAGTATCTTCCATTAAATAGCACTAATTTCCTTTAATCTCCCACTATTTGGGGCATGTGGCAGACAGACTGTTAAGATGGCCTCCAGATCCTCACCCCTTGTTGTTCACACCTTTGTGTGATTCCCTCCCCTTGCATGTGGGTGGGACCTATGACTTCTTTCTAAAAAAACAATATGGCAAAAGTGACAAGATGCATGTTATTACAGGTATGTGATTAGATGATTGGGTTACACATCTCTCTCTGTCTCCCTTGCTGTTATGAGAAAACAATCAACAATTACACTGGGTAACTCCATGTAACAGGGAATTGTGGATGGTCTTTAAGAGCTGAGGGAAGACTCCAGTCAACCGCCAGAAAAAAAACTGAAGCTCTCAGTCCTACAACCACATAGGACTGAATTCTACCAACCTGAGTGAGTTTGGAAGTTAATCATTCCCCAGTCAAGCCTCACATAAGATCACATCCCTGGACAATATGTTCATTGTATCCTTATGAGACCTTAAAGAGAGGACTCAGCTAGATCATTTTCAGACTCCTGAACCACAGAAACTGTGATAAAAAATGTGTGCTGTTTCAAGTCACCGAGTTTGTGATAACACTGTTAAGCAGCAAGAAATAAATAATACAGGGAGTGAGAAACAAGACAATTAGAATTGAAAGAACTATATCTAAAATAAGTCAAAAGCCATTGATTAGGAACCTGGGGGTCTCAAATATGAAAAAATTACATTGGCTTTATGATATTATTCTATATATTCAGATTCTTCACTGTTTCCTATACTGTTCTCATTTGTGCTCCTAAAAATTGCCTTCCCCAGTGGTAGAAAACTGAGTTCCAGATATCCCCTTCACTGGCCAATAAAAAGCAGCTTGGCACTTGGAAAAAATTCATAAGGCAGTCAGGCCACAAAGACTACAGTCTTTGGGCAACTCCTGTGGCTGTGGTGACTCAAAGCGAGTGGACTTGGGGTACACATCACCCAGTGAGACATCAGTGGCAACAGTGAAATAAAGTACCAAAATGACTCCTGAAGCCTCTGATTCCAGGCCTTAGTTCCTGGACAACAATTCTAGAACCACTCTGGGCCAGAAGGAAACAGGCTGTTCTAAAGTAAAGGACCCAGTTCTGGCAGCATTTACCATCTGCTGATGGAAGAACCCTTGGGTTTTAAATAAACATCAGAGGTAGCCAAGCAGCAGTCACTATGGCCATTGGGTGAGACTGGGATGGCTTCAGATGTGTCCTGATGCAGCCTCAGCTGTGGTCACCACAATGGAGTGCCCACATCACTCCTCTCACAACTCCAGCAGCCCAGCACAGAGAGTAAAGAAAGAGACTGAGAGGCATTGCCAGCTAATCCAAGGAATTCTCTCATATCTTACCCAAGTCCACCAAGAAAGTACGACCAGGAATCTATAAGAATTGTAGCACTACTGGGCTTGAGGAGCCCACAGTGCTGGTATGGCTGCAGTGACCAAAGACTATACTTAACCAAGGAAGGGAAAGATCTCTACATAGACAACTACAAAACACTGAGAAGAGAAATTACTGATGATACAAACAAATGGAAAAACATATCATGCTCATGGATTGGTAGAGTCAACATTGTTAAAATGTCCATACTTCCCAAAGTGATTTACAGATTCAGTGCAATCCCCATAAAAAAAACCAACACCATATTTCACAGATCTAGAAAAAATAAGTCTACGCTTCATTTGGAACCAGGAAAGAGCCCGAATAGCAAAAGCTATCTTAAGTAAAAGGAACATATCTGGAGGTATCACATTAACAGACTTCAAACTATATCACAAGGCTGTAGTAACCAAAACAGCATAGTATTGGCACAAAAATGGAGACATAGACCAATGGAACAGAACAGAAAACTCAGACATAAAACCTTCCATATACAGCCAACTGATCTTTGACAAAGCAGACAATAATATACTCTGGGGAAAAGAATCCCTGTTCAATAATTGATGCTGAGACAACTGAATAGCCACATGTAGAAGAATGAAACAGGATCCATATCTCTCACCACTCACCAAAATTAATTCAAGATAGATAAAAAGACTTAAATATAAAGCATGAAACCATAAGAACTCTAGAAGAAAATGTTGGAAACACTCTTCTAGATATTGGCCTAGGCAAAGAATTTATGAAGAAGACCCCAACAACGACAAAAATAAATAAATGCAACTTGATTAAATTAAAAAGCTTCCATACAGCCAAGAAAATAATCAAAAGAGAAAATAGAAAACCCACAGAATGGGAGAAAATATTCATAAGCTATATACATCCAATAAAGGGCTAATAACCAGAATCTATGAATAACTCAAACAAATCAGCAAGAAAAAAATCAAACAACCCCATTAAAAAGTAAGCAAAGACATAAACAGAAGCTTTTCAAAAGAAGATAGACAAATGGCCAATAAACACAGGAAAAAGTGCTAAATGTCACTAATTATCAGTGAGATGCAAATTAAAACCACAATGAGATATCAGAATGGCTTTTATTAAAAATTCCAAAAACAATAGATGTTGGCGTGGATGCAGAGAGAAAGGAATGCTTATACACTGTTGGTGGGACAAATTTGTATAACCTCTCTGGAAAAGAGTATGGAGAGTCCTCAAAGGACTAAAAGTAGACCTACCATTGGATCCAGCAATTCCACTACTGGGTAATTACACAAAGGAAAAGAAGTCATTTTATCAAAAAGATACCTGCACTTGAAGGTTTATTGCAGCACAAATCACAATTGCAAAGATGTGGAATCAACCCAAATGCCCATCAATTCATCAGCAGATTAACAAAATGTGTTATACATATGCCATGGAATACTACTTGGCTATGAAGAAGGATGACTCAATTCCTTTTGAAACAATATGGATGGAACCAGAGACCATTATCCTAAGTGAAGTATCTAAAGAATGGAAAAACGAACAGCATATGTACTCACTATTAAATTGGAACTAACTGATAAGCACATATGTGCATAGGGGGAAGTATAACTTAATGGAAATCAAGCAGTGGGGAGGGGTAAAAGGGGATGGTTGAAAACCTACCTAACGTATACAATGAACACCATCTGGGTTATGGGCACACTTATAATCCTCACTCAAGCATTACAAAAGCTATCCTGTAACCAAAAACATCTGTATCCCTGCAATACTTTGAAATAAAAAAAGAAACTACAATGAGATATCATCTCACCCCAGTTAAAATGGCTTTTATAAAAAAGACAGGCAATAATGAATGCTGGAGAGGATGTAGAGAAAGGGGAACCCTTGAACGCTGTTTGTGGGAATGCAAATTAGCGCAACCACTATGGAGAACAGTATGTAGATTCCTCAAAAAACTAAAAAGAGAACTCCCATATGACCCGGCAATCCCACTGCTAGGTGTATATGCCAGAGAAAGGAAGTCAGTATACAGAAAAGATATCTGCACTCCTATGTTTATTGCAGCATCATTCACAATGGCCAAGATTTGGAATCAACCTAAGTGCCCGTCAATGGAAGAATGGATAAAGAAATCGTGGCATATACACACAATAGAATACTATATATAGCCATTAAAAAGAGTGAAATTCTGCCTTTGCAACAACATGGATGAAACTAGAGAACATTATGTTAAGTGAAATAAGCCAAGCACAGACAGACAAATCTCACATGTAGGAGCTAAATATTAAAACAATTGATCTCGTGGATACAGAGTGTAGAATGTTGGTTACCAAAGGCTGGAAAGGGTAGTAGGGAGGGGTGGATAAAGTGGAGATGATCAATTTGTACAAATATATAGTTAGATTGTAGATAGAATGGACAATATTTGATAGCAGAACAAAGTGACTATAGTCAACAATAAGTTACAGTATACTTTAAAATAACTACAAGAGTGGATTGAATGTTTCCAACACAAAGAAATGATAAATGCTTAAGGTAATGGATACCCTATTATCCTTATTTGATTAACACACATTGTATGCCTGTATCAAAACTCTTAAAGTGGCCTGTCACAGTGTTTGAAATATCTCCACTACAGTCACTCTTTTAGAAATCAATCTTATATTTTTATAAGTGTCCTATAAGAATGAAAATATCCCAATGAAGAATTATACATCATACCATTGTCCTTTACCAATAAGTTTGCTGACTTAAGTTATCCAATATTCATTGCCCTAGCAAAGCCTTGAGGAAATGGGCACAGAGCAATAAACTTTTCATTCATAACTGAATAAGTAAATAAATAGCATTTTTAAAGTTTATACTTTACTATTTCACAAGAACCTTCATAAGAAATCTTATATCATGAAACATTACACATAAGGCTTCTAGACAGTGTCTGCCTATAATTTTTACTCAACAATGTTCATTCATTCTCTTCCTTTTAATCTTGGTAATATTTGGTTCCCATTTCTTTAAATAAGGAGACTAAGTAGAAGAGAACAAATACCTTTCCCGAGATCACAATCCTAGTTAAATAAGAGTTGAGAATTGAACCCAGCTCCTTAAACTATGAACTCTGTGCTCTCTATACTTTTGCCTGTACTGCTTCAGAAAGAACTACTTATCTAACACTTAGAATATGAAAATCCAAGAGGCAAAATCATATAAAATTCTCCATTCTTCTTTAAAGATATTTTATTTTAATTTCTATGACATTTAATAAATACATTACATGTTTATTGGAATTAAACAGAGATTTATAAGCATTGGAATCTTTGTTTCAGTTCTGCTATAAGCCAACTATGTGACCTTGGATAAATCTCTTTACTTCTCTGAACTACAGTTTCCTTATGTCCAAATCCAAAATGGGGGTGAGAATAATGATGATTGTGATAATTTAATATTTGCTTCAAAGTGTCATTCACATAATAAAATAATGAATCTGCTAAACTTTTGAAAATGATAGTATAATATTTAAAAAACATGAGTCATTGCTATCATTACAACAATTACTATTGACCAGGCTTTAATAATTCTACCATCTTAATTAACCCAGTTTTTCTAGTCTTATGTTAACTAAAAGAGTTCACAATATTTCCAATATTTTATTTGTTTAATGTTTATTTTAAAAGACAAAAGATACTATTAAAAAAGAAGTTAAAGCAAAGTGTTGACTGCTTATTCTAATGTGTGATTTAAATTCATGCTAGAATAAAATTGTACTTTTGGACTGATCTTCAACTAAGTGTGCTGCTAATCTCTAAAAATACAGTGTTGATAAGCCTTACATGATTGGTATTTTTTAAATTAACACTTACAATTTAGCTGTTACTTACAACTTCTCACAACAGACTCCTTCAAATCTGAAGCCATAATTTTTCTATACTGAAATATAATTTTAAAAGCATTCTTTGTTCCTTCAAGAAAAATTGTCAATGTGTTAGTGAAGCCTTTCTCTTACATTGTACAGTGTACAATGCATGAGATTAACAAGGAAGGACAATGAGCAAATTAAAAGTATTTACTTAAATATATTCAATGTTTGTTACGAAGTAATTCATACCATAATGGCTCAGTCATGAAAGAAAAAAATATTTGTATTGAATTCATTATATTTATTATTTTTGAAAACACTGATAGTTTTGTTACATAACCAAAGACCGAATTTACTGAGTGAATTACAAAATTGGGTTCTACCTTACTCATGAATTATAGTGTTGAACTAACTAGTGCAACTCTTTTGTTTGTCTGCATGGAGACAACATAATTATTATTTTGATTTCTTAATATTATGCATCATGAATAATGAATTCTTTTAGGGGGAAAAGGATAAATAATTTGCATTTTCATGAACCAATGAACATTTATATTTGCTGGTAAGATGGGAATCTATCAATACATTCTGCAAATAAATTAAAACAATTTGAAAATCAGGGTATGCGCACATTTAAATTTGCTTTCATGATGATGAATTTAACACTTACATTAGTGTATTCCTACCTGTGTAACAAACCACAACAAAACTTTGAGGCTTATAACAACACTTTTATTATTCCTCCCTGCTTTGTGGGTTGGCTGGTAGTTGATCTGGGCTTAGCTATGACATATGAGTCTAGAGTACATCAAAATGTACATTATATTTAAAGTCAAGTAATCAGACCAGATAACCAAAGAGAGTAATTGTAGATGGAGAAAAGGTGCAAGAACTGAGCCCTGAAACATTTCAGTTTTTAGAAGGTAAAGAAATGAGGCAGAACCAACAAATGTAAGCTTGTAGCTCTGACTCAAGTGAGGAAAAGGCAATATATGTAACCTAAACATTTGTACCCCTATAATATTCTGAAATGTAAAAATAAATAAATAAAATAAGTGGCTACTAAAGGAGAAAAAATAAAAGAATTGGTATATAAGAGAAAGGAATGAGAATAGTCAATTTGGTCAAATCCTCCTGACAGTACTGTAAGAACAGAAGATGAGAACTGAGATTTAGTAAACTGGTGGTCAAATGAACTTGAAGAACAATTTTGGAGAAGAGTATGAAAGCCTGATTGAATGAGTTCTACTGAAAAAGGAACCAGAGCCAGACAACTCATTTAATAATTTTTTCTGTAAAAATGAGCAGAAAGGAAGTAGTAGCTGATAAGACTGTGTGGTAAAGAGAAAGGTTTTTAAAGATAGGATAAATAGCAGCATATTAACATGCTAATAAAATGATATAGCAGAGAAAAAATAGCAATAAAAAAATAAAGGAAAGAATTGCTGAAGTGATGTCTTTGAGTACATGAAGTGAAATGGAGTTTATTATGGTCTGAATGTTTGTGTCTCCCAAAAATCCATATGCTGAAACCTAATCACCAATAGGAGGCTCTTAGAAGGTGGGGTCTTTGGCAAGTGATTAAGTCATAAGGGTGGAGCCCTCACCCTTGGGATTAGTGCCTTATAAAGAAAGTCCTAGAGAGCTGCCTTGCTCCTTCCATTCTGTTAGGACACAGTGAGAAGGCTCCATCCATCTATGAACCAGAAACTGGGCCTTTACAAGACACTGAATCTTCCAGTGCCTTGAACTGGGTCTCCCCAGCCTCTAGAATGCTAAGAAATAAGTTTTTGTAGTTTAAGAGTTACTCAGTTTATAGCATTTTGTTATAGAAGCCCAAACAGACTAATGCAAACATCAGTATGGAGAGTAGGGTGCTAGAATAACAAATACCTAAAATGTGGAAGTAGCTTTGAAACTAGGTAATGGGTAGAAGCTGGAAGAGTTTGGAGATCTATGCTAGAAAAGGCCTACATTGCTATGAATAGACTTTTAGGGGCAATTCTGATGAGGACTCAGATGGAGAGAAGGAGAGTAATAGAGAAAATGTCAGTCTTCTTAGAGAATACCTAAGTAGTTGTGATTAGAATATTGGTAGAAATACCGACTGTAAAGGTCATTCTTATGAGGTCTCGGACAGAAATGAGGAACATATTATTGAAAACTGTAGTAAAGACAATCTTTGTTATAAAATGGCAAAGAACTTGGCTGAATGGAATCTGTACTATAGTGTTTTGTTGAAGGTAGAATTTGTGAGCAATAAAATATGACATTTGGCTAAAGAAATATTTCTAAGCAAAGTGTTGAAGGTACAACTTCACTTCTCTTGACTACTTACAGGATAATGCAAGAGAGAAGCAATTTAAAGATGGAATTTTTAATCAAAAGTGAAGAATAACTTAAATATTTGGAAAATTCTCCACATGTCCAAACTGTAACAAATGGGAAAGCATGTTTGAAAAGAATACTAAGGGTGTGGTCAAGTGAACACTATCTAAGAACCAAAAAGTGGGCCTTCACCAAGATACTAAATCTGCCGGTGCCTTGATCTAGGACTCCCTAGCCTCCAAAACTATGAGATATAAAGTTCTGTCGTTTAACACATTAACTGCCATGTGAGTTGTATTTAACTCATGCTAGTTTTGAGTCCGTGGCCTCATGAAGCATATGTAACTCACACATCTCTTTACCTTGGGAGCCGCATGAAGTATTTTTAAAGTTGTGTATAACTCACACAGAGAAAACAATAAAAAATAACACATTTTTCATTAAATTAGAAAGGATCATTTGGTTTTCAAGATTTTTATTCTATTTTCTTAATAAAACACCATGGCCCCAAGGAAAAAAAATTTTTTTTCTAGTGTGGCAGTCAATGTGTGAAAAGCTACTCAGTGTATGGTATTTTGTTATGGACTAAATGGACTACATATAGCAAGGTATAATGTACAAACGGAGAGATTAGCCTCCAGTAAGAATAGAACCAGTTCTTCCAGTAAGAGAAGGAAAGAAAGAGTAAAGGGCACAGATCCAGATAAGTCAGTGGATATAGTAGTGGAAGTTTTTGGAAGTTCTCTTCCAATTGCTTCTATTTTCCCTATTTATTGATTGTATATTGCCCATCAGCCACTGTGCCGGAATGTAGGGACACAAAGACAAATAAGCATGGCCCCAGCCATGAAGAGACTGTAAGATTTCTTGTTTGCATAACAGGGTAGATGTGGATACCCATAGACTCAGATAATGAAGAAAGGGAGACTCAAGGTTGAAAAGATTGCCAAGTTTGGGGCACAGTGAATTTGTGGTGCTTCTCACATAGCTTATTTCTGTAAAATCTGCAGAATAATTTTGCAGAGCTGAATTTAGTTGCAATTGCATAAAGTCAGATAATAAATATAATACCATTACAATCTCCCAGGTGTTTCTCTATTACTATTAAAATAATAAAAATTGGTATATACATATATGTGTGTGTCATTATTTCTATATTTCTGCCCATGAGAACTAAGGATTTAACCAATGAATTTCTAGTTTAAGAATGTCATTCACCTAGTATACGACAACTTACTATTCCTAAATACTTATAAACATTAGGGGGGAAAGCATGTTGAATATATCAGAAAAAAATGGACTGTTCCTAACATAGTAGGAACTAATTTATATTTATGACATCATAGTATATGGATAATTTGCACGTCAGTATGATTCAAGTTAGCAGTGTATAGAAGATTGCTAGGATATAAACTCCCCTTGTATATTATGGTAATTTACCTTTCCATTATTTCATTGTTATAGATTCTGAGGTTCTCACTAGCTTCTGAAAAAAACATGCAGTGATAATATATGGTTTGTTCCCTGTTTGCTCTCAGAAATAAAAATACTAAATCAAAATTAACATGGAAAAATCTGAACCTAGTAGGCGGTTAGGCAATTGAAGAAAATCAATCAATATAAATATAAAGAGTTATACGCTACCAGTAGAATAATACTATTGAACATTACGTTTTTATTGCAATAGATTTTCAACTATACAGGAAAGATGTTAAAAATTATTTCCTAATAGTATCCAATTATATTCTTAGGAACACAAAAATGGTGTTTTGGACACTACCAGTGCTACTAAAACATAGTCTTTAAAAAGATTTGGTAGAACTATTATATTAGAACTATGAACTAACAGGTTTGTAAATCAAAGTACAAAAGAAGCTTTACAACATATTCCCTAACACCCAACTGCTCTAACCAAATAGTTATTGTCAAAACCAAATGATGTCCTGCTGCACATTTTGTCTATAGTTAAAAATACTGTATTGTACACTTAAAAATTTGTTAAGAGGGTTGATTACATGTTAAGTGTTATTACCACAATAAAAAAGATGTTTTATAAAAGATTGCAAAAATTCTAGCTTCAAACTCCCCATATGTGAAACAGAAAAATTTATGAAAAGAAATAGTAACAACTGGACAAAATGCTATGAACAATCAAGGCTTCACCCTTTTTTATCTCAACTGATTGATGCTGGGATGTTAAAATGAGATCCCTCTGCCTAAATTTTAAAATGCTACAAAAATTGCTGTATAAATTCTGTGATTTATCAAATGCATGTCTATTAAGTAGATTGTTTGTCTCCCATAATACCTTCTGACCCTATGTAATTATTTGGTTTCCCAGTGGTTACTTTTATTTCCATAAAAAAATTAGTGTGCTCCTAAAATAATCATAATTATCATTCAACATAAACCTATTTTGTTCCAGATGCTTTACATATCATACATCAATTATTCTTTACCTCTTTCCTCCCTATTAGGTAGATAAAAGTTTTCATTCCAGTTGAGAAAATTTAGGCTCAGCTAAGCAACATGCACAAGTCACACAACCAGTAAGTACCAGAGAGAGAATCTGAACTGAAGTCTGTCTAACTCCAAAGTGACTTCTACTATATCTGTAACTCACAACTATATGCAAGAATCTATTTCAGGTCCATCTGGGAATTAAAAAGAAAAGTAAGAAATAATTATGCCAATAAAGTGGTTATTAAATTCTAGGAAAAAGTAACTATACTACAATGCGGATTATGATATAAGAGCAGTTGAAACAATTGGTTTAGTACGGGGAGACATCGCACATCCGATTATAAATTTCAGGAAAGTTTTTGTGGATGAAATGATACTTGAAATAGGTATTAAATGATAAATTATTTTGTTAAAAGGTGAAGACTTAGTGGTGAGATGGGATTGGAGAAGGCCACAAAAATCAGAGGCCTTTCTAGGAGAAAAGAATAATGAAGAAAACTATAGCAAAAAGGATGTTTAATGCATAGTGAATACTTCAGATTGACTAAAGCACTGGATAAATATAGCAGAGTAAAACAAAAAAAAAAAAGACTAGAAAGAGAGGTTGAGTCCAAACTCAAGGGTCTTAAGCAACATGGTGAGGAAGTTTTATTTTATTTAAAAGGCATTTGGAAATTACTGACAGTTTTTTAGTAGGAAGTGATATGATTCAAGCTATGCTTCAGGAAAATGACTTGAGCAAAAATATATAAACATATTGAAAATGTAGAAGCCAGAGGTAGGAAGCTGAATTAAGAAATTACTACAACAGTCCTGGCAACCTGAAATAAGACAACCATACTAGGAATAATGAAGTTAGAATAGTATGAAATATACAGGCAATTAAACCAGCAAGACTTGGCAACGTTTTGACTTGGTGTAAAGAAAAGAGTAAAGAGTTAAATGAGAAGAGGACTTCAAGGTCAGAAAACCTGGATATCTATCCTAAACATTACTGACTTTCTTTCACAAAATTCAGATGTTCCTCAGATAAAAGGGAAATAAACAATCATGAAGTAAAATGATGTGCTTATCACAACTTTTACCTAAGAACCACTGTCATGGACTGGATTCTTTGGAAAAGGGTGTTTCAAAGTGTTTCTCCAGACTTCTTGAATCAGGATCACTTGTGGCTGTGGGTCATAAGGATCCTAGTCTGCACTTCATCCACTTCTGAGTATCTACAGTATTTATTAAATATAGCATTCAATTGACAATTATACTGCCATACTTTGCAAACTTTACTATAAAAGAAAATAGGTCTCTTGGGTATATTTATAAAAATTATTCTAATTCATGTTATATAGACTTTATAAATATCTACCCAACTAGAAGACAAATCCTATAAGGATAAGGACTTATAATAATAATGCCTCTAAGTACTTTTATGCTAATATAATCTAGGAAGCACTTTTTTTGTTTTGTTTCTTTTTTCAGAGACAAAGTTTCATTCTGTCACCCACCTAGAGTACAGTGGCATGACCATAGCTCACTGCAGCCCCTAACTCTTGGGCTAAAGGCATCCTCCTGCCTTAGCCTCTCGAGTAGCTAGGACTGTCGGCATACATCACCATGCCTGGCTAATTTTTTTTGTATTATTATTTTTTGTAGAGATTGGGTCTTGCTTTGTTTTCAAGGTGTCCTCTCACCTTGATATCTCAAAGTGCTGGTATTACAAACATGAGCCACTGCACCAAGCCTTGGAAGCACTTTATAGTCTACCTGTATGGTAGGCAATGATTATAATAATATTTACCATTTATTGCTAGCCAAGCTATATAGCACTTTTTCACATCCTCAATTATCTCAGTTTTACAAATGAGGGAACCAAGGTCCACATACTTTAAATACTTTATCAAAACAAAGAATTAGCAAAAGACAAAGGTAAATCTCAATCCAGAGCTGTCTGATTCCAAAGTATATCGTCTTTCCCCTACATAAAGCTGACTCCACAGTGTTACATGCCACAGTGCTAGGTAAGAAGTACCTGTTCAAAAAAATATGTTTTCTTTATGGTTGTTGCTAAGTTTTTAAGCCTTGTCCATAATAAATGGTCAATGAATATTTGTTGAGTAATGAAGGAAGGCTCAATAAGGAAACTCCTACATAAAATTCTTAAGAAAAAATAGAAACTTTAGACATAGATAATGAAGGAGTACATTCATTGCATGGATTATAAATATAATCTTCTGGCTTAGTATTAAAATTGTCACACTTAAGACAGTCATAACTACATTTGCTAAACTCCAATTGTTTGGGCATAGCAGTGCTTCCAAAGTGGAACAAAAGGGAGAGATATTCATAGGAATCCCCCTGAGCATGACTGCCTCCAACACCTACACTCTAGGGCTGTTAACAGTGGGAGTCACAAGGTTGTATGGGTTGTATGTAAGGACTTGTACATTTGGGGACAGATAACTTTTATGCTTTGATGATGACACTCATATTTATCTACATGTATTGAAATATATCTCGCTCCATTCATCTATATTCTTCCCACCTAAAGAATACTGACATGAAGGTATTTGACTAGGAGAAAGGAGTACAAGTTCATTGATAGGTTTCTCTACATTATCTATGAACGCTGATGTTAGGGTAAGAACACTGAACTAGCTGGTCATTTTAGGAATGTTGACCCCTAATGCCCAGCACAGTGTGTGCAAATACCCTGTTACAAATCACCCTTTCTCCTTCTCCTGGGTTTCCTTTCTGTTTATTTTCAACCTTTGGTCTCATTAATTTTCTATTCATTCATTCTACAAACATTTACTCAGAGCTACTATGTGTGAGATACTGTACTAAGTCACACTATGGGAAAGAGAAGTCCTTGTCTTCTAACAGTTCAAAGTCTAATGGAAGGTGCCTACATGTAAATAAATCATTCTAGTGCAATGAAAGAAGTAGATATATATGAATCTTCCAGATGAAAGATGTAAGAAAGAAGCCAGAGCTATAATATTTAATGGACTAAAAAGTGCATCATCTGCAACAAACTTAAACAATACCTGTAGAAGTGCCAGGCTATGAGAGAATCATAGAATTCTAGACTATTACAACTCTAAGAGAACTCCAATTAATTTGTATTTAAAAAAAAAAATCTACCTCTGACAAAGTAATTCCTAATCACTGCACCAGGCTCTGAGGATAGACAAATAAACTCTGATCCTTACCCACCTCAAGAAACCCACAGTCCAGTGAAAAGCTCACAAATACACCTCAGTAGGAAGAGGCATTAACAAGAATATGAAAATACAGAAATTTTTTTAAAATTTTATTAATATAGAACACCACAGCAATAAGATGGGATTTAAAAGCAACTGTTGCTTAAGACAGACTCTCCTGCTATAAACTTTGAAATATTCTATCATCAATCTATACCTCTCCAAAGACACGTGTAAGCAGCACATGACAAAATAGTCCACCCAACACCCTCCATTCTCAGTTCTCATTTCCTGATACCACCCTTGTCCCCAGGTAAAAAATGGCCACTCCATCCTTGGTGACTGTATTGTTCCCTGTACAGATTCTACTCATTTATTCTTCATTCATTCATTTATTTATCCAATTATTTAATGAACAAGTATTTTTTTAGCACCTGTTAATGTACAAGCCACTGTACTAGCTGCTGGGAATATAAAGTATTCAATAAAACAGACACAATTGTGTTCTCATGGAGCTTATATTCTAGAGTGGGTAGATATATAATCATCAAATAAAAAATAAATATATAACAAGTCAGGTGATTGTAAATGCTAAAGTAGGGCAAGAGAGATAGGGGAGATGGAAAGAGCATACTATATTAGTTGTGAAGCCAGCAAAGACCTCCCTGATAAGATGACATTTGAGTAGAGACTTGAATGACATAAGAGATATACCATGTAAGTATCTTGAGGGAAGACCATTCCAGGAAAAAGAAGTGCAATAGCCTTAGGGTGAGAACATGCATGGGGTATTTAAGGAAGAATCAGATGACAGATGATGGTGACTTGAACACTATCAGCCATGTAGCTCTATCGTGCACGTACTTGTATCTACCATCAGATTATGAGCTCCCTGAGAGCAAGGATCCTACTTTAGTTACCTCTCAGTCCCCACTGCCTACCACAGAATCTGACACAGTGAACTCTCAATAAATATTTGAGTAATAAATCAATGAGTGGAGAGTCAACCCTTGTTTTCTCCCATACTTGATTCTGATATTATCTGATGAATATGTGTTTGACTAGGTTTTCATTTTTTTCTAAAGGCAAGGACTGTGCCAGATGTATCTTTTTCTCTTATTCTCATTCCATAGCTACCCCTAGGGCCCAGTATATTATTATTCAAATATAATATAAGACCAATAGAAATAAAATCCTTGAAGGAACATCTGGGTGCAGTGCTACCAAAACACCTGGAATAGAGAATAAATGGCAGAAATCCCAGGAGATCACAATTCTCTCTGGAAACAAATGGTGTGAAAATATAAAAAAGTAGCTATTTCTTAACTAAGGGAAACACTCACCTAATTTCTGTTACTACCACCCTTAACTCTCACATTTACCACTTAATAGATACAACCAGACTCATACCATCATAATTAGGGTATGCTTTTAGGATCCAGAAGACAGTGGATCCTATCAAGGTCAGAAGACAGAGGCCCTAGCAAAGAGAACCAGGAGGTCTGATGTATTCTGCCCAAAAAGCATAGGATGTAGGATATTCAGACATGATTTAAACTTGAAGAGATTCCAAAAAGTCTAGGTATTAGACATATACAATAATGTATACCAAGCATATTTGACAGAAAAATATGTCTGTTCACATCTGGATCTCAGCCAGTGATTTAGAAAATGAAAAGTAGATTTTGGTATAGACATGGTGAAAATTAGGCCTCCCAGCCCAGATTCCTGTCTAGAGGGCAAGGGTTCAGGCAATACCCCACACTAAGAGATACTAATTCTAATATTCTAAGCTGGGGGACTAGTAAGACTTTAGCACAGAAAAGAGGGTATCAAGAAAGAACCCAGTACACCAGATTAAACCGACAAAAATAATGCAGGAAAAAAATAATGCAGGAAATGCTACAACTTGTGACCAGGGTTTGTCTTTTGCACATCAGATAATAAGGCTAATTGGCAGCAGCTCTGATACTGCTCACAGATATTATGCTCTGGTCAAGAATGGCCTGGGGATAAGGCAGACTGAGATGAAAGTTAGGATATATGAGGAGTAGACCTAACTGAAAGGTAAAGGTATGAGGTGGGAGCTGCTCCATAAAACAGATTTGTCAAACTACAAGAACCTTTGCAGATGTGCAAGCCCAACTCTATTAGAAATGTCTACCACTTCTCCACCCACACCATCTTCTTAGAGAATTTGTCCTACCCACATCCCAGAAAAGGCAGCCATATATACCTAATGACCACTCTCCTTGGCCACAGTTGACCAGATATAAGCTGAATCAATCATATTTTCCTTCTGATAATTTGGAATTAAAATGCAAGCCTAAGTTTGTCAGTTTATGTTAAACAGGCCAAAGTCCAGCCTATGGCAACTCAACATGATAGAAAACTTGAAACAGAGACTAAAAGCCTTAGAAAAAAGAGTTGGTCTAAAGGACAAGAAATGAAATATAAAGCACTTAGTAAGAAAGAGACTCATGCAGCCCCAGACATATCTAGAAGAAAGAAGAGACTGTCTACTAAGTTTCTAGTTTTCTTTGTGCACCAAACATGAGTTTAAAACATTTTCTGTTTGTCAGTAACTGAAAATTCTTAGATAAAATTTCCCTTTAAAAATAGTCTTGTTCTCCAGAATTTGGGGGTTTTTTAATAAAATGTAATTCTCATTTGTAATACTGTTATTTATAGCCTTGTGTTAAATATTCAGATTCAATTATAATTATACTATTCCTAAGTGATATTAAGCTATAATTTAAATATGATCCAATATCCTTAGATCCACAAATCTCAGAAAGAAGAAAACACACAAAGAAAAAATATATACCCTTCCTATCAACAGTAGGTATCCAAATTTTACTTATAAAATAGCTTTCCATATTTTACCCTGTTTAGATATATAAAAGGTTAACATCTGATTCCATTTGCAATGCTGATCCAGCAAGAAAGAAATTAATTTGGCATTAGAGTAGTAACATCAATTTCCCATGTAACTGAAGTAATGCATTTACTGGAAAGAGATTAATATCAATTCCATAAATCATTCACATGCTTTTTCCGGAGTTTGAGACATCTGAGTAATGTTATATATGTTAGCTGATATCACTTTGTGCATATGCCATTCATTAATCTATGCCTGGGATTGCAGAGGAGTTGTCAGGAGAAAATATAAAATTTAGAAAAGAATCAATCTTTCTGTTCTTAATTTTTTGTGACTTAGGTAAGCCAAATATTGCCAGACATGCAATGACATTGATCCACATTAGCAGCCAGCATTTTCAGAAAAAAAAAAAAATTAAACATGTGGTCAATTAGCTTCCTGGTGGTAACAATTACTTAATATCCACATGTTAAGACAACGTGTAAATGTCAATGTAAAGATTCCATTAAGGATCGTCAATAAAATGCTGACTGAAAGGAAAACTGAATCTGAGCCTCTCCTTTAAACAGCAGTTCTTCATTATTGCTGTTGAATTTCATAATCACACAATCTTAGAATTATGTGTACCCATATTAGTCAGGGTTCAAAAGAGAAATAAAACCAATAGGATGTGTGTGATATATATTTTACATATATATGTGTATGTGTGTATATGTGCGTGAATGTGTGTATATATGTATGTATGTATGTATATTAATATATAAAACAAAGAATTGGCTAATGCAGTTATGAAGTCTCAAGACCTATAGGAGAGTCATATAGTTCTAGTCTGAATACTAGCAGGCTTGAGACACAAGAAGAACCAATGTTTGAGTTTGAGTCCAAAGGCAGGAAAGCACTGATATCCCAGCTAAGGCATTCAGGCAGAAAGAGTTCCCCCTTAATTATGGGACAGTTGGCCTTTTTGTTCTATACAGTTCCTCAACTGACTGGATGAAGCCCACTCACATTAGTGAGGGCAATCTGCTTTGCTCAGTCTACCAATTCAAATATTAATCTCATCTAGAAACATCTTTACACACAATCCAGAATAATGTTTAACCAACTGTGTGAGTACCCCATAGCCCAGTCAATACATAATGGAAATGCAAATCAAAACCACAACGAGATATCACTTAACTCTAGTGAGAATGGCTTTCATCAAAAAGTCCCAAACAACAAATGTTGCCATGGATGTGGAAGGATGGGAACACTCACACACTGCTGGTGGGACTGCAAACTAGTATAAGATCTATGGAAAGTAGTAGAGAGATACCTCAAAGAACTAAAAGTAGACCTACCATTTTAACCAGCAATCCTACTACAGGGTATCTACCCAAAGGAAAAGAAGACATTCTATAAAAAAAGACATCAGCACTCAAATGTTTATAGCAGCACAACTCACAATTGCAAAGATGTGGAAACAACTCAAGTGCCCATCAATATATGAGTGCATTAATAAAATGTGGTATATGTATACCATGGAGTACTACTCAGTAATAAAAAAAATGGTGAACTACCTCTTGTATTATCCTGGATGGAACTGGAGCCCAGTCTTCTAGGTGAAATATCACAAGAATGGAAAAACAAACACCACATGTACTCACCATTAAATTGGTACTATTCAATCAACACTTATGTGCACATATGGAAGTAACATTCATCAGGTGTTGGGAAGGTTAGGGAGGAGGAGGGGATGGATAAATTCACACCTAACAGGTGTAGTGTGTGCTGTCTGGGGGATGGGCACGTTTGTAGCTCTGACTCAAGCAGTGCAAAGGCAATCTATGTAACCGAAGCATTTGTAACCCAGAATATCCTGAAATTAAACAAAAAAAAAAGTTGACACATAAAATTAATCATCACAGTATCTTGAGATTATCTACCATTCCCCAAAACACAGCTCCAATTTCCTTAATGATACATAATGACAAAAGAAAAACACAGACATAAGAGTTCAGAGCTCACAATTTTCCTCATATTTATTAGTTATTTTTGACCAATTAATAATAGTAACCTGAATGTAAATCTTCCATTACAAGTCATCTGTGGATAGCAAAACTGCTGAGAAAAAGAAGTGAGTGATATATTGGAAAGAACCCAGGCCTCTGAGTCACACAGACTGATAAAGTTTGATTTGTCTCCTCCAGATCTCATGTTGAAATTTGATCCCCAGTGTTGGAGGTATGTGGGTCATCAGGGTGGATCCTTCATGAATGGCCTGGTGTCTTCCTCAGTAATGAGTAAATTCTCACTCTATTAGTTCTCCAAGATCTGATTGTTTAAAAGACCCTCACAACTCCTCCCCTCTCTCTCTGGCTCCCTCCTCTCTCACCATGTGATATG
This sequence comes from Cheirogaleus medius, assembly GCA_008086735.1. Classification (NCBI taxonomy): domain Eukaryota; kingdom Metazoa; phylum Chordata; class Mammalia; order Primates; family Cheirogaleidae; genus Cheirogaleus; species Cheirogaleus medius. Next base: position 34,322,989 of record VBSM01000529.1, read on the forward strand.
ACTGCTCCCCCTTTGCCTTCTGTCATGATTGGAAGTTCCCTGAAGCCCTCACCAGAAGCAGGTACTGACACTGTGGTTCTTAATAGCCTGCATAACTGTGAGCCAAATAAACCTCTTTTCTTTGTAAATTATACAACCTCAGGTATTTCCTTTACAGCAATGCAAATGGACTAAGACAGAGACTAAAGTCAAATCCCAGCTCTCTCATTTACTAACAGTTATTTAACCTTTGACCCCTCAGCCTCCTCATCTGAAATATTAGAAAAATAGTGCCTATTTCATATGACTCTTAGGGGAATTAGGGATAAAGTATATAAAGTTTCTGCCATAGTACCTGGCATATAAGATACTTCTCTGACCATATTTATTCTGTTCACTTTCAGGGTACATGTGAGAATTTCACTTTTTGCCCTCTTGAAAATATACATGGCCATATGACAAATTTTGGCCAATGCAATATGAGTCGAAATTTTTTGTGACCCTTCCAAAAAGTTGTTTGTTACTTTAATATGACTTAACTTTCTTGACTTAAGATGTACTGCAAAAATTCTCTCTTGTCACAGATTCACAGCTTCAAAATTCCTTATGTTTTATAGTATATTAGCAACTTACAGAACATTTTCCCTATCTCCTGTTATTTGAGTGTAACAGCAGTATTGTCAACTAGGTAAGACAAGCTTCATTATTCCATTTTGTGAAGAGATCACGCATTTAGGGAAGTTAACTGATTTTTCCCAAGACCACATAGAAAATAAGTGCCAGGTTTTCTGATTCGTAGGCAGTACAATTTGTGAATGGGAAAAAAAAATGCCACACTGACAACTGTTTTATAGGATAATTTATTGAGATGTTGATTGGTGTTGGTGTTTTGTACAAGATATCTCACATTCTATTTCCCCCCACCACAGACATTGCCCCACTACCCACCCACACATCATACACACTCTTCTTCAGGCCCTTTGAGCTCTCTTACCACAAGGGACATTTGTGTGGCAATAAAAAACCAAAGGTAGCCCCCAATGCTTCTTTTCCTGACCTTCGCCAGGATTATGCTAGTAGAAAAAGCAGATTTCCATTGGAAACAGAGAAGGGAAAAAATAATCCTATGCACTGAGAAAGAGACAAAAGTCAAAGATTCCAGGCATAGTGGGAGGAAGAGATGTTCCCTGAAAGTCCTCAGCAAGAAATGGCTTTGTAGGGTACCTATATAGGAAGAACCCTGGGCACTAGGTCTCTAAATCTAGGTAAAAGCCCCAGTAAAGGCTCCCATGCCTTACTTGCAGTGAGTCTTCCTACATTCAAGGAGTCGCATGAGCTTGGATGATGATATCATGGTGCCCGGACACTTAAAACTCAGAAGGCCTTATCTCATTGCCCAGGCATTATATACACCTCTTGGAGTCTTATGTAGTTCTAGAGAAGGAAAGCCTCAATGAAGAAGGAAAATTGAATTTCTCTAAATCCCAATGACATGGAGACTCAGTCAGATTCATTTATTGTAAATATTATATACTAAAATAATTTGAAATTTCTTGCTGAGTGTATGAACTAGGATCCACACCCAAGTCCAGAGTCTTTCTGAGAAAACATACCTAACTACCAATTTCAAGCCCATTTTATATTCCTGATTATTCCTAAGGGATTGAGTTTTCCAAATCAACAAATGTCACCCTTCTCTATCAACTATGAAATGAGTCCAGTTCTCTACCTCCATCACTGAAGAGCAAAGTATGTTATGAATGCATACAGTAAGACCTCTCAGATCAGATATTAAAACCCTGAATAGGAAGTGAGTCAAAGTTCCCCAAACTAGTAATGTGTACATTCCTATCTACTCACCTCAAAAGGCCTCAGCTGGCTATTCTACAAGCTAATACAGAACATCAGACTGGTTATTTGCTTGTACTCCAACTTTACAATGCTCTAGTTATTATTAATAAGCCAAGAAGTAAATGGATCAACCTTGAATAACCATAAGTTAAACAGGTGTATAAGAACAGGCTTTGAGGTCAGGTAGGCCTGGGTGGAACTCCAGATTCTGCCATTTATTAGTTGTATTCACTTAGCTAAGTCAAATAACTTCTCTAAATCTTAATTTCTTCAACTTCCTTTTCTAAATATAGGAATAAAATGCTTGCCCTACTTTTTGTCCAGGATTTATAAGGGGCTATAATGGATGTTAAAACACTTTGTTAATCATAAAATGCCATATAAACATTAGAAATTATTACAGTTCTTATGATTTTTTTTGTTGCTGTTTTTGTTATTATCTTCCACCAGCCTCTAAGGTCTACCACAGGTAGCACATGGTGAATTCCCCCTACAAACAGGCTGATCACATGGTCCACTATGCCTTTTGAAGGAATAGGTACCAAGAAGCCTCTAAATGTATTTATTCATTCCTTTATTCTTTCATTCATTCAACAAATGTGTATTGAGTCCCCCAGGCATTGTTCCAACCATTCAATATTCAAAATATTTCCTCATCTACCTCTTACAGTGACCATTAGAAGTTCTTCCTTTGGGTTAAGCAGTGTGGTATTTGAAAAGATATTTAAACTTTGAAAATCTCTTTCTTCATCTGTAAAATTAAGACTGCATTACTTATCTGACAACATAGGGTCAAAGGAGAGAAAAGCTGTGAAAATACGAAGTCACCGATAAGGCACTCCAAATGTTTAAAGGCGCTACTTATAAAACTTACTTAAACTACCCAATAGTCCAAAGGATGATGTAGGGATTTAAGAATTACCTTGAATGTATAAGCACTATTCTGAGCTGGCAACTTTCTATGGAACATGTTTGTCTACAAAAGTAGTTATTTATTTCCATAAATACTCATAAAGCCCACAGAGTAAGGAGACATCGAATAAGTAAAGAGAAATGATATATTTTAACTTTCTTTTCTCTTCACTGAATGTTTATATTTGTAAGCTGTTTGCCTTACTGTGATTATGAAATTGTTGTTGAACTGGTGTGAAATGTTTCTATGAATGATAGATTTTCCATTTGTGAAAACTATTGATTCTACAAACATAAGAAAACAGAACTCAACTGTTCTGTTTCAGGATAATCTTTTTTAAATAGGATATATAAATGTGGGTAAACATTAACAACTTACAATTCTTTCTTCTGAGTAATAAATATTTCTTTTTTGAATTTCAAATACAAAAAGAAAATATCACTGAGGTTAGCTTTGAGTTTTCCTAGAGAAATATCACAGAATATCAGGTTTAGAAACAACTTTGATGGTGATCTACTCAATGGTGAGTTGAGGGGATGGGATTTAAATCACATCCATTTTTAAATATTTTAAACTACCAGTGAGAAATCTGTGTAATATTTTCTTTTCCACAAGTTTTGTTCTTCTTTTTTCATTCACATTGTTAAGAACATAAAGATAGATGATAGGACATTAAATGTGTTTTTAAAATTTAAAAAATTAAGGGTATATTTCCATCCAGGTCAACAACAAAACATTAGGTATTTTTCCTTGTAATTTCTGAATAAAATTCTCCAAATCCTCTAATGCCCATCTTCAGAAAACCGCCCTCTCTCCTCCAATCCATATTGATATCTTCCTTACTCTAAATTTCTACAAAAGTGTGGTATTCATTGTACAAGCTTGTACTAAAGAATATACAGTTTTATTTTGCTGCCTAATAGTTTATGAGTGCTTAATCTTGCTTCTAAAACTGGTCTACAAGTATATGATTTGCAAGGGTAGGGATTAGGGATAGTGTGGGAGAGACTGCTACTGATCACCAAAAATTCACTTCCTGTTCTTTCTGGGCATACAAATAGAATGCATTTCTCAGTCCATTTGTATCCATATACCTTGTTATCACTAAGGGATTATGATTAAAAGGATATGTAGTATTTCCAGTTTAAGGTTTTTAGGAAGTAGGTATGTCTCCTCCTTACTCTTTTTCCTTCCACTGGTTAAATACAGATGGTGATGACAAGGACTTGGAGAACAGTGGAGCCACAAGATGGAAGGAGACTAGAAGCCTGAGTCACCACGTAGAAGAGGGCTTCCCATTAACCATGAACACTTTCCTGCCTTGGACTGTTATATGAGCAAGAGTTATCTCTTATATTTGCAATGTTATATATTTTGGAACCTATTCATTATAGAAGTCAAGCCTGTGTAAACCAATGAGGATTTGGTGTCTTAAAAGTAAATTTTCTCTTAACAAAATCCTCAAACATGTGGCAATAGCTTAGTAATAAGGCAATATAACAATGGATCTAGCAGGCTGTAAAGATTGTTATTCATGTTACAAAGTAAAACTGGCAACTTTGAGAACTTGGAGAAAGACCATGGGCCTCATAAACCTGTAACGAGTAGATGTAGTTTAAATATATATTAATATGTTTGGGTCGCTCCTTATTGTCATTATAAGAAATGATGAGATCATGTAATCATGACCAGTTTTCATTTAAAATTAAAGGGAATAGAGCAAATGCAAGAAATTGAGGCCTAGCAAGGTTGAAAAATCAGCTAATTTTAGACCTCAAAAGTTTAGAAACAAGAATAACTCCAAACTGCTGAAGGTAAATAAATTATTCTGTGAATTGAGGAGAAATTTCAGAATGGGTGAGAATGGCCCAGAAACATGGTAAAGTAGCCATATGGCACTAAGAAAATGGGTGCTTGATATCCATTTTAAGTTATACTCACTCTGCAATTAAAAAAATCTTTTTAATCCTGCCATTAAGGCTGCCACATATATACATTCAATACTATATGCGAATGTATACATTTTCTTGTGGACAGAAGGAAAAGTTAAATTTCATATCAGGTATGACACAAAGCAGAAATAAAAGAACAGGTAAGATACATGGGAAACCAAGAATCCTAACTAAGGAGGAATTGAAAATCAAAGTCATCATAAAGCATAAGGCCCCAGGTATATGAAGATATCTAGAGAAGTGTAGGATATGGTTCTTGGGCTGATACCTGGCTTATATATGTGCAGCCTCTGTCCAAGGAAAAGATTCCTACAGTACCGTTAACAAATGTTTAGTAATGATGCTAAGCTCTATGTTTAAGTCTCAAAGGTTGTAAGACATAGCACATGAATTACAAGGGAAGTTAGACACATCAGCAAATAAACTCAAAAGTAATTGATAATTAAAAAGATTAGAAGCAATAGAAGTCATTCACTTAAACCAACCTAGGGCTCTAGAAACAATGAAGGCATCCCCCTACACCAACCTAGGGCTTCAGAGAAGACTTCCTGCTTAGTGAATTGAGCTATCTGGAAAAACAAATGCAAATAAGCCAAGAGACAAAAGGTAGGAATGGCTTTTAAGGCAAAGAAAATCATAAAAACTAAAGCAAGATATCATAAAACTATATCACACATGCAGAGAACTAAAGCTGTGTAAGTACAGTCCAAAACTGAGGCATGGAAAAAAGGGCTAAGGGCTGAGGGCTAAGAAAAATGTTTGCGGGGGTTGATGGAGGAAAAGCTTTAAATGCTATGTTAAGATTCTTGGATTTCATTTAATAGATAATAAGAATCTATCAAAGATTCTGATCTCATCTGTTCTCTTCTGAATCTGAGCTACTGCTATTTTTCAGTTTCCTCCCATTGAATTTGACTCCTTACTCCTCCACAGATTTTTTTCGCCCAAATATGGCCTCTTTTATTTGCTCTGCCAGTAAGCAACCACCTGCTAAGTCACCCAACCTTTTACAGCTTCCCAGCAAGATCCAGACAGAATACAGTGTGCACTCAATACATTCTTTTCGAAACACTGAATCAACGAATGAATGATTATCAATACCTTCTTTGCTTATAAAGAACTGACATTTTCTATTGTCTTTCTAAATAATCAATATGTTCTTCTGTGATATATTTTTAAAGCACAGATAAATATTTTGCATCATGTGCTAAACAATTATGGATCTTATTTCTATTCCATGAAAACAGGGAAGAGGAAGAGGAGGAAGAAAACAAGGAAAATTAATGTTGTTGACATTTATAAAGTATCTACTATGTGTTAGGCATTTGATATAATACCTTATTATATTTCACAACTATGCTGCAAGATAGTTTATTATTCTACATATTTTAAAATTAGAAAATGGAAGTTTAGAAAGGCCAAATGTGACGTGTTAATTTTATATGTCAATTTGGCTGGGTCACAGTGCCCAGGTATGTGGTTAAACATTACTCTGGTGTCTCTGTGAGGATGTTTTGGGTGACATTATCATTTAAATTAATAGATTCTGAGTAAAGCAGATTGCCCTCCATAATTTGGGTGAACCTCATCTAATCAGTCGAAGGCATGAATAGAACAAAAGACTGACCTCCTTTAGCAAGAGGAAATTCAGTAGCAGAGGACCTTCAGATTGCAACTGTAACATTGGTTCTTCCCTAGGTCTTCAGGCTAACATCCTTCAAACTTGAACTGCAGCAGCAACTCTTTCCTGGATCTCTAGCCTACTGGCCCACCCCCTAGGTTTCGGACTTGCCAGTCTCCATAAACATATGAGCCAATTTCTTAAAATAAATCTCTTTCTGTGTATACACACACACACACACACACACACACACACACATACACACAAATACATACCCTGTTGGTTCTGCTTCTTTGGAGAACCCTGATCAATACACTAAAAAACTCAAACAAGGTGACTCAGATAAATAGTAAAACCAAAACTCACAACCAGAACTGCTTCTTTCCAAAGCTAAGACTCCATTAGCTATACAATTTCCTATAAAAAATCGTTAAGGATTAATATATTAAAAATAAAAACTACATTCATGTAATGTTAAAACTCTACTAGCTATATAATTTCTCATAAAATATCATTAAACATTAATATATTAAAAATAAAAACTACATTTATATAATGTTTTAAAACTATTTAAATATCTCTTTGTGTAAATTAATAAGTAAAAAAGCCATTTTTTCCTTGTTGGAACATTCTTCAGAAATAATTATGAGAAAATTGAAAAAAAAACATTCTTTGGTTTAAGATGAGTGTACAAAAAAGTTTTTTGAAAACATACAAAACATGTTGGAAAGGAATTAACTGGTACATATGGGTATGAGCATTTGCTTTTAAATGTGGCAATGAAATCTACCCTATGAGACATTTCTTCCAATGCATTTGTTTTATTTTTTTTTTTTTATTTTTTTTGAGACAGAGTCTTACTTTGTTGCCCAGGCTAGGGTGAGTGCCGTGGCGTCAGCCTAGCTCACAGCAACCTCAAGCTCCTGGGCTCAAGCAATCCTTCTGCCTCAGCCTCCCGAGTAGCTGGGACTACAGGCATGCGCCACCATGCCCGGCTAATTTTTTCTATATATTTTTAGTTGGCCAATTAATTTCTTTCTATTCTTAGTAGAGACGGGGTCTCGCTCTTGGTCAGGCTGGTTTCGAACTCCTGACCTTGAGCTATCCACCCGCCTCGGCCTCCCAGAGTGCTAGGATTACAGGCGTGAGCCACCGCGCCCGGCCCCAATGCATTTGTTTTAAACAAGAATGTTCTGTCATATTTAGGGGACACTTCAAATACAAATGTTCTATGATTGATACATAAATTATGAATAAGTGACAAATATAAGACTAAGATGAAGGCATTGAGTCAAGTTAATCCTAGCTTGCAGACACAGTTAAAAGCAATGTTCCCATAAAAGAAATATCAGTAAAGTTGAAACTGGAAATTGGAAGAGGGAAGAGTCATATACAGCTGCAAGGATCATAAAGAACTTCATGGAGAGAGTAAGTTTGGGTGTGGGCCTTGAGGATGGATCTAATTTCAATAAAAATGTAAAAAACAGCATCTCAAATGAAGAATATCATGATTAAATTCAAAATAATAAGGATTTGATAATGATTAATAGAATGAAAATGAAAATGCATAGATGAGAAGGATCGTACAGGCAGAGCATACATTCTTAATAGGGGTGCTATCTTGGGCAAAAAAATAGATATTACAATGATTGGTAGCCCCTCTGAAGGATTACAATACCTAAACAGATATGCAGAATTTAAATCTATCTATAAATTTAAATTTTTGTGGAGTTGGGGAATTAGGAAAAAATATCTACAAAGTGGAATGATCATGAAAAAAGATTGAGAAACACTGAAATAGAGTAAGAGGATTTAATAAGTGATTAGATGAGATGGCAAAGAAAAGCCAAAGATAATTCTAGATGACCAGGAAACTACTAGAATTTCTGAAATTAAAAAAAAAATTCTACGGTTAAAAAGGGCTCTTCAGTTTTGAATTTAAGACATAAGTATGGTCAGGTGCAGTGGCTCATGCCTATAATCCTAGCACTCTGGGAGGCCAAAGCGGGAGGATCTCTTGATCTCAGGAGTTTGAGACCTGCCTGAGCAAAAGTGAGATCCCATCTCTACTAAAAATAGAAAAATTAGCCAGGCATCATGGCACGCACCTGTAGTCCCAGCTACTCAGAAGGCTGAGGCAAGACAATCACTTAAGCCCAGGAGTTTGAGGTTGCAGCAAGCTACAACAACACCACTGTACTCTACACAGGGCGACAGAGCAAGACT
>VBSM01000529.1:34338536-34359780 GCA_008086735.1 Cheirogaleus medius
AGGGGATGGGTATATACAAACATAATGAGTGAGATATGCAATGTTTGAGGGATGGTCATGCCTGAGGCTCTGCCTCGAGGGGTGAGGGGGAGCATGGGCAATGTACGTAACCATAATATTTGTACCCCCATGATATGCTGAAATAAAAAAAAATTAAAAATTTAAAAAAATTAAAAATAAAAAAAAATAACTGTAAGAGTGAACTGGAATACTCCTAATACAAAGAAGTGATAAATGCTTAAGGTGATGGATACCTTAATCAGATCAATTACTCTGATTTGATTAATATACATTGTATGCCTGTATCAAAATATCACATGTACCCTATAAATATATACAACTATTATGTACCCATAATAGTTCAAAATAAACACTTACAGGAAATAGTGAGGATGTAATAAAGACATTTCATGCATTAAAAAAAGAAATTTTTCGATATTTTTCTTAGAGATGCTATAAACAAGACTGACATCCCATCTCTACTAAAAACAGAAAAATTAGCCAAGCATTGTGGCACACATTTGTAGTCCCAGCTACTCAGGAGGCTGAGGCAGGAGGATCACTTGAGCCCAGGAGTTGGAGGCTGCGGTGAGCAATGATGACGCCACTTCACTCTAGCCCAGGGTAAAAAGAGCAAGTCTCTAAATAAATAAATAAACAAATAAAAGTCTCTAAATAAATAAATAAAAATAAAATGAACCCCACAGAGCTCTCTCACTCTCTTTCCACCATGTAAGGACATAGCAAGAAGATAAATGTCTATGGACCAGAAAGCAGGCCCTCAGCAGACACAAAATCTGCCAGCACCTTGATCTTGGACTCCTCTTGGCCTTCAGAGCTGTAAGAAATAAATATTTGTTGTTCAAGCTACCCAGTCTGTGGTATTTTTATTATAGCAGTCCAATAGACTAAGGCATTCTATAAACTATTTGTAGTATAATTATCTGTTTGCATACAGCTTACCTGATATAAAGTATGCGAGTTATCTATTCCTGTTTCTTATGTAATAACTAATACTTATTGGACAATTGCCATGTTCTAAGAAAGATTGTTTTACATGTGTTATTTCATATAATCTTTCTTATAATCCCATGAATTTGGCACTATTATCATCCCCATCTTATAAATGAGGAAATCAAAGTACAGAAACACTGAACAACTTGTACAATGTCAAACAACTAGAAAGTGGTAGAGCTAGGATTTAAACCTAGGCCATTTTACTCCAAAGCCTGCCCACTTAATCACTATGTTTCATGTCCTAAAATAGATATTCAATAATTAGTGATTAAATTAATTAATAAATTGTTAGAGTAGGAAGCAGTAATAAACACTCCAACTGCCCATAAAGATGGTATAATCACAAAAAATATACTTATTGTCTAATAAGATATATGATATAGTAAAAATAATGTCCTTGATGGTGACCCTGATTTATCAGGGGAAATCATATCACATGCAAACTCTCATAATTTTTCAAATATATTATTCTAACAAGTTCCTAAGTGATCTCCTATTTAGATCTAGTCTCTTTCCAAGTATTCTCCACAGTGGCTCGAGAAAGTTTTTCTAAATGTCACTACCCTGTTTAAAACCCTTCATTGGTCCCCTACTACCAACAGCATAGAACCTAAGTTCCTTAGTATATTACATAGCTCCCTTAATGATCTGGTTCTTCTACTTTTCTAAGCTCATCTATTATCATATTCTTCCTTGAACTTTTGCTCCAGCAACACCAAACTATTGCTTTCTTCATGTTGTACCTGGGTTTAAAATGTCTTCATCTGCTTTCATCTGACTGAATTTTATTCATATTTAAAAACTCATCTCTATCTAAATTTTCAATGACCAGAAATAAATATACTTCCTTGAGTACCTTCTTGAGGTCAGGGGTCATGCCTATTCATCTTTGCATTCCTAGGGCCTAATATCAGGGCTGGCTTCATGGGCATGTGACCTGTACAGTCACACAGGATCTCAAGCTTAGCAGAGCCCCACGTTTGGTTTACTGCTCTGTTTTCCATGTCTTGAAATTCTTGATAATTTTCAATAAAGGGAACTACATTTTCATTTGAGGACCAGCTATGCAAATTACATAGCTGGTCCTTAAAGGTGCTTAATAAATGTTTTTAAACTGTATTCCCTGGTTAAGTTTGCTTTTCCAGTTTTATTAATGATAAACTCAATTACTCACAAACTCTATTTATTCTTCAAGTCCTTCTGATTCTATCACTGACATATCTCTTGAAGCCATCACTCCTTCATCACCCTCACCTTAAAACTGGCATGTGTATGTGTATATCTGTGTGTCTGTGTATGTATGTGTGTGTGGTGTATCCAAACAACAAAAAACAATTTTGGAAACACTGTTCGCAAATTCTACCCAGGAGAGTTTCTTACAAGAAATTTTATTACCAACCATGGGGAATCTTTTTGGTCCTACAGCATTATTAATGAGTATCAAGGCTATAAACAGGACAATCCCTATGCTTGCACAAGCTCCTGAGTATTTCCCTTGGTGATCAGGATGTAGAAGTTCCACTTGAAAGTACTAACCTACCTCATTTTAAGCCATATTTATCTGTAAAGCAAAATTATTCATACCTTCTTCTTCAAAGATCATGGCTACAATTTCTAAACCACTTGTTTTATATCTATTCCTAAGTGTTGTTTTTACAATAATGACCAGACTAACAAGGTTTGGTTTCTATTTGGTTTGGTTCCTTGAAAATGGATTTTCAGATAAAAAAAATGTTCAGATATGACTGATAGGATAATAATATTAGCTCTTCCCTGGTTCCCATCCTCTTATCATTCCTGGCCTAATCCCATAGGTCTTCAAGAAACTAAAGTCAGAGATAATCTATGGCTTCCATGAGCAAGTCACCTATGCAGTTAGCTCATATCTTAACTTGTGCCTCATGGTTTTGCCTTGGTCTCCATGCACAGGTCTCTACCTTCTTAACCAGACTTGATTTCAACCTTCAAAGATAGGGCCCTGCCTTGATTTAGACAATCTCTTTTTTCTTGGCAGGATAGTAGTCTTCCCCTGAAACCAACTAGGGGAAATAAGAATACCAGTCATTTTCCATATAAAGATACTAACCTAGTATTATCCTAACTTGATTGCATTTGAAAAGACCCTATTTTCTCATTTTTTTATTATTCATTTATACTTTGTTGAAGTACTTTATTTTTTTATTTTAGGATATTATGGGGGTACAAACATTTTGGTTACATGTTATGACTTTGCCACACCCAAACCATGATTTGAGGCATGCCCTTTCCCCCCTATAATGCTCAATGCATCCATTAGTTGTGAGTTTACCCACCCCCTGCCCCTCAAACCACAAAGAATATTACTACCGTGTGAGCACCTTAGTGCTGATCAGTTAGTGCCAGTTTGATGGCGAGTATATGTAGTGCTTATTCTTCCATTTTTGTGATACCTCACTTTGGAGGATGGGCTCAAGCTCTGTCCAGGAAAAAATAAGAGGTGCTAGATTACCGTATTTTCAAATACAGTCACACTCTCAGACAACAGAGTTTAGAACTTCAACATATCTCTTTTTGGATGAAAGGGGAGCACAAGTCAACTTACAAACTCCTGGTAAAATATATACTTGCCAAAGTATGGTATATAAATCTTCCAAAGATTTATACAAAGATTCTTACAAAGGTTCCCTAAGATTAACTAATTAGGGGAAGAAAAAACTCAGGCCTAACAGATAGGCTGGCTTGATATATTGGTACAACTCAAAAAGACTTGTTGCTGTCTGATAGTCCCACTCAGTAGTCTATAAAGGAAATGTGATGTGAGGAAAATTCCCAGTAGATACATCTTAGAGCAATTCACTTATGCTTCTTCTTTGCAGGGAGGGAGAAGTAGTATGAGGTAAGAGTATACACAGACTTTTAGCAATGGCAAATGGCTTGGCAGGTTGGTTGGTCAGGGGACTAGAAAGAGTAAGATTGGAAGACTGGAGACATAGAGGTTTGGAGCCAGGACGTGTGAATGGAGCTATGGGAATGAGTACAAAATATGAAGATCTTTGTTTATGAAGTCTTAATCAAAAAATGATATACTGAAGATTTTCAATGCTCATCAGACAACACCTACCACAAAGAAGACACTGAATAACCAGCTGGATGGATGACTCATCCAGTAGACATCAGTCAGCATCACAAAATAGATTGAAGAAGAAATTAGCAAAGGTAGCCAAGACATGGAAGTTGGGCATTAGTCCTGCAGCATGGGCTCTCTCTCACCAAGGCTAACCTACCTACAGCCACTGCTGCACCTGTTCACAAATACATTCTATATTGGCTTTTTTGTTTTATTGACTAATTCTCCCTGTTTCCTCACTTGAGCTTCCTGATACCCCATCTAAATATACAAACTACTTATGTCCTTATCTCAGGGTATGATTCTGGGAGGAACCCAAACCAAGGTTCCTACATTGTAGGATTGTCCTAAGAATTGGTACTAACACATACAAATACACCCAAAAATGTTCCTGGCATATTTTCATACCCATTAAATTATATCATATATGTGTCAGAATTACTACCTGAGGTTGGTTGGCAGGCATTGTGCTAAATGTGTTTTATATATTATCTCCAATTTGTATAATAATTCTCTGATATGGATATTAATTTTCCAAATTTTACAGATGAGTAAATTTTTTTTAGTGATAGTATCAGTGTGACATAACCAGTAAGTGCCAAAGTTAATATCTGAACGTAGTTCTATTTGAAACCAAACCTATATTTTTGGTATTATATACTATGGTGCCTCTCATGTAAAAAAAAAAAATTTAGGCGAGGCATTAAGCCTAAAACCCTGAATTCTTATGCAACCATGGCATATTTTCATACTGTGCCAAAAAAAGATTATTTTCTTTCAAAAGAAAATATAGCATTAATTTTTAAAGATTACTCAAGTAAATGTAGCAAAATTCCATTGAGAGAATAAATTTCCTAGTTGAAAACTATAAGTTTTAAGTTTTTATTTCCATTATATGGTATGGTATAAAATATCTGATTCACAGCTTTATTTCACTGACCTTCTTCCAAGCCATAGTAATTTAATATAACATATTAAATCTCTCAAGATAATCAATTAATTTAAAGTACATAATATATTGCTTTTCTCATATTCAAAAAACATATGCTCTTATCAATAATAAATAATCAAATTGCATATGATGGCAACAAAGGATAGTATTTAATTACAGGGCACCTCATTTATTGCATGTCAATTTATCATGTTTCATACATTGCAATTTTTACAAATTGAAGGTTTGTGGCAACCCTGCATCCAGTAAATCTATCAATGCCATTTTTCCAACAGCATGTGCTCACTTCATGCTTCTGTATCATATTTTGGTAACTCTCACAATATTTCAAACTTTTTCATTATTATTATACCTATTATGTGATGTGTGATCACTGATTTTTGACATTACTATTGTAATTGTTTTTGGGTACCATGAACTGTGCCCATAAAAGACAGTGAACATAATCGATAAATATTGTGTGTGTTCTGACTGTTCCATCAACCAACCATTCCCCACTCTTACCCTTTTCCTCAGTCCTCCCTATTACTAGAGGCATAATAATATTGATTTTAGGGCAATTGATAACCCTAAAATAGCTTATAAGTATTCAAGTAAAAGGAAGAGTAGCATGTCTCTCACTGTAAATCAAAAACTAGGGCAGGCGCGAGGGGGGAGGAAGTGTAGAGTTACATAATGTGTGCCGTGGGCGCCACCTGGGGATTGGACTCACTTGGAGCTCTGGCATGTGGGGGGGGGAGTGGTAGGGGCAATGTATGTAACCCTAACAATATTTGTACCCCTTTTATATGATGAAATAAAAAAAAAACTAGAAATGATTAAGCTTAGTAAGAAAGGAATGTCAAAAGCTGAGATAGGCTGAAAGCTAAGCCTCTTGCACCAAACAGCCAAATTGTGAATGCAAAGGAAAAGTTTTCAAGGGAAATTAAAAGTGAACACACAAATGATAAGAAAGTGAAACAGCCTTATTGCTGATATGGTAAAAGTTTTAGTGGTCTAGACAGAAGAACAAACCAGACACAACATTCCCTTAAATTAGAGCCTAATCCAGAGAAAGGCCCTAACTCTCTTCAATTCTATGAAGGCTGAGAGAGCTGTACAAGAAATGTCTGAAGCTAGCAGAGGTTGGTTCATGAGGTTTAAGGAGAGAAGCCATCTCCACAACATAAAAGTGCAAGGTGAAGTAGCAAATGCTAATGCAGAAAATGTAGCAAATTATCCAGAAGGTCTAACTAGGATCATTGATGAAAGTGGCCACACAAAAGAACAGATCTCCAATGTAGATGAAACAGCCTTCTATTGAAAGAAGATGCCATCTAGTGTTTCATAGCTAGAGAGGAAAAGTCAATGCCTGGCTTCAAAGCTTCAAAGGGCAAGCTGACTCTCTAGTTGGGGCTAACGGAGCTGGTGACTTAAAATTTAAGCCAATGCTATTTACCATTCTGAAAATCTTAGAGTCCTTAAGAATTATGCTAAATCTACTCTGAATGTGCTTTATCAATGAAACAACAAAGTCAAGATGACAGCACATCTGTTTATAACATGGTTTACTGAATATTTTAAGCCCACTGTTGAGGCCTACTGCTCAGGAAAAGAAGATTCCTTTCAAAATATTACTGCTCACTGACAATGCATCTAGTCACCCAACAGCTGTGATGGAGATGTATAAAAAGACTAATGTTATCACACCTGCTAACATAACATCCTTTCAGCAGCCCATGGATCAAGGAATAATTTTAACTTTCAAGTCTTATTATTTAAGAAACACATTTTGTAAGGTTATAGCTGCCATAGATAGTAATTCCTCTAATGCAATTGGGCAAAGCAAATGGAAAACCTTCTAGAAAGGATTCACCATTCTATATGCCATTAAGAATATTCACAATTCATGGGAGAAGGTCAAAAATATCATTAACAAGTTTGGAAGAGGTTGATTCTAACTCTCATGTATGACTTTGAGGGGTTCAAGACTTCTGTGGAGAAAATAACTGCAGATGTGGTAGAAATAGCAAGAGAACAGAATTAGAAGTGAAACCAGAAGTTAGACTGAATTGCTGCAATCTCATGATAAATCTTTAACAGATGAGGACATGCTTCTTATGGATGAACAAAGAAAGTGGTTTCTTTAGATAAAATCTCCCAGTGCGGATGCTCTGACTATGGTCAAAATGACAACAAAATATTTAGAACATTACATAAACTTAGTTGATAAAGCAGCAACAGGGTTGGACAGGACTGACCCCAGTTCTGAAAGAAGTTCTACTGTGGGTAAAATGATATTAAGCAGCATTGTGTGCTACAGAGAAATCTTTCATGAAAGGACGCACCAATTGATGCAGCAAACAACATGTTTTTCTTTTTTATTTTAAGAAATTGCCATAGCTACCTCAACCTTCAGCAACCACCATCCACCCTGATCAGTCAGCAGTCATCAAAATCAAGGCAAGACCATTCACCAGCAAAACAATATGACTTGCTGAAAGCTCAGATGATCATTAGCATATTTTAGCAATAAAGTAATTCTTAACTTAGGTATGTACACTGTATGTTTAGACATAATGATACTGCATACTTAGTAGACTACAGTATAGTGTAAACATACCTCTTATATGTACCGGGAAACCAAAAAAAATTGTGTGACTTGCTTTATTGTGATATTTGATTTCTTGTGGTGGACTGGAATCAAATTCACAATATCTCTGAGGTATGCCCATATTTGGATGGCTTATTTTAAAACTGGTAGAAAATTTTTCATTTTTCTTTATCAAAAAATTTTCCCATATATCTTTACTATTAAATGAGAAAATTTCAACAAATGAATATATTATTTATATGTCATAAATTTACCAGTAATAAGGTAGTATGTATATGCAATGGTTAAAAATATGGTTTTTTGAGCCAGAAAATCTTCAGTTTTAAATTCAACTCCACTACTTGAGAACTGCACAATTTAGGACAAATTATTTTACATCTATAAACCTCACTGTCCTCATCTACCAAGAAAGATATAATATGTCAGAAGGTTTTTGTGAGTATTAAATGAGATAAAGTATGTAAATTACTTAGAACAGTATCTTACGAGCAGTAAGTAATTAAGTGATCATTTTTTATTGTTCTTCTCAATGTTCTTGGTGCTATTACTATCACATTTTTATTTAAATATAAAAATATTTTATTAATTTTAAAATGTCATTTATAAAGACAATTTTGTTCATTATCTCTTCTTCCTCATTTATTCATGTTTATTGAGCTCCTTATTATAGGACAGATAGAACAAAAATGATGGAGAACAAAAATTAATAAGAAACCATCCTTTACTTCAAGGAACTTATAGTAATGTGGAAAAACAAAGAGACAATTAAATGACAATGCAATAAGGCATTGTAGAAGACCCTAAGAGGTACCAGTAAATACAGAGGTAGGGAAACCTAAACCTGCTTGACAAGTACTACCAAGTAGAGAAAGGAGTCTGGGGCACAGAGAAAACATCATCATCCCCAGAGATATAAAGACTTGACAGAATTTGATGGACTGGGGAATGTGAAGCAATTAAATATGCCTTTTTAAGTCAAAGCTATCTTTGGGGAAACATGGCTCTGGAGAAAGAAAGATATCTTTCCCCATTTTCTATTACTCACGTTACTTCATTCAACAAATACAGTATTAATTTAGTGTTTTGTAAGCACTCTACTTGGTTCTATGGGAGAGCAGAGATTAATCAAGCTCAGATTCTGTCCTACAGCAGGTTATATTCTAGCAGAGGAGAACAAAACAAGTTAAAAAATCAGGAAAAGTGTCATCCTTCTCTAGAGAGATAAAATTAGGGTGGTATGGCTGTTTTCCCAAATGAAATAATACCTATAGAGAGGGAAATGGGAAAAAGAGACCAGGGCTTCATAGAAGAGTTCATATTTGACCTGTAGGCATTATTTCTTATGAGAAAAACAATTATCCACAAGGTAGGGTTCAGGCAATGTGAACTCCACAACTCTGAAAGAAAAAAATACTTAGAAAGGCTTGTCTGAAGGCAATATATTTCATCCACATTACTGATAATCCCCTTTCTTTGAATCTATTAATCACCTTTCTCCTTCTCAGTAAGTCTGGATGTACCATCAGAATCCTTTTCAACATAGCACACCAGGCAGCCATAGTCAGTTGCTCAGGGTTGCACACAAGAGAAAACCCCTCTGATAACCCTATTTTAAATAATCTAAAATAAATCCTTGAATTAAATTAGATCAGATGAAAGCTGCATATGTCAAACAAATTGTTTTAAGTGGCAACTAAATTGCTTTCACTAAAATGCCACTTAGCATTATGTGTTTAGCCTACATTGAGGGATGTTACAAGATACACCCCTATGAAATGTATTATTCTAAATACCATAGGGATATTGTTAAAAATGTTGTTCATCACATTTTCAGTGTCCACTTTAGGAAGCCCAACAAGAAGAATTTCTGTCAGGTTTCAGTACCTGGTTTATTTTTATCTTATGGCCCTGGCTGCAGAAAATCCAATTAAATTTGTTGTCTACCTATAGCAAATTTATAGGACCTCACACCATACACTCTGTAATCATCCAACTGAATTTTCCTTTAATATTTCCCCTGTGGTGGTTAATTTTATGTGTCAACCTGACTGGGCCAAAAGATGTCCAGATTAAACACTATCTCTGAGAGTGTCTACAAGAGTGTTTCTGGATGAGATTAGCATTTGAATCCATGGATTTAGTCTAAAATAGATGGCCCTTCCCCCTTTGTAGGTGGGCATGACCCAATCTGTTGCAGCCTGAACAGAACAAAAAGAAAGCAAGGAGGAATTCACCACTTTTTAATTCCTGCCTGCCTGCTTGAGCTGGAACATCAGTCTTTTTCCTGCTCTTGAACTAGGATTTACATCATCAACTCACCAGGTTCTAAGGCTTTGGACTGGAACTAGAATTACACCACTGGCTTTCCTGGGTCTCCAGCTTGCAGATGACAGACCATGGAATTTCTCAGCCTCAATAATCACATTAGCCAATCCCTCATAATAAATCACTTAACATATATATATAATACATATGATGTGTGTGTGTGTGTGTGTGTGTAGGTTCTATTTTTCTAGAGAACCCTAATACAGACTTTGGTACTGACAGTGGTTCTATAAGAAAATAATTTTAAAAATAAGTTTCTGAATTGGTTCTGGGGTTTCTGGGATTGGCTCTCTAATCTGATTGGATTTAAAGATGCCAATGATATTATTTCCAGTAGCAAAGAGATCACTGTTATTCCATGGCATGAATTGCTTATAAAGACATGCAAAATATCTGCACTGGATACTCCTAATCAACCACTTATAAGAAGCAAGAAGCCACACGCCCGTAGTCCCAGCTACTTGGGAGGCTGAGGCAGAAGTATTGCTTGAGCCCAGGAGTTTGAGCTTGCTGTGAGCTAGGCTGACACCATGGCACTCTAGCCCAGGCAACAGCGTGAGACTCTGTGTCAAAAAAAAAAAAAAAAAAAAGAAGCAAGAAGCTATGTGAGTCTATTTAAGAAATTTTATAACATTTTTAGAAAATTAATGAATATAATGACATTGGTTAGTTGCTCCTAATGTCATTGGTACATGTGGTGAAAAAAGGGATGAACTCAGGGATTCAAATTTCCAGTTTCTGCACTCCATGGATAAGCTAAAGCTTCTATGTGTGTCCTGAAGGACATCCTTATCTCCTATAACCCCAAGGCTGCTAAAGATCAAATACAGAACTTCACCCTGCCACTGGCTGAATTACAATGCAAGTTGAACTCCCAGCCTATCAGTGTGCTTACTGTTAAAGTGAGAGCATTAACTGGGAAAAATGGGATCTCATAAATTGGGATGTGGATATGTGGGAAGACCCTGATGAAGCTGCGGGCATTGAGACCCTAAATTCTGATGAGTCTTCTTTGCCCTAACTAATATATTCCCTTTCTAAGATTTCCCCATCTACCTATTTTTAAAATAGTTTTATTATTTTATGTATATTGTGGTAAAGTAGTTTAAATATTAAACAAGGAAACATTTATGTGTGTACGTATAAAAGACAGGTATCATTCCCCATTAAAACGTAAGGAAACTGGCTCATTTTTCAAGCCAAGGTTGGAACTGCAGCCTGACTCTAAAGCCTGTACACTTTATCACTCTACTATACTGCAAGCCTCATGCATTACTAGCACAGACCTAATTGATATAACTGATTATTTATACATTATTGGTAAAATATGCATTATTCATTTGGCGATTATGTGGTATGATTGAATAATTGCAACTGAGTTTTTTGGTAAGGGTTAGGAAAAGACTGGGTATGATTAAAGGAAAAATGTTAAAGGAAAAGAATCTGGATTATTTAAGGCTATACAAAACAATCTTTAAAATGAGTATAATCCCTTCTGTCATAGAGTTGGGATTATTGTAAAAGGCCTTCAGGCCTTTAACTGAGGTAAAAAAGAATCAAAAATATTTTCTAGGCATCAAGTATATTGCAAACAAGACACTACCACAAGATTTAAAGAAAACAGAAGACATTGTTCCTAATTATGTGGACAGTATTTAGGTCTGGAACTATAATACTACAGTAATGTGTTATAGGCCCGAATTGTGTCCCCTAAAATTTCATATGTTGAAGTTCTAACCCTAGTACCTCAGAATGCGACTTTACTTAGAGATAAGGTCTATAGAGATAATCAAGTTAAAATGAGGTCTTTAAAATAGGTCCTAGTTCAATATGACTGACATCCTTATAAAAAGTAGAAATATGGAGACAGATACACACACACAGGAAGAACACTGTATGAATATGAAGGCAGAGATGAGGGTGATATTTCTACAAGCCAAAGCACTCCAAAGATTGCTAACAAACTACCAGATGCTAGGGGAGAGGCATGAAACAGATTCTTCCTCATAATCCTTAGAAGGAACCAGCTCTGCTAACACCTGGATCTCAGAGTTCTAGCCTCTAAAACTGTGAGACAATAAATTTCTGTTGCTTAAGCTACTCAGTTTGTGGTATTTTGGGACAAACTGAGTACTATGAGACTATGAGAAAATAAATTTTCCTTGTTTAAGCCACTTGTTTTTTGGTATTTTGTTATGTCAGCCCTATCAAATTAATACAACATGAAATAATCAAAGAGCAAAACCCTCCATAAGCAAATTTTTAATTTTTTGGTATAAACAATCAATGTTTTTAGGGTTCAGAGAACAGTTATATAACTGACACTGATACGTCTCTTCAACCACACATGTACACACACACACAAATACATATCCATGTACATTATTCAGAACCAAAGAAGATTAACAATTATAAAAGTATGTTTGTCTTTCTCATTAATATTTCAATATATTCTGAGTACCTACTATGTGCCATTCAAAGTATGAGACTCAGGACATAAAGAGCTTAACAAGATCCAACCCCTACTGGATGAGAATACACAATGAAATTCTGAGCTCCTCTTTCAGAATATCCACAGCATTTGTCAATTATGAAGTAATTTTACTTTCTGTCTTTTGTTTATGTTCAATTCAATCTGTTCCCTAATTTTTTCTTCTTTTTTCTGTGTGGTACAGAAGCTTCCTCTCCCCCAAAGATTAAGTCTATGAGTATAGCATACAGAAGCAGATACATATTAGACATCCAACAAATCATAATTTATTACATAGTCAAATCATGCCAGTTTTATCCCGAAAAATTATACCTGGGAAAGTAGTTTGTAAAATATAAGGTGCTATATAAATGTTCATTAATATTACTATCAATTATACTTTTAAACATTTATAGCAACAGAAATTTTATATATCCAAGTTAATTCCTTGAAAATTGATTTTTCCCTAATAACTTGTTCCATTATGGTGAAATATTAAATGAGTTGAATCAAACTGAACAATCAGATGGAGTTGAATTCTTTAAAAAAGGCCAAAATCTAAGGCCTTTAATACACTTACCACTTTCAAAGCAAGCATCAAAGATAAGATGTCCTTTCTTCGGTTGTCCACAGTATCCAGCTGGAAGCACTATATATTTGCTCAGGTTCCCTCCGATGGCATCATCATTTCCCATATCATTGCCTATTTTTCAAAAGAAAATTGGCTCATGTTAAAATGAAATTAAAGTATATTCAGCAACAGAAGTCTAACAAGATTTTTACCATTAACTTACCCCCTTCTTCAGTCACTGAGTGCTTATCCAGGCAAAAAGAAATCAATTACACATTGTGGTATAGTGTAAAGAGGACACATTTTGGAATCAAAATAATAGGCTCAAATCTCACTTCTACTCATACTATTACTCTGTGCCCCAAAGTAATCAACCTAACACCTTTAAGCTTCAGTTCCTCTCATCCATTAAAAAGAGAATACTAAACCCATCTTCCAAAGTTGTGTTATAAAAATCAGATATAAAAATATCTAGTATCATTACTGAAATCCAAGATGTTCATTAATTTGCATCAACTATTTAATAAGTGGCAATGTATCTAATTTGTCACAAATAGTCAATTGTTTAAATTTAAATAAAGCAATAGTTCTACAAATTACATTATGATTTCCAAATATTCTACTACAAGAAACAATTTGAGAACCACTGAATTAGCATAGACGTTCTATTTCCTAACAGGAATTTTAATTTTTAAGTTTATGAAGTTTCACTTTCACCTAGGATGTAGAAAACAGGAAAGGACATCACTTCTGCCTTAACAACAAGAAATATCCCAATAAAGTACAAAATCATAACTTTCTCAAATCCATCAGAGAACTGAGGTTGCAAAACAGTATCTAAGGAAAGTCACATCCCACCAGAAAGAGATGGAAAGCATATACTGACTCCTCCATAGCAGAACACAAGAAGAAAAAATGCTGGGACTCATAAAAAAAAAAAAAGTAAGTAAATAGAGTTAATTGTTTTTAATTTTTAAAGGTCAAATATAGGATATATAAGAGTATAGAACTACTGGGAGTAACAAACACACAGGGGATTCAGACTCACTTGCAGACTCTTCTGTGCAGGCCTATGCCACACATTCAGGAGAAACATCAGGGGCAGGGCAGTAGCCCAGAAAACGCATTTGTTTGTGGTACAGGCCTAGAGATGGGGAGTGGCTTCTGTTATAGGAAAGGCATGAGGCCCCACCAATATCTTTATCCCTTGTGGGGAAAAAAAAGGCCTTACACCACTAGGGGAGAAATAACAAACCTTATACCTCAGTGTACAAGTGAAGGGAAGAAGAACAATAAAAGACAAATCTTCTACACCTGGAGGAGGGGCAGGAAACCTGGGCCCAGGTTTCTATATCAACATTTTTAGAGGGTTCCTATAACTGAGGGAGCAAAAGAAAACTGTATCACACAAGATCTATCAAAGATTCAAGGCAGAATTTGGCTGCCACAGGAAAGACAGGTGGGATCATTGAAAAAACTCCATGCCAAAACCAGGGCATATAAGCCCTGCCTAACATTAAAGCTAGACTACTACAAAAGAAAATAGTTCTGCCCCTTCAGCACTATGCTAACAAGCACTGAATAAAAAATAATAGCAAAATACTTCTAGAGTATAGACAAAAGCATGGAGAAAAACCCCATATGTGGCACATGTACCCAGGGGAGGTCAAAAGTGTAGAGTGAAGCAGAACACCGAAGAAAAATTCTCAATCACCCCAGCCAGCCCCTTCCCTCAAGAATAAAGTGACATTAGAAAAATTTGAAGCTAGTGGCAAACTGAAGATAACCATAGTGACAATGAAACTCAAACCTGACTTAACTCTGAACTAGGTTGACTCAACCCCCTACCATAATGGCCTAGGAAAGAGGTGGATACATTTCCAGGGACAAATAGTATGTACATCATTCTCTACTGTTCTACATTAGATAGCCAGCATTTAATCAAATATTGTGGACAATACAAAAAAAAAATCAGGAAAAAAATCCTACTGTATACAGACAAAACAATAGAACCAGAATCAGAAATTACCAAATAATGGAATTATTATACAATGAACTTAAAGTAATTAAGATTAATATGCTAAAGGCCATAGTGAAAAAGGAGAACAAAATGAATGAAGAGAAAATTTCATCAGAGAGACATAACCACAATAATGAGGCAAGATGAAATGATAAAAATGAACAACACAGAAACAGACATGAAGAATATCTTCAATACACTCATCAGTATATGTGACACAGATCAAAAATAAATCACTAAACTATAGATCAATAAAAATAAGTTGAAAGGAAATACAAAGAGAAATGGGAAAAGTAAAAGAAAAAGAGAGTACAGCATCCAAGAGCTGTGGAACAATATCGAATGACCTAAAACATGTATAACTGAGATTGTATAGGAGATAAGAGAGAGGATGGAGAAGAGAAAAATATCTAAGATATAATGCATGAGAATTTTCCAAAATTAATGAAAGGTATCAAGCTATAATCCAAGAAGCAACAAGTAGAATAAATATATTTTAAAAATTAGATATGTAATATTTAAAAAGATAAATCACATACAAAGTAACTAATGTAAAAAAATATATAGTATGGCTGTGCACGGTGGCTCACGCCTGTAATCCTAACACTCTGGGAGGCTGAGGCAGGCAGATCGTTTGAGCTCAGGAGATGGAGACCAGCCTGAGCAAGAGGGAGATCCCGTCTCTACTAAAAATAGAAACAAATTAGCTGGACAACTAAAAATATATAGAAATAATTAGCCGGGCATGGTGGTTCATGCCTGTAGTCCCAGCTACTCAGGAGGCTGAGGCAGAAGGATTGCTTGAGCCCAGGAGTTTGAGGTTGCTGTGAGCTAGGCTGACGCCAAAGCACTCTAGCCGGGGGAACAGAGTGAGACTCCGTCTCAAAAAAAAAAAAAAATACATATATATAGTAGATTTTATATCATAAACTGTGCAAACCAGAAGTCAAGGAAATGACATCTTTAAACTACTAGGAAAAAAATGTCAACTTAAAATTTTATAATAATTGAAAACATCAATTAAAAGTAAAGTACACAATGAAGGTATTTTGAGAAAAATAAAAGATAAGAAAATTTTTTATAAACAGACGTGTGGTATGAGAAGTACCAAAGAAAGTTCCTTAGGCAGAAGGAAAATGATACCAGATATAAACTAAAACTATAATATATAAAATACACACAAAAAAATGAAGAGCTTCAGAAATAGAATAAGTAAAAGTAAACATAAATTTTCATATTTTTAATTACTCAAAAAGATAAATGACTGTCTGAAGAGAAAATAGTCATAATGTATTGTGTGCTTATGCCATATGAAAAAGTAAAGTATATGACAAAAATAGCACAAAGGATGAAAGGGAAGGATATTGATAAGTTTCTTAAACTATATACGAAACTGCATAATATTGTTTGAAAGTAGATGGATTATAATAAATTAAATATGTATATTGAAAAGCCTAGGATAACACTTAAAATAGTTATAAATAATAAGGCACTATTGAAGATAAAGTGGAATTAAAAGAAATAGCTGAGAGACTTCATTGAGATGGTTGAACATAGGTGCCTGACACTTTGCCTCTTCCACAAGGAAAGACTAAAACAATAAGTAGATAATCATAGGTCAAACAGACTGTCTAACAGAAAACACCTAAATTCAGTAGGGAAGTGACAGGGACCCTCTGAGGAATGAAAGGAAAGAGAAATGAAATAGCTGGTCCAGCCAGGGTCATCTCAGATCCAGGAGGCACTCCCATTGAAGGGAAAAGTTAAGCAAGAGATCCCCAGTGGTCCACATTCCCACCATAGATGCCTGTAATCCCACAAGAGAGCCCCTCAGTCCTCACAGGCCCTGAGGATACTATAGGGAGATGCCTGGAGTCCATGCAACTGCATTGTTCCAGAGAGCGAATTCACACTGGTTCCCAGTCACTCCCCAAGACGCAAGTAGCTGCGGCACAGCACAATTTTGTGAACCTATCCCCTACCAGACTATATCCTTCTCTAGAAACCAACAACCTTTACATGTCCACATCCCTGAAGCACCAATGACATACACCTACATCTATGCAGAGGGCTGCAGCATTATTATGCCAGCGGGACCTAGCTGTATGACTAGGTCCTCAGCACCATAGCCCACACATTGTCCTACATTACAAAAAACAGGCAGTACCACAAACCAGGGAGGCTGTCCCCAGAACAAAGGAAACTGAACCACATAGTCCCCATAGCCTGTGAGCTGCCTGCTCCAGGTCACTGCCATCAACAACCCCATCCCCTCCACTCGTGTGGCTACCATGCACGTAGGTGCACCTACACGAAGCTTGAGAACTGGCCTGCCCATGTGTGCCATTTGGGAGCCTGAGAATAGCCCTGATCCACTAAATACCTCTGTCAGCAGTACCCACACATCATGTCAAGGGCTCTGAGGACAACCCCACTCCACGTGCTGCTGCTGCTGCTACTGCTAGAGTTCACACATACTGTTTGGGAACAGGAGATCAGCCCAGCCTACCCATCACAGCTGGCACCCAAGCATGCTGTCCAGGAGACTGGGGATAGGACTGATCTACGCCAAACCACCAACAACTATGTATGCCATATAGGGGCTTAAGGACTGGCATGCCCATCCTGCTACCAACACCACTTGTGTCCAAGAGGCAGCACAGCGGACTTTGCTGTCCCCAACAAAGCCTTGCAAAAGTTTCCACTAACAACTGCAGCCTAAGCCACTGAGGAATTCATAGATACCACTGATGTCAATTATAGCTTAAAAAATCATACAAAGACTAAACTACAGCAACAGCCCAGAATCAAAGCCAAAGCACCCTACCCACCCAACACTATAGATACAGCTATAGGAAAAGTTTTTCCCTAGAAAATCCAATCTATAAAATTGAAAGAAAAGACTGTTACATGAGATGTGCAGATATTAACTTTAGGACACAAGAAACATGAAAAAGCTAAGAAACCTGACACTTCCAAAGGAAAACATAACTCTCCATTTACAGATCCTAAAAGAAAAGAAATCTATGAAATGCCTAAGAAAGAATTTAAAATAATGACATTAAGGAAATTCAGTGACATGAAACACAGATAAATAATAAAAAGAAATGAATAAAATTTTCATGACCTCAATGAGAAGTTCAACAAAGAGACAGATATAAAAATAAACCAAATAGAAACCCTGGAGTTAAAGGATTCATTGAATAAGATAAAAAAAATACCATTGAGACCTTTAACAGTGGATTAATACAAGCACAAGAAAGCAGCTCTGAACTTGAAGGCAGGTCTTTCGATATAATGAAGTCAGACAAGAAAAGAAAAAATAATCTTAAAAAAAATAAAGTAAACAAATATTCAACTTTTAGGAGTTACAGAAATAGAGGAGATCAGCAAAGGCATAAAAAATCTATTTAATGAAATAATAACTAAGGTTTTTTTTTAACTATAGACATCCAGATACATAAAGCTCAAACAGTCCCGAATAGATTCAATTTAAAAGAGTTTTTTTTTTGAGGCACATTATGATCAAACTGTCAAAACACAAAGAAAAACAGAATTCTAAAAAGAGCAAGAAAAGTATATGAACTCACATATAAGGTGATTTTTATAAAACTAGCACCAGGTTTCTCCACAGAAAGCTTACAGGCCAGGAGATAATGGGATGATATATTCAAAGTGGTGAAAGACAAAAACTGTCAAACAAGAATACAATAACAAGCAAAGCTATCTATCAGAAATGAAGGAGAAGTAAAGTCTTTCCAAGACAAGCAAAAACTGAGGGAATTCATAATCACTAAACCAGTTTAACAAAACATGTTTAAAGGTGTCCTATATCTGAAAGTCAAAGGACAACATCTATCATCAAGAAAACACATGAAGTTACACAACTCACTGGGAAAGCAGATACACAAAGGAGAAAGAGAAAGTAATCAAATGTTATCACTACAAAAAAAATGAAAGAGGTAAACAATAAAAGAGGGGGAAAAAGAGCAAGCACTATACAAAATAATTGGAAAATAATTTTTAAAATGACACGAGTAAGTGTTCACCTATTGTTAACAACCTTGAATGTAAATGGTTCAAATTCTCCAATTATTCAATAAAAGAAAAAGACTGCTTAAATGGATAAAAAGACAAGACCTAACTATATGCTGCTTACAAAAAAACTCACTTCCCCTATAAAGACACAGAGATGGAAAAAGAAATATTCAAAACAAGGACAAAACAAAAGCATGCAGAAGATCAGACAAAATAGATGTCACTCACAAAACATAAAAGGAAAATAGAAGAACATTATATGATAACACAGAATTCAATTCAACAAAAGGATATAACAACTGTAAATATATATGCATACAAAACCAGAGCACACTGATATATTAAAAAAATTATTAGAGATAAAGAGAGAGGTAGACCACAATATAATAAGGGGAGGGGAGCTTAAATAATCTACTGTCAACATGAGCTAGATGACCTAACCAAAATATCAACAAAGAAAAATTGGACTTAATCTGTCCTATAGAACAAATAAACCTAACAGACATTTATAGAACATGACATATGACAGCTACAGAATACACATTCTTCTCATCAGCACATGAAGTATTCTCTATGATTAACCATAAATTAGGCCAGAAACAAGTCTCAAAACATTTTTAAAAATCAGAATCATATCAAGTTCCTTCTCAGACAACAACAGAAAAAAAACTAGAAATCAGTGACAAAAGAAAACTTTAGGAATTGTACAAATACATGAAAATTAAACAATATGTTACTGAACAACTATTAGGTCAATTAAGAAATGAAGAGGGAATCAAAATATTATTTAAAAGAAGTAAAAATGAAAGCACAACATACCAAAACCCATGGAATACAGCAAAAGCAGCTCTAAGAGGGAAGTTTACAGCAATAAACAAATATATCAAAAAAGCAGAAAGATTTCAAATAAACAACATAATGATATACCTGAAGGAACTAGAAAAGCAAGGATCAACCAAGCCAACATTAGTAGAAAAAAGAAATAAAAATAACTAAACAAAATGAAGACTAAAAAACAAAGGATCATTAAAATTAAAAGTTGGTTTTACAAAAAGACAAACAAAATTGATAAACTACTAGTCAAACTAACCAGGTCAAAAAAGAAAAGACCCAAATAAATAAAATCAGAAATGAATAAAAAAGACATTACAAAGTAGTACCACAGAAATACAAAGATCATTAGAGAATATTATGAATAACTATGTACTGACAAATTAGAAAATGTAGAGGAAATAGATAAATTCTTGAACAAATATATCCTACCATGTTTGAACCAGAAAAAAATAGAAACCTGCTCAGATCAATAACAGGCAACAACATTCCCAGAGAAGAAAACACTAAGGGAATTTGTCATCACTAGATATGAACTACAAGAAACGCTCAAAAGTGCACTAAACACCAAAAAGAGCAGCCAATACCCACCAGTGTAAAAACATTCAAAAGTAAAAACTCACAGCTCCTATAAAACAGTAATAAAAAAAATACAATACAACTAGGTAACAATCAACATGATGACTGAACAATACAAGAACTATCAATAATAACATTGATATTTTAATGAGGATTTCATTGAATCTGTAAATCACTTTGAGTAGCATAGACATTTTAACAATGTTGATTCTGTCAATCCATGAGCATGCTATGCTTTTCCATTTGTTTACATCCTCTGCTATTTCCTTCTCAGTGAGTCACAGTTCTCCTTGTAGAGGTCTTCCACCTCCTTGTTTAAATATATTACTAAATATTTTATTTTTTCTACACTTGGTATGGAACTGTAAAAGAGCCTGAATAGCCAAAGCAACCTTCAGCAAAAAAGAACAAATCGGAAGGCAACACTTTACCAGACTTCAAGCTATACTACAAGGCTATAGTAATCAAAATAGCATGGCATTGGCACAAAAACAGAGACATAGACCAATTGATCAGAACACAGAGCTCAGATATAAAATCATCCTCATATTGCCATCTGATCTTTGACAAAACAGACAATAACATACACTAGGGAAAAGAATCCCTATTCAATAAAATGGTGCTGGGACAACTGGATAGTATGTAAAAGATTGAACCAGGATCCTTACCTCTAACCACTCACAAAAATTAACTCAGGCCGGGCGCGGTGGCTCACGCCTGTAATCCTAGCACTCTGGGAGGC
>VBSM01000529.1:34359880-34386092 GCA_008086735.1 Cheirogaleus medius
AAGAAGATAGACTAATGGCCAATAAACATATGAAAAAATGCTCAACATCTCTAAAACTCAGGGAGATGCAAATCACAATGAGATTATCACCTAACTCCAGTGAGATGGCTTTTATCAAAAAGTCCCAAAACAACAGATGCTGACATAGATGTGGAGAGAAAGGAACACTTATACACTGTTGGTGGGACTGCAAACTAGTACAATCTCTATGGAAAGTAGTATGGAGATGCCTCTTCCAACAATATTCTCAAGGTCCTCACCAGGATAATGGAGGAGAGGGCAGTTGCTAAGAGAACTTCCACTCTCCATGAGAGAGTAACTAGAACTGGATCCACACTGTCTCCATAAACAATTAGAAAACAGACAATTACATATGAAACAACTCTTTTCAGACTTGAATAACAAGCAATGCAAGACTGTGATGCCTTACAAAAGGGAAATAAATGAAGTGAGCCTAGCAATAGCCCCAGCTTTTAGATTAGCGATCCTTTCTGGAAGATAGTGAAGTGAGAGAGTTCTCAAGTAGAACATGGTGGTTTCTCTGAGTTGAGGAGACAAAAATAAGAGTTTGGAGAGCCTGAGGAACCTTATATTTGAGGTTCAAAGCACTGAAGAGGAAGAAGCTATGTAGAGCCAGAGCATTAAAAATCTGTATAATGTCTCATTGAGTCTTTGGCTGAATACTAAGCCATGCAGAGCGAAACTTCAATAAGGCCAGGCAAAATACGACCTGAAACTTATAGACTAGACAGTTTGCAAAACTGGAAAACATTCAAGTTGCAAGCAAGTACAGATTCCAGGTAGGTGCTAGCCATGAACACTTGAAAAATGAAATTTGAAATACAGCACTATCTATAATAGTATCAAAAAACATAAAATACTCGGCTGTTAACAAATTATGTACAAGAACTATATAGTGAAAACTAAAAAACAGTGCTAGCAGACATTAAGGAAAACCCAATTAAATCCCAAGGTATACTCTGTTCATGGATTAGGAAACTCATTTTTGTTAAGATGATAACTTTCCAAAATTTGATCTCTATATTAAATGCAATTCCAATCAAAATCTCAGCAGGCTTTTTTTGTAGAAATAAATAGATTGTAAAATGTACATGGAAACTCAAAACCCCTAGAATAGCCAATACAATTTTTAAAAACAAGGAAAACTTTGAAGAACTTACATTATATGATAACAAGACTTCCTGTAAAGCTACCAAGATAAGCACATATAGACATCAGGGTAGACATATAAATTAGGGGATCAGAATACATAGTCCAGAAATACATCCACATATATATGATCAATTAAGTTCCAACAAAGCTGCAATGGTAACTTAATCTGGAAAGAACAATTTTTACAACAAATAATACTAGAAGAACTGGACATCTTTTCAGAAAAAAATGAACCTTATCCTGTACTTCACATAATACACAAAAAATAGCTTAAAATTGATCAGAGGCCTATCACTAAAAATATAAAACTTATAGCAGAGAAAATCCTTGCATTCTTGGAGTAGGCAAAGATTTCTTAGATAAGACACAAAGAGTTTAAACCATAAAAGAAGGGGAGGTTGTTGACTGAGGTAGGCACAAGGGAATTTACTAGGGTGGTAGAAATGTTATATATCTTTATGATAGTGGAGGTTACATGGGTGTATATATTTGCCAAAACTCATGAAATTGTATGCTAAAAATGGATACATTATATGTAAATTGTATAATAAAGTTTGCTTTTAAATATTTAAAAGTGAAAGTGGTCAGAGTCTATCTTAATGTCATAGAATTAATTCCACCTGTGATAGATACATAAAAGTAAATTAAAAGTATATATAAAGCAAAATCATCTATGACTTATACCCCTTAAAACCCTGTTCTCATTCCCTAGATGCAAATGTTCTTAACCATTTGTTTCTAGTTTCTCAGGTATTATTCTACACAGTATCGTTATACATCTGTACCTTAATTTATCAACATCAGATGGTATCTATTGACATTCTGCTACAAAAGATAAGGAAATAGCTTGTGTACATTATTCTCCACATCTCTATCTAACAATTTTTGTTAGTTCTATTATTATTTTAATTATTCTGCCAACATGGTTATCAAGGTGAGCAGTTTGCCCAGGGGGCATTTTGAAAATTTGTTGAGACATTTTTTATTTTAATAACGATGCAAGAACCCTGATGGTATTTGCTTGGTGGGGACCAGGGATGTTAGATGTACTACAAAGCAGAAGATAGTACTGTACAACTTCCAAAAGTCCCACCAGACATTCATGTGTGCAAAAATCCTATTTATGTGAGCTTAGTGCCTATCTCTGTTTATATATAAATACAAAGGATTTTGCAATAAACACTAATTTAATGCAACTAAAACATATAAATCAAGGAAAGATTATAGGGAGTTTGTTCATAATTTTACCGTAAAGTATCACCACTTTAGAAAATCATGTCACCAACAGCACTGTTACTCATTATATTTGATTTATTAATACAACACTCCTATGTCAGTCAACATTCATAGCAATTATGTTTATAGTGACTCTATACACAAATGAAATTATTATAACTCTTTATTATGTTTTCCATTTGCCTGGATATATGCATATCTTCATTTTTCCTTGTGGAGAAATCCTACCCAACCTGTAGACGTGCATGAAATGTCATCTCCTCCAGAAAGTCCTATCAGATTTCCCCCAAGATAATCATTCCTCCTCTGTGTTCCCACACACATTTTTTATATCTTTTCATACCATTATTTTTTTATTTTTAATTAAGTGTTTTTTTTATCCGTGGTGATTATGGTTTCTCATCAAAAGAATCTAATGCCTTATCTTTTTATAACTACTTTCCCTCCCTCCACCCCAGCTATGACACAATGCTTGGCAAAATGTCATTAATCTATAAATAGTCATTGAATTACTAAAGTAAAAAAGGTCTTTTAGGAGGTAAATTTGATTTGAATATTGACTATTGTTTTTATTTATCTGTTGAGAACACAGGAGACATGTGTTATTATATATTCTAAATTCATCAAAAGAACAAATGGCACATTTACAGTTTACTAAGATAAACAGTTATGATATAATGAGACCAATAGGCAAAGAAGGCAAGACACAACAAAACATGCATATTATGAAACAAAGATAGAAAGGGGGAGGAAAAAAATTATAGCCTGCAACATTAATTCAATAAAATGGTTGATTATTTAAATGTATAAGGCAGGAAATGCAAAGTTATTATTCTCAGAGAAATCATATCTCAATTACATTCCACAAGCATATAAAACCATTAAAAATAATGACATTTACAGTAATATGAAATAATACAAGGTGGCAGAATTATTGTTGCTATGGAATAACTATTAATTTCATGACTTCTATACATTTTAATGTTCAGCCACATAGATGTTTCACTCAGATTTTCAGATTCAAACTCTTTACTGTTATTTTAAAATAACCCACATTTAGCTAAGGCAACATGAATTACTAGTTAAAAATTTGGATTTCACGGTCACATAGATTTGGGATCTAATCCACTTAACTCAGATATGAAATAAAGTTTGACCTTTGTTAAGTAATTTAGCCCGTCTCCTTACCTTCCAATATTGTTCTGAGGGTTACAGGATACAAATGTAAATCACCTAGAACATAGTATTTACTAGATAAGTAGCTTGTTATTGTTATTATTATTATCATCATTATCATTATTCTTATTGTCATCTGTATCTTGAAATAAGTATAGTTAACAAAAAGAATATAAGATTCAATTCTATAAAGTATAAGAGAAGATTCATTTGTTTATGTCCTCTGCTATTTCCTTCCTTGGTGTTTCATAGTTCTCCCTGTAGAGGTCTTTTACCTCCTTAGTTAAGTATATTCCTAGGTACTTTATTTTCTTTGTTGCTATTGTGAAGGGTATTGAGTCTTTTATTTGGTTCTCAATTTAACTGTTATTGGCATATATGAATGCCTCTGATTTGTGTGTATTGATTTTGTATCCTGAGACTTTAGTAAATTCATTTATCAATTCCAAGAGTCCCTTGGTTGAATCCTTGGGATTTTCTAAATTTTCTATCATATCATCAGCAAAGAGTGAGAGTTTGATCTCTTCTGCCCCCATTTGGACGCCCTTAATTTCACTCTCTTGTCTGATTGCTATAGCCAGGACTTCCAGCACTATGTTGAATAGAAGTGGAGATAGTGGACAACCTTGCCTAGTTCCAGTTCTAAGTGGGAATGCTTTCAATTTTTCCCCATTCAGTATGATGTTAGCTGTGGGTCTGTCATATATGGCTTGTATCATTTTTAGGTAAGCCCCTTTTATGCCTATTTTGGTAAGTGTTCTTATCATAAAAGGGTGTTGAATTTTGTCAAATGCTTTTTCTGCATCTATTGAAAGGATCATATGGTCTTTGTTTTTGCTTCTGTTTATGTGGTGAATTACATTTATAGATTTGCGTATATTGAACCATCCCTGCATCCCTGGGATGAAGCCCACTTGGTCGTGATGGATTATTTTCTTGATAAGCACCTGGATTCAGTTAGCTAGGATTTTGTTGAGAATTTTTACATCTATATTCATAAGTGATATTGGTCTATAGTTTTCTTTCTTTGTTGCATCCTTTCCTTGTTTTGGTATCAAAGTGATGTTGGCTTCATAAAATGAATCGGGTAGGATTCCATCCTTCTCAATTTGTGGAATAATTTCTGCAGGATAGGCACCAGTTCTTCTTTGTAGGCATGGTAAAACACGCACCACACGTACTCACCAGTAAATTGGTATTAACTGATCAACATCTAAGTGGACATATAGGAATAACATTTATCAGGTGTCAGGCAGGTGGGAGGGGGAGGAGGGGATGGGTATATACATACATAATGAGTGTGAGGTGCACCGTCTGGGGGATGGTCACACTTAAAGCTCTGACTCAAGGGGGGAGGGGGCCAAGGGCAATATACGTAACCTTAACATTTGTACCTCCATAATATGCTGAAATTAAAAAACAAAAAAACAAAACAAACAAAAAAAATGTATAAGGGAAGATTCAGAAAAGGAAGAGAATAATTTAAATTGAAATCCATGAAGAATGTCTTGGTACAAATCTTTTCTTTGAAGTAAACACTGAATACCTCTGTATTCAGTTAAATTAAACACTAAAACACCTTTATTATTGTATGCAAAGTATTTGTCTCCAAACATAGAGACAGAGCAACATAGTGAATTTTTTTCAATTTAAGGAAGCTAGAGACAAAAGTTAAAATAAAAAAAAAAAACTGAGGTTTATCTTTAATGAATATCTAATCCTGATAATGTTGTTATTATTAATATTTATATGTCTTGCTGACATTGGTTCTACAGCATTTGAAAAACACCATGTGAATGATAAATATTTAGCAATAAAAATTATAAGAATATTTGGGGTTGGGGGACAAAGAAAGATGTATATCTATAGATGTAGCATGTACCTGGTGAAATAATATGATAATTACATCTTGTTTCACTCTGATAAATAGGCCTGTTGAGACATCTAGAAATAGACTTTAGGGCTGTGTCAAATTTTTGACATTTAAATGGGTTGTGCTTCTGATGGATATGACAAAAGCTCAATTTGTTTTATTTTTACATTGAAAACTACTTCACATGGTTATGAGCAATTCATATTGGTCAAAAATGAGGAAAACAGCTTATTAATTAAAACTGACCTTTATATTGGACATGTATTCCACCTCACAGGCTAAAACACCTTTGAAGAGGTAACAAATTAGCTCTACAGATAAATGATATGCAGTTTAAGGGGTCTGTAAAAGTTCCATTAAAAAGCCATATTTCCAGGGCTTCATAACTTTGAGAGAAAACTACATTGAAGATGAGACTTAACCCACAATTCTCACCCAAGAAAATAAATCTAAAATCTCTACTTGTGGATGTCTTGGGAAAGAGAACCTATTCATTTAGAGACTTTAATCTTTAGGGAACTAAAGTACTAGTACCCATTATACAGCTTCTTCCTAGCATTTTATAAAATCTTTCCATGTTAATTCTGATTGCAAATATATTTACAAGATATACTGCAAGAACTCACAAAAAAGAATTTTTAAAAGATAATTTCCAAAATATACTTACCCTAATTCTCTCTAGGCACATACATGTACAACACAAATGAGGTATCTTGGTTTGTTAAGCTACAATCAATCATAGGATATTGCAATTACCAAATAGGGACTAAAGATCTATTTTTGTACCCACTCTATCTGGTGCCTAGAACTAAGAAGACTATATAAGAAACATAAGCTCTAAATCAATCATTCATAGAATAATAAGGCTACACAAGTAATATTAACACTCTCAAAAGCTGACCATCTAAAGAGTATACTGAACATAATAAAACATATAATAAAAAGGTTCTATTTCTTCAGGAAGATTAAATTCAGTACAGACTATGTAGTTTGGTAACATGGAGTTTGAAGTAAAATGGCCCTGAAGCTAAATTCTTGCTTGGCTACTTTTTGGGTGTATGACCATGGATGAGTCCAAATTCAGCAAGCTATGGTCTTGGACTTCTCTATTTTCATCCCACAGATGTTTAAAAGAAATGGTTGGCCTATTTTTCCCTGAAAGAGTAGTTTGCCTCCAATTCCCAACATTTTGCAGTAAATGATCTCCCTCCCTTAGTCTTACACAGGACTCCACTTATACCTTTTCTATTTTGTATTATAGTTAATTGCATATGCCTTAATGTCCATTTCCCAACCAGTCACATTCCACTAATATACTAGTCACAGTGGAAAGAACTATATATTTTTTGATTACTTTTAATAGAAACACCTGCATTCACTGTAGAACTAAAAAATTCCTGATGTAAAGACATTTCAATAAATAATTTAATTGAGAATTTGATTGAAAATGAATCTTTTTTTTCCTTTCTTTTCTTTTTTTTATTTCTTAAAAGTATATTCTATTCCACACCAAGTGGGAATAATTTTTTAAATTACCACATAAGCTCTGGGTATGGAGCTATTAATTCATTTAACAAAACATTTATTTATGACTACTATGCACCCACTATAATCAGTTCTGGTAGTATGAATATAAATCTGAAAAGTTCCTGTTCTCAAGGATATTAGTGGGAAAGGCAAATCAGTAAAACACTACTTTTAGTACAGTGTTCAAGGTACTTCACATTAGCACAGAGAAACAGCATCTATACCTTCCTCACAGAAGGCTTTCTGAAGGGCATGCCACCCAACTACCTTAAAATATGTGTAAAAATCAGGCAGGTAAAGAAGTGTGGAAAGGAGTTCCAGGAAAATCATGTATGTAGGAACAAGGGGTGAGTCTGGAGAGGGAGAAAGGAACTAAATCATGAAATGCATTATATGACATGCAAAGAAGGTTAGATTTTGTCCTGAAGGCAGTAAAAACCTGTCCCTGAAGGATATAAAGAGGAACAGTGGTACAATCTAACTTTGAGGTTCAGAGCCCCAAGCATTTTCACAGAAAAGGTGAAAGTTGCCTCTGTGGTAATGACTTGAACACAGTAGGGCAAGCCGTGATAACTGAATAAGATAGGCAGGAGGGTTAAAGGAGCAAGGATTCTAGGATGGTTCAGTCTTTTGTGCAGCCTCAGAGACCATTCTGCTTCCACACAGACTGCACTGTTTCAGGAAGGCATGATGATAGATCAGACTTTGGAGAATTTACAAATGTAATCTTGTCAAGCTCTACAACTGCATTCTGGTTCCCAAATTAGACTTGTACTTCTAAATGAAATTTTAATTTACATGCTAAAAGCAGAACCTTTAAAAACAACATCTGGCTGGTTTTCCTAATCTATTTCTACCAGATTCAATATTCAGAGTTCCAGCACAGTGTTCTTCCAATTGTGGCCTATCAAAGGTTTCTGATGGATCTCATTTATCTCTCTCAGTATTCACTGGGTACCCACCCTGTTCTAGGCACTGTGCTAGGAGGTGAAGATCCAAACATGAATAAGATTTAAGATAATCCTTCAAGGAGTGTAGGCAGAGGAGGAGGAATAAGCAAGTGTAACAAAGTGCTTTAATGTTGTGATATATGTAACATTGTAGAATGGAGACCTAAAGAAAGAAGTAATAAACCCCATATGTTGAGGAAGGGAGGGGGAAGAACCTAGGAAGTTTTTCTAGAGAAAAGGTAACACATAATACTTAAACTGAATTCTCAGTAGGTGCCCACAGAGCAGCCAAGGTGTTGAGGTACAATTTTGGAAAGAATAAGTTGCTCTGAAATAAAAGGCCCAGAGATTCAAAACAACAGCCTGGAGAGTTAGACAGAAGTCAAACTGTAGAGAATCTTATATGTGTATTAAGAAATATGTACTTTATCCCCTCAACAATTGAAATTATTAATGGATCTTAAGCAGTGAAATTATAATATTTGCTTTGTACAATAGAAAGGTCCCTCTGACAGTAAAATAGACAATGAATTGGTGAGGGATAAGATTGTATAGAAGGTAAGTTGGGAGGCTGAAGCAGTAGTCTAGATGAGAGACAAGGAGGGTTCATGCTAAAGTAAAAGCAGTGGAAATAGAAAGTGGAGATTAAAATGAGAAATATCCACCACAAGTCTTACTGAATAATTAGATGCTGTTATTCTCCTAATTCTTGTATCCCATTTTTGGTAGTATATTTCTCTTATAAATGAATTATTAATAATTAGTGAACATAAGAGAAAAGATAATAAAAAACAAGAAATGGCAACCTTCAAACAAGGTAATATCAAATTCTCACATATCCTGGGAATAATTGATTGCTTAAACAGGTTCAACATTTTTATTCAAGATTTAGAAAAATTAAATGTTTATTATATAATTTTTTCAGCTATTTCAAAGACAGGAGGTAAGCATAGATGTCAGGCTGCAGATTCAAATAATCTTCATAACAAAGACATTAGGCCAAAATTAACAAAGATAAACATAGATCCCTGCACTTAGCTTGTGCAAAAAATCAATTGCACAAATGTTGATCCAGCCTAGTGGAAGAAAATGTGAAAAAAAATCTCAAAGTTGTGGTTGATCGATGTTACAAAAAATTAACACAACTTATGACAACATTAACAGAAGTTAGTTGTCCTGGTCATGCAAAATAAGTTTTAATGCATTATGTACTGATCAGACCACAGTGGAAGAACTCTGATCCATTTTGGGCATCACATTTAAAGAGAGGCACAAATTAGAGTATTTATGTAGGAAAAGAATCATGACACTTTTGAGTCATCTGAGATCCATATACAATAAACAGAAGCTGAAAAAATAAGAGACGATAACAAATTAATCTGCATATCCACATCACAGTAGCTACTCCTGATGTTTAATAAATAAATGAGAACCAAAAACTGAAGGGATATTATTAGAACTCTCTTCAAAAATTTGAAAGGCTGACCAGCATGGTGGCTCATGCCTGTAATCCTAGCACTCTGAGAGGCCAAGGCAGGAGGATTGCTTGAGCTCAGGAGTTCAAGATCAGCCTGAGTAAGAGCAAGACCTCATCTCCACAAAAAATAGAAAAAATCAGCAAGGTGTGGTGATACACACCTGTGGTCCCAGCTACTCGGGAGGCTGAGGCAGGAGGATTGCTTGAACCTAGGAGTTTGAGGTTGCTGTGAGCTAGGCTGATGCCACTGCATTCTAGCCTGAGCAACAGAATGAGGCTGTCTTAAAAAAAAAAAAAATTTTTTTGAAGAGCTAATAAGTAAAAAAAAGGACTGGACTGTAATCAGAGTTTTGCTATTAGACTGGACAAGAACCACCAATGGGTAGGTTTCAGCTCAATATATGAAAAAAATGAATAAACAGCTAATCAATATAACCATCCAACAGTGAAATAAGATGTCCTAGAAAGGTGTCCTTTTTTCATGGGAGGTAGATAAAGCAGAGACTAGGTAATCATTTGTTGGGTTTTCTGTAAAAAGGGACCTTCCCTGAGTAGGAAGTTGGACAAGATGACCTCTTAGTATCCATTAAAGTCTATGATTCAAAGAACTTACTAAGCATCTACTACATGCCCAGCCAGTAAGAAATATAAAAACAAAGTATAATATATGTTTTCTGCTCTACATGTTTATTCCAAAGTTGAGAGGATTCAATTAATATATGTGAAACAATTAAAGAATAATTAAGTAACAAACTATACTGCACAAAATGAGACATGAACTCACTGGAAATGCCTCTTGTAGTTGGTGGAACTTAAGTTAGTTCCTGAAGGATGGACTTTTGGTTTTAACATTTTCATCATTTGACTAGCCAGATAACACTTCTATTCTTTTTTCAATTCACTAAAGTGATGACATATTTTCTACTTTCCAATATATGAATGGTAAAATAAATTTATAATACAATGACAAAATATCTCGGGTCATTTCTATACTACTACTGGTAAAGGCTATCTTATTTTTAAAAACCAATGTTTTAGATATTGAGATGGAATAATAGGGAATTCAAATAATGATGGGAACAGCCCTGGTACAATGGCTCGAGCCTATAATCCCAGTATATCAAGGGGGGAGGATCACTTGAAGCCAGGAGTTCAAGACAGCCAGGCAACATAGTGAGATCCCATCTCTTCAAAATATTTAAAAACTTAGACGGGTGTGAGTGATGCGGGCCTACAGTCCTAGCTACTCAGGGGACTGAAGGGGAGGATTGCTTAAGCCCAGGAGTTCCAGGCTACATCGAGCTATGATCACACCACTGCACTCTATCCTGGGCAGCAGAGTAAGATGGATGGATGGATGGATGGATGGATGGAAGGAAGGAAGGAAGGAAGGGAGGGTGAATGGATGGAGAGGATAGTTTTGTTAAATGAAATTCCCACAAATAAAATCATGAATGTCTCTTAATCCTTAGAGATTAAGCATATTTCCTTCAAATAGGCAAATAAATCTCTCCCATATTTATCCTTGACTATGTTAACAAAATATAAAAATCATCAGGTTGTATAATAATATTCTAAGTTTGAACTTAACAATAGATAATACATTATTCTTGTCTCCTCACATTGCTTAACAAAGTGTCTTGAATAGAATAGATGAATTATAAATAAGAGAGTGAATGGATAAGTGATTAAATAAAAGAATAAAACTGTAGAACTTCTCTAAGATTATGCTTACATAATTTCAACAAATTAAAAAGATGTGAAAATTATGCATATTGAACTATTGTAGACAAAATGAATCAATTGTGATTCAATGTAGAATTTGGTTAAAAACAGTAAAAAATAGCAACCACTTTTCAAGAACTTATGATGTGTCTAACCCTGGGCTAAGTATTTTATATATTATTTCATATAACAAATATCCTATGGAGTAGTTCTTAATTCCTTCATTTTACAGATAAGAAATCTGAAGCTTAGTATGGTTAAGTAACCTTCCTAACATCATATATCTAATTAATGGGAAAGCCCTAACTCAAATCCAGCTCTGATTTCAAAACCAATACCCATTCATGTACTTATTCATTCAATATATAATTGAGTTCCTATTGCATACCAGGAACAGTTCTAAGTGTGGAGACAGTAGCAGATAAAACAGACTACATTCATTCAGTGATCCTTGCAGCAAATATTATTGAGTATCAGTTATACATCAGACATTGTTCTTGGTACATGATATAACATGGGAAGCAAAACAATCAAAAGCCCTGACTCCATGAAACTTATAGACTGGTTGGGGAGACACTGAATAAATATACAAATATGTGATATTATGGTAGATGTGATATAATGATTCCACCAAATTCCATTTCATTTTCTCTCCTGAAATGGAGAGAAACCTGACTACATTTCCTAGTCTCCTTTGCAGTTAGTTAGGTAAGGTCATGTAACTGAACTCTAGGCAATGTAATTGTAGGAAAAAGAGATTATATCATTTCCACACCTGATTTCAAACACAATCCTCCATATTATCTTTTCCCTATTTACCATTCCAAAACAGAAAAGGACAAGACCCTAGTAGATGAAGGAGATATATGCAACAAAGAGCTTAAGTCCCTGAATGACTGCATGACCCTCTAACCAGCACAAAATCATGATCTGAGGAAGAAATAAATTTCATTGTTTAAGCCAATAAAATTTGGGGTTCATCTGGTATAACAGTAAGTCTACTTTTATTAATACAAATATAATGACAGAGAGTGATGAGTGCTATGAAGAAAAATAAAACAGATAATAGAATATAGAGAGAATAGGTGCTATTTTAGAATAAGGTGGTGGGAAAGAATTCCCTAAGAAATGACATTTTATCTGGTACCAGAATTAAGTGATTCCTGTGAAGGCTTAGGGAAACAGCATCACAGACAGAATAAGGAACAAGTGTAAAGACCCAGAAGCAGAAGCAAATTTGTAACATTTAAGGAACCGAAAAAACAAACAAATTGGCTGGGTGTGGTGGCTCACGCCTCTAATCCCAGCAGTTTGGGAGGCCAAGGAGGGAGTATCACTTGAGGCCAGGATTGTGACACCAGCCAGAGCAACACAGTGAGACCTCATCTCTACAAAAAAATTTTTTAAAATATTAGCCAAGCGTAGTGGCACATGCCTGTAGTCCTAGCTACTCTGGAGGCTGAGTTTGAAGTTGCAGTGAGCTATGATTTGCACTCCAGCCTGGGCAGCACTGTCCCATTGGGAGTTTAATTGCAGGATTTTGATACAAAATGAAAAAATGAGTGAGAAAGTTAACTTTTCTCCTCACAAAATATCACTGAAATTAAATTTAGATGTGTAAGGAAAGCTTTTTTATCTCTTTATGAGCAGTTCTCAACCCTGGGCAATTCTGTTCCCCAGGGGACATCTGGTAATATCTGGAGACATTTTTTATTGTCACAACTATGGGAGGTGCTACTGGCAACTAGAAGGTAGGGGTCTCTAAATAAATAACCTATAATGCACAGAAATGACCCCACAACAAAGAATTATCTGGCCCAAAGCATCAATAGTACCAAGGTTGAGATGTAACCTAACCTTATAAGTCAAGGAAGGCAGCTTGGAGTGAAACCTGACATAAATCCTAAAAGGTAAGTAAAGCTTACTTTGAGGAAGAGGTGAAAGTGGTCCAGGCATTTGGATTTGCAATCCAAAGGCCAGTAGGAAGATATATCAGGGCCTCCAGAAACCATAAAAGAATTGATAAGACTAAAGCACAGAATATGAAGATTAGCTAACAATGTATACCCTCCTCCATCCTGTAATACTGATCTCATTCATTCCCATTCATTCTTCATGTTGTTCTCATTAGAAAGCCCCTCCTACCTTGAGGTTAAGTGAAAAACAAAGCCTAAAGTTTAAGACCCTACCTTAAGAGCTACCTGATCCATTCTAAAAACATTTTAATTTCAACTTACTGGATAAGATGGCTGCACAAACATGCAGTAAGATCAGCTAACAAGATAGCAGCAAATGCCAAAACAGCCTTCTTTCCTGGAGTTCATCTAGAAGCACCAGCAGATAGTCTCTTCTCAACCCAGCAACCTAACTACCTGCTTTGAGTTTGGCAAGGGCAATTAATGGTCTTTTTACTGACTATATTACCAATCTATAAAATCATTTTCAATTTTTATATATATCCTCTATCAAATCTGCCTTTCTCTGACATGTTTAAGCTTTAAAAAAAAAAAGTATACTGATAAGCTTTCAAATGGCTGATACAAGGTCCCTCTTAAATTCCAATCATTCCCACTACTGACCAGTATGATAAATTAGCAAATCCAAATTATTCATTCCTTCTATTTAGTATGCTAAATCAGCACATTACTTTTGATTTCTTATCTAATATGTATTTCATTTTCTGCTTTAATACACATCTTACCTCCTCTCTTATATAATACCAATGTTAGTTACCAAAAACTGTACTTTCTATGCTTATTCTATTTCACTGCCATATCTTTTCCTTTGTACCACATGCTTAACCACCACTAACATCTTCCCCAAGCACCATCCCTTTAAGAGTACACTATGCTTTATGCTTCAAAAATCTTTCTCCTTGAGATCCTTACAAAAATACTATGAGGTAAACAATAAGTGTTATTATTCCTATTTTGTAGATGAGAAGATTAGATGTCACCTATGCCTCAAATTTTTCTACCTTACACTTGCTCTAACCTTTTAACTTCAATTATTTCCCTTTTTTTTCTCTGCCTCTTATCTCCAGTTTATTCCATAATGCATGCTAGTCTGCTACTGACTATTCCTCTCTGAGCTACTTCAGTCCCTGTCCCTTCTCTTTTCCTACTACTTTACAGTTTTATCTAACTCCTCAGAGCCTTAGAAATATTGAAAGTAGGACTCTCCCAGGAGACTGAATGGAATATACTTGAGGCATTCCACTGTCTTCAAGAAGCTCCCTAAGAAATAGGTACACCAAAGTCAAAGAAATGGAAAATTAACAATCTTACTAAGGTGAGGAAGCAGATCTAAAACTCCATGGCATGAAGTCTTCTCTTCCATTGTTATAGCCGGCTATATCTTTTAATATAGCTGAGAGGCAGCAGGGTATACTGAAAAGAACACTGACCTGGAAATAAGAAAACTTAGGTTTATATCCTTTCTGTGCCACTTATTACATGGTCTTAAAGAAAGTCATCCCACCTACTCGGACTTAAGTTTCTTCAACTGTAAAACAAAAGACATTGAATTAAATAATCTCTTAATAACTTTTGCCTATAAAATCAAAACAGCTAAGTAAAATAGATTTGAGTAAGATGGGACTTGTGTATCCTGGCTTTATTTAATTGGTGTGGTACATAGAAGATATAATAAATATTTGCTCAATAACTGGGTAGAAAGATAAGCCAGATAAATAACCCACGACTCTACCAAGATCAAACAGAATGACATCAAGCAGTCATAGAATCTTGGTAAATCATTCACATACTGGTTTTCTAATTATATATAAAAGCCAGTGTCCGTGAATGTCAAGAGGTTTTATAAAGTTAAGACATAAGGTGGAAAAATTCTTCATATTCCCAACACTGTCCCTGTACCTGACATGCAGCAAATATCACATTGATGCCTAAAGCCACATTTTGATTCCTAAAGAACAGAGTAGAAAGATCCAAAGGATGAAACATGAGACCTGCCAGCTTGTGTCAGAATATTCTTGTGGTCTCC
The DNA here is from genome assembly GCA_008086735.1 of Cheirogaleus medius. NCBI lineage: Eukaryota > Metazoa > Chordata > Mammalia > Primates > Cheirogaleidae > Cheirogaleus > Cheirogaleus medius. Next base: position 34,375,020 of record VBSM01000529.1, read on the forward strand.
TGGGAAACTCTTCCAATTCAACCAGCTAAGAATATCATTCTGTTTCCCAGAGACATTGTTCTGATATATACTATTAAAGGCTGGCAGTTGTTCCTTAAACACACATGCAAATGGTTAGGTAACCTCTGCCGAGTATTCAGCATAGTACAAATCTAAAGAAGCCTTGGATTATGGATACTTTTGTTTAGTCGATGCTGCTGCTGTTGTTTTTAAAGCTACCATTTATTTCAACATCGCTGAAAAAGAGATAGCTTTGGAGTCAAGAGATCCATGTTTGAATTTTCTACTTTTGCCATTTCATAATTGTGTGACCTTTAGAAAGTAACCTAAGCTCTGCTAGCCACAGTTTCTGCCAACTATAAAATAGGGATAAATACTACCTACCCTACAGATGTATATAAGAATTAAATGAATAATAGATGAAATGCTTAGTATAGATATTGGCAAATAGCTGTCCAAATTGGTGTTTAAGAAATACTCATGCCAGGCCAGGCATGGTGGCTCACGCCTATCATCCCAGCACTTTGGGAGGTGGAGTGGGAGGATTGCTTGAGTCCAGGAGTTCAAGACCAGCCTGGGAAACATAGCAATAACCTGTCTCTAAAAAAAAAAAAAAAAAAATTATTTTTAAATTAGCAGGGTGTGATAGTGCACAGCTATAATCCTAGCTACTCAGTAGACTGAGGTGGCAGGATCTCTTAAGTCCAGGAGTTTGAGGCTGCAGTGAGCTATGACAGTGCCACTGCACTCCAGCCTGAATGATAGAGTGAGACCCTGTCTCAAAAAAAGAAAGAAAGACTCATTTTTATAATAATTATAATTATTAAATATGATCACCATTATCTTATTTCGAGTTACTATAACAAATTACCATAGACTGGATAGTTTAAACAACAAACATTTATTTCTCACAGTTCTGGAAGCTAGAAATCCAAAATCAGGTGTCAGCATAGTTGGGTTCTTGGTGAGTGGCCTCTTCCTGGTTTACAGAAAGCCTTCTTCTTTCTGTGTTCTCACATGGTGGAAAGATAGCTATCTTGCCCTCTGGCCTCTTCTTATAAGGGTACTAATCGATTCCTAAGAACTCCACCCATATAGCTTAATTACCTCTTAGAGGCCACACCTCCAATTACCATCACACTGGTATTAACATATACAAGTTTCAACATATGAATTTTGAAGAGACACATTCAGTCCATTACAACCATATATAATCTATTGAATACTAGATAGAGCTAACTAAAGCAGAGAGTTTTGAAAAATTCAGCTAAGTATGTAATACAGCTAAATATACAACTGTATAAAGAGATGGAAAGGTATGGTGTTGGCAGATCAGAATACCAGGTCAAAGAACTGTGTTCTATATAGGGTCTGATTAGCAGTTTCAATCACTGAAAACATTCCAGAATATGAGGAAATAATTCTCAACTATTTACCTTTCAAAAAGTTATGCAGTCCTTTTTAGACTAGATCAAAAAGTGTGAAGGAAGAGAAAGAATGCTTGCAATGTAGTTCTGGAATGGAACCTATAACAAATAATTTAATTATCAAATAACTATCATACATAAGATAGGCATGGTCACAGGTACCAGACAATGATGACCTTCATTCATTAAGAAAATATATACTAAAGTCCCACTAAGTGTCAACCATTCTGATGGATGCTAAAGATATAATAGTAATAGACATTTTTCCTGCCCACAAAGATTTTATAGTTTTAATGTGAGAGATATATAGGTAATTTTATTTGATCGCTTGCCTCAAAATATTCTCTTTCCTTAATCTTATTTTTCCATTAGCCTCTTATAACAGACAGCCCTTTCAGTCCTTTCCTGAATCCTCCTTCTGTTCCTCCTCCTCCATCTGGTCTTTAAACATTTGAGTTCTTCAGACACTATTTTCTTCTTCTATAAACTCAATCAAGATTACTCTGGATTATGACTAACCATAGGTATAATCCACCTATAGATAAGCAAAAGTCAACAAAATTCTGGTAATTAATTATAATTGAATATAAGCAAGATTCAGCAATAGCCTCAGAAACAAGAATCATAGGAAATCATAGTATACAACATATAAGAGCTGAAATATGAATTAAAATACTATCAAATTTCAAATTTCTCACCACAAAAAATGATGAGTAAGCAAGGTGATGGCTATATTAGCTTGATTTAACCATTCCACATTGTTTACAGATACCAAAACATCACATTGTGCCCCATAAATGTATATAATTATGTACTCTCAATTACAAACATTATTAATTATTAAATGTGTTTGTAAAAAAAGAATATTAAGGAACACGTATATCCAAACAAGCTTGAACACAGAAAATCTCAGTACCACAAACCACTCAGTGCCTTTTATTCCTCAAGTTCATAAACACTTGGAACTGAAAGAGAAAGGAAAAAAACTAATATTTTTTGAGTGCTTAATATGTGCCATCCATTGTATAAAAGCTTGAATTCTACCAAATAAGCTGTCAGAGGCTATGTTTATGCCACATTAGGTAGGAGACAAGCATGGCTGCAATAATCCAAGTTAGCAATAGAGACACTAAACAGATGATGAAATTAGCAGCTGTGGGATTGACCTTCAGAGAATTAGATTTCAATAGCAACAAAGAGAGACAACAATTGCTATAAGAAATTTTCTCTGCTAAATAAAATATGAGTTTTACAACCAAATATTCTTCCATTTTGAAAAAGCAAGTTTGACTGGATTCATTGTGATAATTAGACAAAAAAATTTATTTTCAGGCAAAGCATCATAACATCACAACTTCATGATATAACATTATAATTTTTCTTAAAATATATATAGTTTATATAGGAATAATCTTTGCTTCACAAATGTTTCACTAATCTTTTTAGGAACAAATTTGTCTTTTCTTTGACATCTAATGCAACTTAGCCTAAGTGAGGTCCTTTGGGACCTTGACATGGGTGGATTAAACTGTAGGGAGATTGTAAAATTTCATCACTAGCCTTGTAATCTCTGCCCTGGGATGAAGATGAAAATCCCTTTCCCTGAAATAATCACATGATTATCCTCATGGTGGCCTGGCTTGAGTCACAAGCAAAATCCTCCTGTGTTCATACCCAACATGAAGCAAGCCAAACCATGCCTTTGGCCCAGGATGTTTCAGACCTTGTTCCAGGGTGGATCAGACTAGAAAGAAAGTCAGCAGCAGCAGAAAGCTGACAACAGAACAGATAATACCTATATATTTGGGGGTACTAAATTTTATTAGAAATTTAAAAAGGTAGAAACCCCTTCTTATTTGTCTGTATCTCTTGGCTATTCATTTTGATTAAGAGAATAAAAATATAGTCTGGCCAAATTATAGGAGGTGTTCCTAATTTTAAGAGATTCTAAAATTAGGCCACACTCAGATATCTTTGGGGTTATGAAACACATTACACTATGGTTGTAAGAATTACTAATATGTCTAACAATTGCGTATAACCTCAAAAAGAAATTCAGTATAGATGAAGAACTGGAGATATTTAAAGTAAAAACAGATTTATAACATCACTTACTTCTTGGGCCTTCATGTAGTTAAGGGAATATAGGCTTTAAAACAGCCTTACAACCAAATTCTAACTCTCTCATTCTTAGTATGACTTTGAGCCTGCTTTCAGAATCCTACTTCACAGGATTTTATCAGAATTAAATAAGATAATGTATATAAAGTATTAGGCAGAGTATGTAGCTATTGTTGCTATTATTAATTCAAAACTTGACAGGATTTACTCATTTTTTTCTCCTTTTTTTTCTCATTTTAAGATAAGAAGAAACATGACTCAATGTGTGTATGTATGTATAACTTGATATTTATGCAACTAAACAGTATTGTTATGTGAAAAAAGTTTTCTTCACAATTATTTAGAAAGGAATATTTATTTATTTATTCCTTATAGTTATTATATTTAGAAACATATACATAAACATATGTAATCATTTATACATCATAAATAGACATATAAACACAAACAAGTAAAGCTAAAAGTCATTGTACCAGAAGAACCCTTAAAAATAATCTGGTTTCTTCTCTTCCTCAAGAGTAATTTATATTTTCATAATTATAAGATTTTCCAATGTTACACAAATGTTCAATGTCAGATACTGGTTCAGTCAAAAATCACCCAATCCAACACAATGAGAGAGATGTGCAACGTTTGGGGGATGGTCACGCTTGAAGCTCTGCCTCAAGGCGGGGGCATGGGCAATATACGTAACCGTAATATTTGTACCCCCATAATATGCTAAAATAAAAAAAAAATCACCCAATCCAATTCTCTTTCCTACTAATTCTGGACAATGTTTATATCAACCTCTTTTATTAGCTAACAGCCAACACATGCAAAATCCCATAGTTAGGTAAAGTACATTTCAAATGCTAAATATTTTTGTCAAGACATGCTAATGATTGACTGAAAAAACAGCTACCCATTTCCAACAAGATGTGTGTGTGTACTGCATATGCATGCAAGTAAACATGTGTAAAGAAAGAAAATCTTACTTTTCTACCCTCCAAATTGGTAAAGACTAGCCTTTAATTTCCTCTAGCAGCACACAAAAGCTTGAGACACAAGCAATGGCAAAGAGAATTTGCAAGGAGCTATTCCAATATGTAGGAAATCTTGTTCTGGAATTTTTTTATTTCCATATTTTCCTATAAGGTTAGCTAAAAGGTCATTTTAAATATAAGATTTAAGATATTATACATTTTTCCTACTTAAGTCAGTATCTATAAAATTTCTAATCACTTTTCATGAGAACAGCTATAAAGATTATTTCAACAAGGGCCTTTCTGTCCGTGCTGCCCATGCTGAAGCTTTTCCAAGCTGCAGGAAAACAATCACTAATGATATGAACAAAAGTTCTGTGTTGAATTCTAAGCAAGCAATTGACCAAACATACAGGAGGCTATGTGATTCATTTGACTTAGCTGAGTGCCTAGTTGGTGTAAGACACCATAATATTAACTGATGCTATAAAGAAAAGAAGCAAGATCTTCACTTCTCAAGTTCTTTTTACTCTAATTTTTAAAGTCCCTCCTATCTGTGAATGTAAAATCTGAAAGAAACACCTACCCTACCAATATTTATTCCAAAAAGAATACAGCTTTATTTGTAAGAAAATGACTGCAGGTTTTCTCACAGTTATTCATTTATACTTCATTACATCAATTAACATGAACTAGTATCAGGCACTGTGCTTTCATATATATTATTTACTTTAAATCCCACAAAATGTCCTTAGGTAATAATTGTTACCCTCATTTACAAACTGATTATATTTACTAAGTGAAAGAAACCAATCTCAAAAGAATACATGTTATATAATACCAACTATGTGACATTCTGGAAAAGGAAAAAAACTATGGAGAAAGTAAGAGTTAAGAGGACTGAGGGGTAGGGAAGGATAGGTGTATCACAGAGGATTTTCAAGGCAATGAAATACTCTCTATAATACTATGATGATGGACATGTGTCATTATACATTTGCCCAAACCCATAGAATGTACAAAACCAAGAGTGAATTCTAATGTAAACTATGGACTTTGGGTGATAATGATGTGTCAATGCAGGTTCATCAATTGCAACAAATGTACCAAGCTTGTGGGGGATATTAATAGGGGAATCTATGCATGTGTGGAACAGGGGTATATGGGAAATCTTTTCCTTTTAATTTTGCTGTGAACCTAAAACTGCTCTAAAAAATAAAGTCTTTAATTTTAAAAAAAAATTGATTATACTGAGGATTAGAGAAATCAAGTAACTTTTCAAATGCCATTTAACTAGTAAATAGTGAAGGTAAGATAAAAAAATTTTGTTGAGAAAGTGTCTGAAACTGGGAAATAATAGCTATTCAGTAATCAGATTATTCAATAATCCGACTAGTAGTTACAAGATAGTATCAGTTAATAGTCAATATTGCATAAATGAATTTTAAAGTTTATAATCTTTTTATCTTATTATACTATTGAATTTCATCATTGACAATTGCTACATATACATATACGTATACATACTGAACCCTATTCAAGAAGCAGCAAGTCATATAATTAAGTGCACAAGGAAAGAAGATAGTCTACATTCAAATCTCAGGTATGCACTACCAACTGTTTGACCTTGGACAAGTTACTTAACAGCACTGTGCATAAGTTTCTCCACCTGCAGAGTAGGGATATATATAATACCTACTTCCCTGTGTCTTCTGGGTGTTATGAGGAATAAATAAGTTAATATTTGTAATTTTCAAAGTGTCTAGCATATGTTTAGACTTAAATAAGTGCTTGTTAAATATATATACACATACATACACACATACCTATATAAACATACACATATACATATATATGTGTGTAGACATATATACATAAGCACATATATAAGTATATAATATGTTTCCTGATAAATGTTATTATGCAAAGAAAAATGAAGTATAGAAAAGGGGATAGAGAAGTAGAGATGGGTTGCTATTTTAGATAGGATGGTCAGGAAAGGTCTCAATGAAAGGAGATTTGAGTAGAAAACTGAGAGAAGTAAAGGGGTGTAAGCTATGCAGATAACTGAAGAAAATGTGTTCTAATAAGAAGGAATAGTAAAAGCAAATGTACTGAGGTGAGAGTGTGTTCAGTAAAGGCAAGGAGACCAGTATGTTTGAACAGAATGAACAACAGGGATAGAGGTGAGCAACAGCTGGGAAGGTAGAAGATCATGTAGGAACTTAAGGATCAGTGTGAAAACTTTAGGTTTAGTCTAAGTCAGATGCAAAACCATCAGAAGGTTTTGAGATAACATATTTATCTCAAAATCTCAGAATCACTCTGGCTACTATCCAGAAAACTGACTGTAAGGGTACAAAAGTAGAAGCAAGGAGCACATCTAGCCATCAAGATTTCTTAATACATTTGCTAATGAACCTGAGAAAGAGAGGATTTAAGGATGATTTCAAGGTTTTTGGTCTGAGCAGCATGAAAAATACAGTTTTTGTTTACTGATAAGCAGGTTTAAAAGGGCAGAAAATTAAGAGTTTATTTCTGGGCATATAAGTGTGGGATGCCTATTAGACATCCAAGTGATGATATTAAACAGGAAACTGTATATACAAGTATAGAATTCTATAGAGAAGTTGATGTTTAAGGTCTAAAGGTGGGAATCATCAGCATGTAGATGATACTTAGAGGAACTGTACTGAATAAGATGAGATAAGGAATCAGTAGATAAGAAAACATTTTAAGGACTAAATCCTGGAATACTTCAAATGTTTAAAGAGCAGGGAGATGAGAAAGAACCACATAAAATAAATAAATAGCCAATGAGTTACAAGGATAACCAAGAGAGTGGTGTCTCAGAAGCCAAGTGATAAAAATTGTTTCAAACAGGTAGAGGATGTAATCAACTGTGTCAAATGCTGCTAAGTTCAAGAAAGATGAAGAATGAAAAATCCTGACTATTGCATTTGGTAAAATATTAATGGAGGCCACTGATGTCCTTGGCAAGAGCTTCATTGGAGTGGTGGGGGGTGAAAACCTGATTGGAGCAGGTTCAAGAGTTTTGCAATATAGGAGAACAGAGAAATTTTTAAAAAGCTGAAAGAGTATGTGGCATAGAGAGGTGTCAGATGATACAATTCAATATCACAATCCTCAAAGTTAAATTTTTATGGGAAGGAGTTTAGAACAATTCTCTGGAAGTGGCAATGAGATGAATGAAGGAAAAGGGAAAGAAAATAAACATTTTAAATTCAGGGGAAACTGTTTTCAGGGAAGACTTAGATTTCGGTTACAGTAAAGTTGTGAAAGGGAGATTCAGAGATTGAAATTATAGATTTTATTGATGATAGATCATGAGTTCCAGAGGACAAAGTAGAAAATTCTCGAGAGTTAGAGAGAGGTGGATAGAATCTAGGGATCAGGTTATATAGAGCCATAAAGAACTGGGAGTCTGGATTATAAAGAATAACCTGGACTCAAAAGGATTCAAAGATCTTTTGTTACTGAAGTAAATTGAAAAGTAAGGAGTATGTTCTTTCTGTGATTGGTGATAGGAATAATGGAAGAAATCTTGCGAGAAGCACACTGAGCTCTGGGACCCTCTCCCCCTTTACTACTATAGATGGTAGAATAAAGGCCAGGCAAGTTCAAAAGCATTTATTAGTCATTATTGCAAGATCATTATATATATATATATATATAAATGATAAATAATGTTTATTGAATAGTTAATGGAAACTACTCCGGACTTAGAATCAACAAACTTGAGGTGTCACCAAGATGGCAGAATCATATCTCCCCACAAAAAGAATTCTGCACCCATCTAAAGTCTAAAGTCTCTCCATAGGAACCTCAGGGTTCAGGTGGGAGTTTGTGAAACACTGGTGGAGCCAAAGACCTGTAGGAGGGTCATTTAGAGAGTACAGACTAACACCCAAGTGGCTGATATACCCTGGTGAGCTCATTTCTAGGTGCTAGCCTAGAAACAGCCCAGTCCTTCAAAGGGGTTGGCTAGATCCCTCACTGGCCTTAAGTCTCTAATAAAACCATCTGCCATGGGATCCAGAAGGAACGGTACACGTTAGTGCCTTGGTGAAAAGGCTCATCAGCCCTCTGACATTGGTCTTTACAGAGAACCTGAAAATTTCCCTGTGGCTTTACTCCAGCCTTCTGTAGCTGAGGGACCAGCTCTGAGCTGCTCACACAAGGACCCAGAGGGAGACTTACCCATAACTCACAACCCAGGAATCTGAGCCTTCCTGAATAGCTCAGAAACCCTTGTCCCACAGCAGATCCCAAGGGGCCAAGTCTCATCTGCAGTCCATCTTGCTATCGTCAAGGAACTATGATATCTGTGCTGAAACCTGTTGGGAGACACATACCTGACTAAACCAATGAGATGGGGCTCTCCAGCCTCTGTTCCACTGGAGATCCCAAGGGTGTACAGTCTCAACTCAAGCCCCTCCTGCTGCAATCAGGAAACTATAATTTATGCAGAGTCCTCCTGGAAAACATGCACCCTCTAAGCCAATAAGACAGGGCTCTCTAGCCTCTAACAGTAGATTCTGAGGGAAACCAGTCTCAGATCCAGCTCCTCCTGTTGCAAGGACCTTGTACAAGGAACTGCTGGGAGATCTAAGCCAACAAGACAGATTCACCAGCCTCCACAAGCTTCCTTCCCACAGCAGATCCCAAAGAGGCCCAGGTTCAACTCCAGCCACTCTTGTTATAGTTGGGGACACATCCTGTCTGTGCAGAGACCTACTGAGAAACATATCTATATGGGCAACTGGGACAGTTTACTGGATGCAGGTCCCTAGACAGTATTCCTACACAGACCCAGTATACTCTTTGATTCTTCTGCAGGTACAAATGGGCTGAAAAGCCACTTCAACCTTGGAGCCCTTGTAAGAGACATGGCAAGCCAAGGCTTAGAGCAATCTGTAGTCCTGAGAAGACTGCAATGGTCACAGGCTCAAGAAACACAACAGTCGGTTGGCTTAAAAATCCCTAGGAGGCCCTCTGAAGGAGGACAGGCACAAAGAAAGCCAGACTGCTAAGATTAAAATAAATAACTAATCTCTCAATGCACAGACATTGTGACACTTCCACAAGTATCAAGAACATTCCAGGATATATGATATATGATCTCACCAAACAGAAAAATTAAAATGCCACTGACTGACCCTAAAGTGATGGAGATATGTGATTTCTCAAAGAAATAAATCCAAATTGCTGATATAAGGACTCCCAATTCAGAAATTTATCAGAGAAATCTAACAGACAGATTGAAATAATAAAAAAAATAAGCAGAAATCCTGGAGCTGAAAAATATAATAAATAAGTGTTGAGTATTTATTTTCTCTTACATATCATTGAGTTTTCTTACAATCCATGTTCAAAATTCTTCTTCTGTCATTTTAGTGTTCTGAATTTGGTTGATATCCATTACTAGAGAGCTGGTATTCCCCTTTGTGGGTGTGCTTTCATTTGATTCTTCATACTTCCAGAGTTCTTTCACTGATTCCTTCATATCTGGAGTAGCTGTTGCTTCTTACCTTTAGATTTTCATTAAGATAATGAAACGCCCAGTTTAGTCTCTGAGCTAATAGGTGGTGTTTGTGGGTGCTATTCAATCATATTGTATGATGAGTCAGTAATGCAATAAAAGGGTATGCAAATTGACCTCCTTGTCAGTAGGTGGCACTTGCTGGGAGGAGCAAGCTGCAGTGCTGTTTTTGGGTCCTATAACAAGCTCTTCTTCCACTGGAGAAGCACTCTAGTGCCTCAGGTGGTGGGTGGGGCCCTGGGAATTCCAGGTGTGCCCTTATTCTCCACCTCACTGGAGGCAGGTGGGAGGGTGAGGCTGGGTGGGGATGAGTTGGGTGAGCCTGCCATCAAGCTCCACAACTGCTATCAGCAGGAGTCAAAGGTCTGTTCTCTCTTTCTGGGCAAAGTTGCCAGGGAAGGGCTGAAATGGCCCCACTCAGCAAAAAAGTCTGGGGGTCGGGCTATCTAAGACCTGCAGACTGGAGCAGGCCTCACTCCTTTCCATCCTTCCCTATTTTTCAGATTCTCCTGGGCCTCTGTCAGCCAGCAGGACCTCAAGCCAGCAGATTTCCCCTGACTGTGATGAGAGCCAAGAGGTTCCCTGCCCAGGATCACAGTCTGAGCTGATAGCACGGCCCTCCCATAGGAGGAGGGCTGCCCCTAGAACATGCTGCAGCTATGACCCAATCTGATCTGCCACCAAAGGCACACACACCTCAGTAGACTACTTAAAAACAATCCCTTCTGTGCCCCTGGGCAATGCAACCCGAGACCTGGGTGTACAGGATCTGGCCTGCAGGCCTGTCCTCTAGGCCCTGGAAATCCCATTGCCTCTATCACTGCTTCCATTCAACATTGTACTGGAACTCTTAGCCAGAGCAATCAGACAAAAGAAGGAAATCAAATTCATACAAACGGGGGCAGAAGAGATCAAACTATTGCTCTTTGCTGACGACATGATGTTATATCTAGAAAACCCCAAAGATTCTGCCATGAGACTATTGGAATTGATAAAC